>LPNX010495907.1:57695-168107 GCA_001517045.1 Pseudotsuga menziesii | reverse complement strand
GATAGATCCATCCAGTCGGATCAGTACCATTGAAGCGAGGAAAATCTAGCTTCGGACCGCGAAAATTGCTAGAAGAAGAGAACCCATTGTCTGATGAAGATGCGGACTGTCGTCTGGTGTTCATAGCTGAATGCTCAAAATGGAGACCGATAAATTTTTCATCTAGTTCATAGAGTTTGGCTTGGATGGCTGCAAGTGCTTCCTCCATGGTTTTTACTCTTGTGCGGGTGGCAACCATAACCAGGAGGTTTTTTTTTCTTTTTTCGGGGGTGTGTGGGTAGAAAAACAAAAACAGAAACTGTTTCAGTAGAGGAAAATCTGGATTTGGGAAAAAATCGAAAGGGTAATGTGGGTTTGAGTAAGTTTTGGACACTGTCGAAAGGACAGGGAAGCAAAAAATGGGGATTTTAGGAGCGGGATGAAAGAATGAGAAAATTTGGTAGAGAGGGACAAAGAAGCAGAATGAGGAAAGGAATACGGTGGCAAAATTTGAAGGCGTTTGGGTGAAAATCGAAGGAGTTATGGCAAACCCTAAAAATAGACAAATGTGGGATTTCGGGTCTTGGGAAGTGGAATTTGGGATAGGGTCTTCAGGAATGAAATATGCAGAATGGAATTGCAGAGGTGTGAGTGAAGTTTCAGGGAAAACAGAGTTGAAACCAAGGAGATATGGCCGAAAAACATAATTTTATCAACGACACAAAAGTGATCGAAAACAGTGGAATCTGCAATGACGCGGAAGTGATCGGCAACAAGTGGATCTGCAACGGCGCAGAACTGACCGACAATAGTTCTGGACAGACGAATTTGTGATTGTGCAACTGAAAATAGATATGGACCCCAGGTATGTGCGGCTTCCTATCGGTTCCAGGGATTCACTCGGCCACCAATGCTGTCTGGCGGCTTGCGTATTGGGGCAGTACCCCTCACTCCACGGCCAGGTAAAACTGATAACCGCTTGGCCACAAACGACAGCTCTTGGTTTACCTCACGGGTGGGAACTAGTCAATCAGGTAGGGGTCGTTGCCCTTTTCGCTGGCAGGTCCTCTCAATGGGCCAGCTACTTCGGGGTTCCTGTGGTACTCCTCACAATGAGTTTTAGGGCTTATGCCCAAGTACTTCCCACAGTTAAGCGGATAGGGATTATTCCCAGATCCAAACCTGAAACAGAAGTGAAAAAAAAAATTGGGCAGAAATTTCACCCAACGAGCCCAAGAAAGTGCTCTGATACCAGATTTGAGGACCCTGCAACAAATAATTAATCAAAATACACGATATAGCAGCAGAACTCAAAATCACTTTTATATTAATCGCAGGCCACTTCGAGGGGGCAACCTCCTTTGAGCAAGCTCAATACAAAATAACTTCATGGTGCCTTCCTTGGCCTCAACACACACTTATATACTAAAAATAGGCGCCAATACTATGGGTCAAAACCATGGGCCAATATAAACTATGGATCAAAACCATGCGCCAATACTATGGATCAAAACCACGGGCCAATATAAACTATGGATCAACAAATACTACAGGCGGCTTACAAAGTATATGGACCCAACAACAATAACACAAACTATGGATCAACAATTACTATGAGACGACTTACAAATCATATGCGTCCAACAACAATATACTAACACGGTAAAGAGAAGGATTGACATGGGTTCCTAACAGCTTCATGTAAATATACTTGTACAAATAAAGTATAGCTTTCTTCTTGTCTGAAGAAAAAACAATAAAAAAAAAAACTCCGGGCCATATAGTTGCTTTTTATGTCCATACTTATTTGACCAAATTTAATATATATTTAATATATTTAAATGTAAAGAGATGATGAATTACATCGCATCATTAAAAGGTGTGTTTCATTTAAATATATGTGAATGGTTCATTTAGTTTTTTTTGCTTGAATATTAAAGTAATATTATGACAACCATGCTAAGGTCATATACTAAAAAAGATTAGGATTTGATTATGAGATGAATAATGGAAATGGAATAAGCAGTTATGTGTTTTTTTTTTCATTTTTAACAGAAATTGATTGAAAAATTTATTAATTCTTCTCTATATTTCATAGATGGTAAAAATGATAAACTGATGGCCTTCTTTGTCGAAAGCATAACCTTAAAGAACTTAAAACTTGAACTTATAACATCTCCACTGAAAAAGTATATACGCATCTAATAACCACTTGAGTTAATCCTTAGAGCTTGTGCTTTTGTTTGCCTATAATCTAGAAGTGTTATAAAATATATTTAATAAAAGTGTCCCAAACCAGAAGTAACGTGTGGTGTGAGAATTGTTAAATGATCTTGACATGGGATAATGATGTTTTTTTTTTCAATAATTGCAATACTTATGTTCGGGATAAGTGATGTTATGTCAAGCCCAATGTGTTTGTAAAGGTACAAAGCATGGGACATGGTATTGAATATTCAAAAGAGGAAGACTCATGGCATTTATAAATAATAATCATAACTATAGAAATATGGACCCAAGTGGATAGAGGATTGTGAATAGTGAGAAGTTTGAAGACATGCAAATAAGAAGAAAGTTGTACGAATATCTAGAAAGCTTTTGGGAGGGAGTGTGACTACTTAATGACAAACAGTGATCAACACCCCATGTGAGGGAACTTTCCACTTACCACGCATTTCGAAGTAAAAAATTGTTTTTAAATATCAAAGAAATAGAGTTGAATTGAAAGTCTACTCGATGTAGGAGTATCTAAGAAAAAGAGAGCCAAAGTGAAAAGGAAAGTCAATAGAAGTGTGTGACAAAGCCAGGTAAAAATAATATAAGTTTAAATAATAGATGTTTGTGAAATAAATGGAGTAAGCTAGCTGTGGAGCAATCCTCCCTCATTGGACGGAGGAGGAGCAAAGTTAGCGTTGACTTTGCTCCTTCTCCGTCCGATGGAGGGAGTTTTGCTCCACAGCTAGTTCACTCCGAAATAAATTGGAAGAGACATATGCACTTTGAGTGTGATAGATATGCGTAATTTTGACTTAATGAATAATAAGTTTATGGAAATATGGATAAGATAAATTTGAAAAGTGCATGAATGTGGATTTGAATAAGGAAAGAGAGTTTATTAAAAGTTGAGTACAATTTATTTTTATGTAAAAGATAATAATGGAATATGTAGATATTGTTAAAAGAAAAAAATATGTTAAGAGTGGAACAATTAGTATTTAGATAAAGAAAGAAAATTAGAAAATGAAAAATTCGCATGGATAATGTCAAAGAAAAGAACTAAAAAATAGAAGGTAAACATACACATAAAATTGAAGCAATGAATAAGAATATAAAGATAGCTAAACAATTGAAATGTCAAAATGTGAAGAGTTCATCAGATAAATATATAAGATAGACAAAAGACAAGTTTATAGACTACGAACAAAAGAGGACTAGATCAACGAAGATAAATATAATAAAAGATTGAGCTCTTTAGAGTTCACCAATGACTATAATTCTATAATAATTTGTAATTCATTGTATTATATGAATCATGTTTGACTTTCTCTTTAATATCTATGTGTTTAGTTTTGAATACATTTGTGTGTCTGTTAGTGGTTTCGTACTTATTGGGCTATCAATTTGTTGGAAGTCATTTCATAAAGCACTGGTGGGTTTGGGAAACAATGCCATGATTGTGAGCAAAGTGTAGGTTTTTTTTTTGGAGGTGTAATTGAGGGATACAATCACATAGACTTGTCGTGGCTTGCCACATCATAATACTGGGAATTGATCATATATTGTCGACTTGTATTCTACCATTTGAGCCAATATGATTTGTACATCAAGTTTGTTGTTTAAGTCATCATTGACATTCATAGAACAAGGGTTGAGCATAAATATCTTTAATAAGTTGTAAGATTTGATTAATATACCTCATTAACATGTGGCATACATGATTATTTATGAGAGAGGGTGTTGAGTATGTGTGATAGGTTAAGTATGAGAGCCATGTTTATGGTCTCTATTGTGGTGATGTATGAGTGATCTAATTGTGAAGGAGATCCATTGTTTTGGATCCACATGCTATTTATATTGGTGTGTGAGTCTAACTAGTAAACATGGTTAATAAGAGCCTAATAGACGTGAGGAGCTTGGTACAAATTGAGGTCATCACACTTTACGAAGACTTGTGCTTTGATGTAACTATATTGCACACCATTACAAAGGTTTACTTAATGGATATTTAACATTGAGTGCATTTTTATATGATTGACTGTACTTATCTATATATGTACTTTATGAGTTTATATAAAATTATGTAAGACTTTATGTTGCCACAGGAAACCCTTATAACCTGAGTTACATAGCACACATTAAAATTGTTGGCGATTGTTCATAAAGGATTAGTGTGTGCTGGTACAATCTATATCTTTTACAAAAATAGGCTTATGGTGTTGTATGAATAAACTCATAGATGCTACTAAGCCAATAATTCTTTTGAATAAGTTGTGTACCATGAAATTACACTAGTGTCAAAGTTGATATATTATTTAAGGTTGGATATTTAGTAAATTCAGATATATTACTATGTTAATAGGAATTTTGTTGAATAAGTTGTGTAACATGAAAGTATGATGGTATTAAAGTTGATAAATAATTTAAGGTCAAGTGTCCATGAAGTGCGCAACATGTGATAAACCTTTGCACTTAAAGGAGTAGTGATATTCACAACCACTCATGTGCACATGTTAATGATGTCTTGGTATCTATAAAAATGGTTTTATTAACAAACCAAATTACTTGACTTCCCTCTCCAACATGGCATTAGAGTTGTGTATGATTCTAAACTTCCCTCTTCAAAATGACATTAGAGTTGTGTGTGGTTCTAAAGAGTTATCAATGACACTTGTTGTGTTCTATATACATTGTAATTAAATAAAGGTGGCTTTGATTTTGGAGAATTGTTGAGAATATTTTAGTAAGATGATATTTTGGATTTTGTGAAGTCCTTTGTTCTTGGTGAGGGAGACAATGATAAGAATTACTCTAATTTTTGTAATTCAAAATGTCCTTATGAAGTATAAATTGTTGAAGGTTGTGGAAATCAAGGAAGCTACCTCGTTAATACGTTATTAACGGCACTGTTGTTGATCATATCATTCCACAAAACATAACTTTAAAGAGTTTACATGAGATTTGGACCGCAATGTAGAACATGTATGATAACTAAAATAAAACAAGAGTACTCTTCTTATGCAAGCAATTTTATGCACATAAAATGTTATTGAGTATGCAACACATATATAAGATATCCATGGTTAGCTTGTTGTAATTGGTGATAGTATGGATATTAAAGATTTGGTAGCCTTGAATATTAACAAGTAACTAACTATGTTTTTTCTATCTTTTGTAACTAGCTTGAATGTTTTAATCAAGATTGGAAATATTTCAATGGATAAGCTTAGAGGGATGTTACTTCAATAAAAGCAATACCTAAATATGTGTATAATCAAAATCTATGACCATGTGCTTACTATGAAATAACAAAGGAGCAAGGTATTTTAATCCTCTCCTAGATGCTTTAAAATCAAGAATATGACCATTAAATATATTAACAACATAACCTTCTCATCTTTAACACTTAAGGTACATAAAACTCACTAAATATGCTAAATCATCACCAAATATGCTAAATCATGGTTTTCTTTCTACAACAATAAACACAATTAAATACTTTATAGAAAATATGCTTGAAAGGGATGGAGATGACATAAGATGGGTTGTGTTGGAGATGAATCACTATTAAAATGGGTGGAGTTATGAAAAAAAAGCTAACATAAATCACCCAAAAGAAGTGTTGTTGACAACATTCAAATGCTCCTAAGATGACTCAGCCTTTCATTTTTCTTATGATATATTATTTTGTGGGGGTTTTGTTTTCAGCAAGAATAGTTAAACTTTACTTATTGACTAGTTAAGGATTGGTTCATTAAATGCAATATAATGACAAGATAGATAGATGGAGATCGTGCCATAGTAATGGGAATTTGGGAATTTTTTCTATTATAAAATTAAAAGCTTTTCTAGAGATTGACCTATTTGCCCGACCATTTGCACCGATCGGACGACCGACAATGTCGGATGTGATCGCTCACGCGAGCCAGGTCGTCCGATCAGTGCAAATGGTCGGTTCAATAGTTTACTCCCTTTTCTAGAGTGAATCCATTTATGTTGTTTGGTATTTTTAAGGCAATGATACAATTATAATTTTTAACTCAATGTGATGAAATAAATATAATTTATTTAATATATAAATTTAAAATAAATAAATAAATAAATAACAAATTTAAAATAAATAAACCACTAAATAAAATATTATTTTATATAATTATGGTTAATTAATAAGTTTTAAAATTATTTATCCATGTATATGAATTCAAAGTAAAGTGATCTTTTTTTAACATAGGTATGTATTTAAGGTGATTGTATTCTCAAAATCATTATCATTTCCAAATTTATATGCTTTAATTGTTTTTCATGAAACCTTTAAAAGTTTGACAAAAGTTAAAGTTCTCAACCTACTTCTCTTCATGTCCTGGAATTTGTGGCTCACCAGGAACATAATTATTTTTGAGGATTATAAGCCTGATACAAATTAATTTCATCTGTCACAATATATTGGATTAGTTGCATACATATCCTGTGGTCTCTCAAAGGAACTCCAAGCGGAGATGTATTGGTATGGCACCTGCCATTGAGTACCCATCTGGTTTTTTCGATGGGGCTTCAGCTAATATGACTGGAGGTGTTGGGGTACACTTGTTAATAAATCATGACCATTCTTTTAGGATGTGATCAAAGTACAAATACCAGATCTGAGCTTCTGGCTCTTTGGGCACTGCTAGTTGTAGTAAAGGAATTTGGCATTCCTTCTCTTCATGTCCGTGGAGACTCTACATCCATTCTTAATTGGGTCAAGGGGAGGGTTTCCCTCTCAGCTCTCAATTTGGAAGGATGGTGTCAAAATATCAGAAAACTGGAATCATCTTTTCTCTCTCTTGATTTCCTTCATGTTTACAGAGAATACAATGAGAAGGCGGATGGCTTATCCAAGGAGGCACTCTCTTTGGCCACTTGTCACTTACAATTCACTGAATTTTTTGAAGGTGAAATTGTTGGGAATGGATCAATACAACTCTTTTAACTATGAGCTTATGCCTACTCCTTTTGACATCTTTGATGTCTTTTTCTCATGAGTATGGCAGGATTAGTATTTTACATCTTTTTGGATGTTAGAGGTAGACTTTGTTCTCCTCTTAGTTTCATATTACGATTCTCATGAGTGCCTCCCTAGATAAGCCATGTCTAGGTTCTTCTCGTCTTCTCTAGTAGACATCATTGGAAGCCAAGATGGAGCTGGGATGTTTATCCTTTGTTTTCTTGATGTCCGTGGATCAATTTTGGTTAGTTGACATCTCTTTGTATCTTACTCTATGAGTCTTTGATTCAGCTATATTGTTGGTGGGCAGGATCTCGTTGTGAGACTTAGATTTGCATATTTCTCTGCTGGACATGCTATGGTATTGAGAAGGACCGCTTATGTGTTGTAACAGTTACCTTTGATTCAAATGAATGCCAAGGAACAACTATTTTTCTTCTGGAAAAAAATTTGAAACTTTTTGACTTTGTATATCAAACATATAAGAAAGTTACACGTCTTGCAAGTTAGTAATTGAATTTCTGTTCGTTGCATTTGGTATTGATATCAATCTTTCCACCAGCATTTAAAACATCATGTTCACCATGACTAGTTGAAATTCATGGTGGACATAATTGTAATACTCACATGACCAAACATCAAAATTTATTAGAGGAGGTATCTTACTTTTAAAAACTACCTTTTTAACCGTAATATACATTTTTAGTTCACAGATTTAGATTTTTTAAGGTTAGGTAGAGAATCCTCTATTACTAAATACAAAAAGAGTCAGTGACTCACCTCCCCAGCTAAGGAAACTTCCTTAAAAGAAACTAGGTTAGCCATTGAAATAGTTTCAGTTAGGCTCTACTACCATAAAACAAAAATCACAAAATTTAACCATAGCGGGGAAATCTGCCCTTGGTGGATAAACCAGAGCTTTCCCCTCTTGTGAAACTGTCTTAAATAGAGAAATTGACATACAGAAGGCAACCATATTTTTTTTGGAAAAGCTATAGCTATTGCTCATAATCAAATCTGAGAAAAACTAGAAAAGACAAAGCTTGATTAAACATGGGAATTTGCTCTCATTTTTTCCTAAGGATGATTACACACCTTTAAGGGGGTATTTGCTACTTCTACCAAGAGATCCAACTTGGAGTAAATATTGTTAATATCACCATGAATGGTAGCCACCACCACACGTATACTTGTTTGGGTTTGGTACCTTTCCATGAGAAGTCTACCAAGGAGATTTCAAAATCCAATAAGGATCTAGACTAGGAACGCCTTCTAGATTGACATCCCTTAGCTGAGTTCACTTGAAAATTGACAGAGATGATTGCCTTTGCTTGATTAATTTCTAAATGAATGTTCTAAGGAGTTTCCTTGTTATACTTCCTTTCCAACTGGTGTTGTCGCCCTCCTCCTCCTCGTTGACAGTGATCCTGTTGACGCAACATAGTCCTATTCAGTGCATTGAAACCTAAGTAATTCTGGGACCAAGCAGGATACGCTAAGTGAGGTATTTATAGTAGTTTCCAGGTACTCCCATAAGTACACATGAACTCTCCCTCATCCGAAATCATTATATAAATCACCACAAGATCACAATTAAGGAACCCATGATTTGGATGGGATCTTAAGTACCCAATGTATCAAAGATGCATAACAAAATTTCCACTAGCAATGAATGCTCTGCACATGCAAATGCCCTGTTGAGGAGCCATCAACTATTCACCATAGGGAAACATTAACAATCCCTTACTTGGGTCCCTAATAGAGTTTCTACCACATGGTCCTTGCCTTCTCCTCTCTTGCTACCTCTCCTATCCGTATGGCCACCTGCCCCCTCCACATACCAGATGGAGGGGACGATATTTGGCTCCCTTTTTACATGGTTTTTATTTGACGTGGAGGTGACATGAATAGATCGATCCCAACAATGGGCATTTGTAATTTGTGTAGTGACATACTTGAACCATTGATGTGCATGTGTTTCAGAAATCTCCTATTGTACATATATATTCCACACATAAATTATATATTCCAAGCAGAAATTGTCTTTGTGACATAACCAAGGTTCATATTTGGTGCTTGGTCGCAGTTCATTGTGCAAAGTTGATGAGCAATCAATTTCTCACTTATTTCTTCATTGTTCCTTTTTTTTCCAGAAGCTATGGTCCGCAATTTGTAGAGTGTTGAATTTCAACGATGAATGGAAAGGTACAAGTTTTAATAGTAGTATGAGTGATTGGTTCATCAAACATGTGAAGTATAAAGAGGTCCCTCTTTTCGCTATTTGGTCTACCTGGAAAGCTAGAAAAAAGCAAACCCTCTTTCATTGAATCTATTCCTATTGGATCCTTTGATGGTGCAGAGACGGGTGGTTGGTGTGGTGTTGATATGGTGCTAAAAGTGAACTCAAATCTTACTTTTCATCTCTGGATGGGGGTTGGTAGAGGAACAAATACAAAGGCTGAGTTGTTGGATTTATGAGGTTTATTATTGTTTTCTATGTATCAAGGTATTGATCAGTTACATGTGACAGGGGATTCTAGTGCGATTATAATTTGGGCTGTTGGCAAGTCACATCTCCATGTTCTTCATTTTAATCCATGGTGCAACAAAGTGTTGGGATTGAAAAACTATTTTTCTTCTCTTTCCTTCATTCACAGCCACAGGGAGTTCAATCAAGAGGCACATAACCTCTCAAAAAAGGTAGTCGACGACATGGATGGATTTTTCTTCTATGAATAATTAGTGAGTAGTCTGGTTGTGGATTGTGGTTCCAGTCCTATTTACTAATAACCTTAGACTTTCGTCTTTTTGCTGATTTATTGATTGTAGGATGGAGATAATTTTTTAACATCTCTCAGAACTTTTGTTTTTAGTCTTTGTTGACATCAACAGTCTTTGTCGTAAGAAGGAAATATTGGTATGGTGGCCGAAGCAGTATATATATCAACTCAAGAATATTTGGAAAAGTAAAATGTAAACTTTGATTCCCTTCTTGGATGAATAACAAGTTTATAGTATTTTTTTAGTTTGAAAAAAAAATTCAGCGCCTTATTTCTTTATGAGGTATTTGTGTGATCGATTTCCATCATGCATTATTTTCCACCGATGACTTTCTAAATATAGTGTTCATGGCTTAAGTTGCTACGATGAAGACTTTTTGAGATTTACATTAGTATTTAGACTCAGGGTATAGTATCTAGGACTTAGCCATTGGGAGATTTAGGGCAGATATGTAAAGGTTTCATTACTAGCTATGGGATGATTATTGCATGTTTTTAAAGCTAGTTATGATGCAATGAATTGTAAATTGATTTAATTAATTAATAATCATGTAGTAAATGGCATTCAAATAAAGTTGAATTGTACTATGAACTACCTACATTACCTTACCTCTACTATGAATTTTTGGTTTTATTTCATAGACAAACCCTTTTCGAAGCCCCTACCAATCACAAATGGGTTCAACCAAAAGAAATAATTGATCAATGGATATGAATATATGAAAACATTGTTATGGCGAGGAGCCGAGAAGTCGTAGCGTCTATTGTCAAATTCTTAAGAGTCTCTCTACAAAAAGCCCATAATTTGAAATGTTCTATAGTAGAGATTATTTCCTTCTTTTTTCCCCCAAAGAAACAATCATTATATTTTATATTTTTTAGAAGGAAATCAAAATATACATGTTTTTGTCCTTGATGAACTAAAAACCTATATAGCTTGCTAGACCTAACGTCTTTAGTCACCTACAACCTAAAATCTACACAATAGAATCATTTACTAGCCAAGAAAAAATGTAAAATACATAATACAATATTTTTGTAGTATCCAATACTAGTACTGCCAACCAAAGAGCACCTCAAAATTATATGTAGATGAGAGTTGCACTCTTAGTACATAAATATACATAGATTCTATATCAACACCAGACTAACAAAAAATACATTCCAAAAGACCCATTTAGTATAAATTTATTTCAATGGCTACCTGGAGAGTTCCCTCCTTCAATTCTTGTTCAAGTAAGGTACCATCTTGAAACCCTCCTACAATATCAAATCCTCTTAGATAACCTATCTTCCATGGTGTTAAATTCTTGATATACATGTGTGAAAGAAATAGAATCAAAGAAAGCCTTTACCTCTTGGATCTGGTTCATGATTACAAAGAGGCCTAAGTTTCTTATGCAATATTGATGATTTTCCTAGTCAATCAAAATTTTAGAGTATCTAAAGGCCTAAATAGTTTTTAGACCTTGTCTTCTGCTCCTTTTAGTAGAATCCACATGGCATAAAATTCAACTCGATTATTGGATCCTTGACCAACTACATACCTCATCATAAATCAATGTGAATAATAAACATAGAACATTACCCCCACTCCATAGATACTAGGATACCCATGCCTTGCTCCATATTGTTATGCGGTCTTAGTAATAATCTGATAAACACCTCTTTGGGGAAATTTTTATGGTCAGTCCATCTATTCTCACTTTATGTGCTACTGGTGTGATAGCGAGGACTGAATCTTGAAACACATAGGACCACCAAATTACATAGACAAACAAACAAAAGGAAAATGGATATCCTTATATGTTGAGATTATATTATCGATTAACTAGTCATAGAGTCAATAAACTAGAGCTGTCTCAACACATTTTCATTTGTTAACCATAAGTTGTTTTACACTATTCCAAACCTCTCTAGAAATGGGAAGTGGTCTGCCAATTCTTTCTTTATTTTGCAAAGGATACATCTAGATATCCCCACCCAGTTCCTATTTTGTCCCATATCCCAAATCAAGAGCTTATTAACAAGGGACACTAACCATACAATTTTGAATTTTAAGGGGGTATGATAACTTCCAAACAATTATTCACCATCAAACTCTCTCATCACTACAATCTTCTTCAATTCAAGCGGCATCCCCTAGCTTGACCATCTAATCCCCCAAACTTAGATTTTTGGATCATTTAGCTTGGTCCTCTTCATAATTTTATTTAATTGCATTATGTTGTAGTAGTTTTCCATATTGCTCCCATTCCTCTGCTTGTTCTCCTTCAATATTTAGGCTATATGTTGTCTCCATCCTTGCACTCTTAACTTTTTGTTACCTATAGAAGTTGCATCCCTTAAGTAAATCCCACAAATATGGAGAAATTCCAACAAGGCTTCTAACAACTTGTAATTTCTACTGACTCCCATCCATGGGTATTCTCCAATCCTTACCTTACTATCATTTACAATTTTCCATGCTACCTATTTACCTATATAGAAGAAGGCATTTACCAAGGATTTCCATCCTAAGAGGCTCCCTAAATCTGTCTCCTTTCCACTTTGAACTAGTCCTCCATTATCATCCCTTTTAGGATTTCGTTTTCATTACTCTTCTATAAAGGCCATCATTGTAAACTAGCCTCCAAAAGATTTTTGTTGCAAGTTTCAAACTGAATATATATATATATATTTGTGTGTGTATGTATTTTTTTTTCAACCCCCACCCCCTGATTCTTTTGGAGTTTTCAATCTTCTCCACTTAACCAAGTGTTACAGAAAAGATATCCTATGTCTTGGGGTGGACCACAACAGGCAGAAGGACACTAGAAATAAACTTATTTCTAATCATGCTAAATATACAAGCAAAACTAACACTAAGGAACCAAGGGGGCATACCTTATTTCAAACGTTTGAAGTATATCCCCGTTGAGCTTTCAATCAAACTTGTATCTACACATTCCCTAAGAAACAACAAGATATACAAGCATGATATATGTAAAGCGTTAGAATATAATCTAGCATGTTATATTCCAATACATAATCAAAGTAATTACATCCATGGATATAAAATATTTATAATTAAACATGCAATGGGAGAGAAATTGATAATTCTATTAATATGAACATAGATCAATATGACAAACTTTGTCGGCACCTAGTCGAAATCGAGAAACCAAGTCCCTCCACCTGGGCCTCCACCACTTCAATCCTCCATATTATAAAGGCAAGCTCACAAAGATCAAGGAAAGCTTGGGAAATATCACTAATGGTTGGTTCAAGGAAAAAGGGATGCAAACTCAAGTACATAAGAATGGGGCACAATTCCACTATAGTATATTTTCTCTCCAAGTTCTCTCTTCTCCAATGATTCATAGTAGCTCAATATATATCCCTTCAATAGGATGTGAAGGGTCGAAGTGGATCGTTTCTTGACACATGGAAGGCCAAGGGACAAGTCCTTTGTTACTTAGAGGGGGAAAACTCCAATTTTTTGTTTTGTTTTTTAGCACAATTCCCAGTGTACGTCGGTGACAGTGGTGCAAGTTGCGTATACGCAGGTTGTAGACTTGTGACCCGCATATATATATATATATATATATCTTTTGTTTTCTTTCCTGAGAAAAAAAACCTTTATTCATTCAAATAACATGGACAACTTCGAAGAGTTTACATTTTTGCCTTGCCAGGCTTACATCATTTCTCATCTTTAGCTAGTGACTTCATAAACTTTCTGATATATAATAGCCATATCAGAATTTACTCAAAAAACAATTGAACTTGACTCCATCTTTAGCCCCATAGCTGCATTTTTTTCTTTTCTGTATCATTGCTCTCGAAGATTGTCTGTTTTTCACAGTAAAAATTGCCTCTCTGTGCCTTCACAGTGGATTGTAGAACATAAGGGTTTCTCCTTCTTCAGATATCTCGCCCTCAATGATCCCTGGTTGTATAGCTAACGCCTGTTTAGATATAGTGTCTGCTTTTGAGTTGAATTCCCTGTATACATGAATGAATTGAATTGTATCAAAGGACGGTTGCAGAGACCGAATGGATCTTAGCAAATTTTACAAGTGAGGGGCTCTAATATTATCTATCTATCTATATATATGTCTTTTAAGGGGTTCCATTGGAGCATCAAGGTCATAATGAGCAAAAAGGGGAAAAAAGTTTGCATAGGGGTAGGGATAGGCCATCCAAGCATGATGTATCAAGTGTGGCAAATCACGCTATAACATATGCCCCCTAATGTGTGAGGTCAGAGGGGTACACAATGGCCAAAATACATTATAATAGACCCAGAAGTGGAGTAATGAAGGCCTAGGTGGAAAAAACCAGCCACTCATCTGTACAATATAATGATAGATCTCTACACATGACTTCAAAGACATAGCAATCTCAGATACATAAGAGTACAATGGACATGAATATGCATAATAGAAATATGTCATGAGTGGTCATCGCCACATCCAATATACAGTTATGTAAGGTATCCATACAGAATGAAGACATCAAATGGTTCACTGGAATCTAGTCATGAGAGCTGAAATCTCATAAATACTGGCACGATCAAGGAGGTAGCATATATGGAATGCCACCAAGCTTGGAGGTGTTTGAAAAAAATCACCACTAATACATGTCCCATCACGCGAATAAATTTGTTGTATTCAAACATGATGGACCATCGTCTGATTACCGGTCATTGATGTATACAGTTAACATATGTGAGATATAACACCGATAATGGTAATGGGGATCAAAGTACAAAGTGCAAGAAAATAAGTGCAAATAGATGTGTTGAGGTTGAACACTTGAGAGAATCCATCGATCAGGGGACATTGATGTATTCCCAAATCTATCGACGACGAGAAAACCTACCACTGATGACTAGAAATCTCAAGGCACTCAATGGAATCTAGATCCATATTCCAGAATAGATGTTCTGAAGTCGATGGAATGGAATCCACTGGTAGGAGGGCATTAATGAATCCCCCATCAACCAACACGTAGTACACAACAATGCTGGATAATTTGGAAGAACATGAACAATATGTGCACGAACCAGTAACAATTGTATCGGGAATGGATAACATCCAGAGACAAGATAACTGAGGAATGGCAAACTCAGGCTAAAACTTCCTTCAAACAAGAGCATAAGGCAGATGAAGACTCATAGGAAACATAGACCCACAATGCGTACTGTGACAACTCTGCGACATAGGAGGCATCAAAAGAGGCTCCATAGGGACTGGAAGCATAACCAGTTGGCGGAGGAAACTCAAAATAATGAGTCCAACTCCTAAAGTCATACTAGTGACCCAACCGATGGATGAATGTATTGTGCTTTTTTCAAAGGATACATGACACGACGATTGCCAATAGAAAGTAATATCATTTCCCAGATGACTTTTTATGTTTTATGATTTTTTGCTCTTTTTCATATCTGAAAAGCTTGAAAAAGAATAAAACTGCTTATAATGTACTTAAGCAAGAAACGAGTGTTGCAGACAAGCAAACTAGTTCCAAGCAGTGGAACATACCTATGTTCAATGCAAGGAAGCATATGCAGGATAAGGACACTTGGGGGGATGTCTCCTCCGGGTAAGGGATAATCAAGCTGCAAAATATATACGGGAGGTTCTGCTTGGATAGGATTGAGACAAGCTCGAGCTATATGGCTTATAAACTGAAGCAAGGAGTCAACATAAAGCTCAATATGACAAGTGAACACATCCAAATGAAGCTACAAGTATATACATACGAGAGTCCCAGTAGGATATGGATAGAATAAAGTTCAAGAAAGAACATGAAGGTCTTTACTCGAAGACACGGTGGGACTACAAGGGACTCCCAGACCTAAAAGAGGACGCTCATCATGGGCACCAAATGGAAAAACATGATATAAATAAGGTACCCATGATAAGGAGAGCCATACCACTTACGTGAAGCCACTTCTAGTAGCAATATGAGGGTTCCATGTCATCACAAAGTGGGTTCGTACCTATGGTTAAGGTGATATGGTCATAGGATAATGTAGGATGCATGCGGAAAAATGATCCTATCCTATATACTGGTTTAGTAATATACCTACCATGGTCACAAACGGGTCAAAGTCTTGATGAAAATGCATCATAAGAGGTTCCTACAAAACAAAAATAGCCCAAACAACTGAAAATAGTTAATAATAAGTACAAACTATAGGCTAAGTGGGTATTTTGTTTTTTGATAAATAGTAAAAAAATGACATTTTTACCATATCATTTGTTTTTCACCCAAAATAGTTCATTTGGGGCAACTTAGACTTCGAAACTTCAAACGAATATTCCGGGAGCTACGGGCCACAAAATCTAGAGCCGTCATGACCAAGTGATTCGTAATATTATTCTTCATCTATCCCATGCATAAATTTTTAGTTTTGGTGGTGGATTTTATGCATTACACAACCAAACTTGAGGATATCAGACCACGCGGGTCATAGTTCATCGGGCTGTGTATAGGGCTTGATGTATGTGGGGAAATAAAAGCCTTCCTATATACATACACTACTTTCATAAAGAACAGTCACGTACAGGGCCGGGTATGTCAAATTCTATGGTGAAATCTCACAAAAATCGTTTTTTACTTGGAAGGATGGTTTTGGAATGGAGAGAATGCGAGCACAAAGATGTTGATAGGGAAATCTTGGGTGATGTAAATGCTTAAAAAGCCTTAAGAAGGTGTGGGTTGTACACGTTTTGTAAACTTGGAGGTTTGAGGTCCCAATCGAGACTCCTCCAAAAGTTCATAGATTATTGGGATCCAGACATAGAGGCCTTAATACTAGATCGTATGCCATTGAGACTAGAAGTAGAGCACATCTACTTCATCACAAGATTATCCTGTCGAGGCGAGGTAGTGAACTTACGAGCTTGTGGAGTGGGAAGAGGACTCACTATTGAGGTATACATATCTTTTTATTGCATTCATGACACAGAGAATATCAAGAGTCAAGTTCCGATGACCACTATCTAGAGTCTTAGTCTCAAGGTGATAGTTTTGGTATTGGCTAGGATAGCAGGTTTGGAATCACTTCATCATGATTCACGACCTCTCATGTTCTACTCAGTAGAGTGCATGAGACCTATTGTATATGACTGGAGCACATAATTTCTAAGCATTATGAAGCAACAACTAACCGACTACAAGCTGGGTAGGATAAATAACTTCGGGTATGCTAACATTCTAAGAACTTTCTTCTTTGAGAAGGTACCAAGCCTCAACCCTAGAGTTGAGGTTCCTCCTCACAGTTGATGGGATCCGACCTAGACTCGTTGGGTAGAGGTGATGCAGAGGCTAGGGGGAGGCAAGAAACCTTCTTCTTTCCCAGCAGACTTCTTCCATTGGTAGCGATGATAGGTCATATCCATAGACAACTACCCCTATGTAGGGATAGAATTATGTGGAGATCCTGACATACCCCTACCACCAGTGTCCGCATATGGTAATTTAGGTAAGATCCCATGTGTATGTTTTTTGAACTATTACTTTTTTTTGGGATTTTTGATGTATTTAGAAATAAAAAACATGTTTTTGGCGGTGATAAGTACTGACATTAGGTATTTGCGTAGACCTGGGTCCTTGAAGACCAAATGGTTTCCCTCAACATCGACGGAGGGGACGAGGTGACGGGATGATAGGTGTAGATGCTCCTGAACATAGATGGCAACAATGCCCGACTGATTCACAGGACACGCATGGTGCAAGTTGAGGACTTGTCGGAGGTTATGTAGAGAAATGTAGTAGGGGTACCCTGTCCGTGGGTTAGGTTGTTCAGGAGTTTGGATCTCACAGGATTTCCAAACTTAGACTGGGAAGGAGATAGAAATGATAGGAAATCCACCTCGGGTTTTGTATTCATGATTGGATCTGGGCCAATTTGTTGGTCTAGCAAGAAGTAAGCAACCCTTGCACTTTCTTCAGTAGAAGCAGAGTATCGGGGAGCTGTGAATGTAGCTATTCAGGAAGTTTGGCTGCATGGCATCTTGACAGAGTTCAGGATTCAAAATTCACCTATAGTATATCTTTATTGTGACAACTAGAGTACAATCAAGATCTCTAGTGGTCCTGTTCAGAAGCAGAGGACAAAGCACATAGAAGTTCACATGCACTACATTCAGGAATTGGTGCATGATAGAACCATCACACTGAACTATTGTCTAATAGAGTATTATATTGCAAATATTTTTACCAAGTATTTTACTGAAAGGAGATTTGCCTTTCTCAGGTCTCTTTTGGGAATTAAGGCTTGATTCTCAGTTCCTATCTCAAGGGGGTTTTTTCCCAAGATGTTTTCCTACCTCATTTGTATTATGTCTCTTAGATTGTATATTGGGTGACCTATGGTCTTATTACCGGGGCCCACAGTTGTCCAAGTTAGGACTCAGGGGGGATTTTAGGGTTATTAATCCTCCCTTATTCATACTTTCTATTAGATTAATTATCCTAACTTAGGAACCTAACTTAATTAAATGGGTCCACTAGTGCAATTGGGTCCAGATGGCCCAATTGGGACACATGTACCAGTCATTGAAGTGTGGGGAACACTACTAGAGGTTAACTTCCACTCACTGCATGTGCATGCATCAGTTAGGGTGCCTCCTAGACCAATCCCTACATTTTAGGAGCCACTGGGAATCTCGATACCAACCTACTTCAGTTAGTTGGTGTTAGCACTAGTTAGTATTAGTTATCCCTCAGTTACAATCAGTTACTTCAATGTCAGTTAGGCTAGCCTTAATAATGCATGGATAATGCATGGTTGCACGGGGAGGAGCTCTTTTCCTACCTACCACACTCAGTTGCACTGAGTTAACTAGTTGTTATTGCTTGTTGGAGTTATTGGTCATCGGGGATTTGGCTATTTGGACTCCGATATTGATTGGGAGACCTTAAGTTAGATATTCAGTTAGATACAGTCTTATCCACTTGGAGGATTCGAATTCATTACTCATGCATTCGAATTATACCTATGTATACTACATTGCAACACCATATATTATTATGATGAATATACTGTAAATTCCTGAGCAATACTTGTCTGTTTCCTATAAGGTTTGTTTTTCTTAGTTTGTATGTTCATTCTCCATTAAATTGCTGCAACATTATCAGAACTCTCTGCTTGAAGATCTAAATGGCATTCAAATTCTAATACTTTGCACCAAGCACTATACTCTATAATTCTCCTAACTTGATTGCACACACTAAGTGCCGCAAATTAACATGCAAAGACACCACCTCAACAAATATTTATCCCCAGTAGTGGCCTATGGTCTGATAGATGGAGTATGAGCCCTAAAGCAAATGTTATGGTCTAATACCATTTCTTTTCACATCAAACCTTGGGACATGTATCGAGAACCATCCTTGGTAGTTTAAAACTCAAAATACTAACAATATCACAGTTAAAAGCCAAAATTCCTTATGGAGGGCATGTATGTTAATTTGGGGCCCCATAAATAGACCATGAGCTCCTTATGAAAATGTGTAATGTGAGATTTTATATGTGGACCTATACCAAGTAACGAGCCTTTAGAACCATCCTTAGTTTGCTAATCCTCAAAATGATGATGATATATCACATGTATGCTAAATATTCATTACATAAGCTCTATGTGGTTTCCTAGAGGACCGTGCATGGACCATGAGACCTATATAGAATTGGTAAATACTTATACCCTTAATTTAAATCTTGGTTCATAACAACCATCCTTAGTGCTACAAATCTTGATATCGCCACCATATTCCTCTTGTAGGTTAAATTTTTCCCATGAAGGGCTTACGTGATAATTAAGGACCTACACATTTCCCATGAACCATACAGGAAAATATTGGTGTAAGCCTTTGTATTTTTGCATTGGACTATTTAATGGGAAATTAGAACCACACTTAGCATCCCAAATACTTAAATGAGTACGATATTCCTCTCACATGCAAAAATTTGGTGGCTCGAGGCCCTAGACATCACCCATGAGTCTTAAGAACAAATACTATGGCGAAACAACCTATATCTTGGGATGTAACCATGTATTAGGCACTAAAACTAAGATCTAATGTGGAAAACCTCAAAATCAACACCATAATTCACTCATGGGATGAGATTTACTACTAATTTCCTATGTGGTTGTTGTGTCCCATGCATGACCAATGAGCTCTAGAATTTTTTTTTATGGCTCAAGACCTTGACTTTCAACCCTAAAAAAATTTATGATCCTGAAGACCAGATATGGTGTGCTAAACCTTGAAACAAACATCACATATCACTCATATTCCAAAGAATCCCTTTGTAGAACTTGTGTGGTGGTCCAAGGTCCCATGTATGGACCATGAGATCCAAAGACAAGTATTATGCGCCAATAATTTGTATTTTTGTATCAACCCTATCTTGGACACCAAGAAGCATCCCGATTATAGCATAATATCTCATTGACATGATGAATATTCCATTTGTAAGGTCTGTGTGGTGGTGGAACATGTAAGGAGTGGTTAATTTTTTTTATGAAAGTGTTAGAACTAACTAAGATGCCATTAAAGGTGTGAAATCCCAAAATACTAATACTAATAATAAAATGTCATTTGATAAATACTTATGCGAATACAAGAAAAAACTTAATTTAGAAAAGGTTAAATTACATTTTTTTATCATAGAATGACATCTAATGGGGTGAATTGTGCTTTCAAAAAAATAAGGAGGTGAATTTCCAAAATTGTAACAATCCCATACACTAATATGTTTATTAGTGAAAATGGTATATTATATGCCATGGTCACTCCCTACATTACTTCTACACTTTATTTACCTTTGCAATTCTCCCCAATTGTTCATTAATAAAATATATTTAGACTATATATTGTTTTCATTATGAATATATATGTAATTTCTCATTTTAAATTATGAATATATATGTAATTTCTCATTTTAATTGCTTTTAATTTATAACTCTTAACTCACTTGGATTATAGATTGTCCTATTTAATTATCACTCATATTGAGCATAAATGATGTAGATAAAACAATCAATTGTTTAAACAAATAGATTTCTCAAGTGATTGTTTTGCACAATATTAATGCTTTTGCATTTATATATAAGAGATTTGAGATATATATAAAAAATAAGTTCTTAATATTGAATTTCCATTTTTAATTTATTGAAATCATTTCATTAAATCTAAATCCTTGTAACTAAAGCAATACAAGATATTACATTGTGATAAGTGAATAAGAAGTGACATGTGAAACTAAAATTACAGGGTATATATTATTGCAAAGTCTCATGGGTCATGTGTAGTGCCCTAGACAACCACACATTCCCTACATAGGAAATATTTAGCATATGAGTGAGATACGTTTATCATTTTGAGAATTAACATACCAAGGATGGTTCTTGATGCCCGTGGCATGGTCTAGGGATAAAAGGAAAGGAACTAGGACATGACATACATTTCTATGGGGCTCGCATGCCATGTTTTGTCGCTTGGGGCATCACACATGCCCATAATATATATTATTTGGCCTCCAAGTTTGATATGATGCAGATTTCAAGGTTTGAAAGGAATGATATGTTTCTTGGGGATAAGGTAAAATTTTGGTGCAGGAACCTAGGTTCTAAATTCATGGAATATATCTCTAAGCCTTACATGCCATGTGTGGGGCCTTAAGCCACAACATAGGCGATGCATAGGAAATCATTGGCATGTGAGTAATATGTGGTGTCACATTTAAAGGTTTAATACACCAAGGATGGTTCTCGTGACTCAAGTAATGTTATAGGGTAAATATATAGAGTTTTAGTCCATAACATGAGGCTTTGGGTTCTACACAGGCCATCCATGAGGCCCTATCACATACTTTCCCATGATAGGGATATGGTGCACAGTTTGAAGTTTGTCACATAATGGATGCTTCTTGGTCAGTAATCCATGGTTTGATACAAAAACCCATGGTGTTGTGATATAACATTTGTGTTCGGGGATCATGTTCTTTACATAGCAAACCACATCATGGTATGGGGCCCTTGCAGGGAATCCTTAGCCTACATGTGAGATATGGAAACTGTGTTGAGGAGGGGCACACTACAGATGGATGTTGAGAACCATTCAATGGTATATTGAAAAATGTAGGACCTTACATTGTAACATTTTATTGTGGACCTCATGGTCCGTGTGTGTGGTCCCAAACCACCATATTGGCCTTCCATGGGAAATGTTTGGCCTAGAAATAGGATATGGTGCTCATTTTGAAGTTTAAAACAATAGACATTGGTTCTTGGTTCTTGTGATGTGGTTCAATGCGAAAATATATGGTATTATACCATAATATTTGTCTATGGGGCTCTATTTGAGACATCATTGTGTTCCTTGGACACCATAGAGATCATACAAAGGGAATATTTGTCATGTGATCAGGACATGATGGCCATTTTGAGTTTGGCACAATGAGGATGGTTATCATGGGCTTAGACATGGTTCAAGATCAAAATATAGAAGAAAGTGATGATAGAATTTAGTAACCTAACATTGAATAACACGATGATAGATATAATTTAGTAACTTAATACTAGATAAAGTGATGATAGAATTTAGAAACCTAATACTGAATAAAGTGATGATAGAATTTAGTAACCTAATACGTAATAAAGAGATGATAGAATTTAGTAACCTAACACCTTTGATTTGTGTCTTGTTCCAATAATCTATTTTGTAAATATTTATAAGAGGATTGAACACATTCAACCCACATCTATTAATGAGATGTATAATATCCCCTAGTTCGATTTTAATCCCAAGAATACCCTTCGATATTTAAGGAGCATGGTTCAAGATATTGAAATTATGTTGGTAAATCTAAGGTGTACTAATGGTGTCCTTGGTGTCTATGGTAAACAACCATTTCTTTGAATCAATGTTCTTTATCACATTGTCCCTTCTATGATACCTCTGCATGAATGAAAGGTTGCGTGATGACAACAAAGCCTTCATCATAGATTTGAGATCTTCCAAAAATTGTTCAATTAGGGAGGGATTAGTTGCCTTTAATCCTTGACTTTATTATCAATTTTTAACTCATGTTATGCATATTTATGTAAGTATTTATCATGATCAATTATCATCTTGTTCATAAAGTTATGTGTTCTTCATAGTGACCGATTTCGTTCTTTTAGGAAATACTTTTTTCAAATAACTCAACATCATCTTTCAAGGACACATAAAAACATAAACACACATTTCTCAAAAATATGTATTTCTTTAAGTTCAATGCCTTGAAACGTAAATTTCATTATACATGGATATGAAAGCAAGTATATAGATTCAATACTACAAATTTTGACTTCTAACATGATAGGATTGGTTTGTCTATTGCAAAAATCATATATTCTGCCGTATTTGGATAAGGTCACAACTAGGGGGGTAGTAGGTTAGTGTTTAAGGGGTTTAGGTTTTGGGTGTACCAGTGGGTAAGTAATCTTTGAGTTAACTTGTTAGTTTGTTAGGGGTTAGATGTTAGGGTAAGGTATGAGGTCAGGGTAAGGTACGGGGTTAGAGGATTGTAGGTTGAAGCTTCCAAGGTGCGTGAATTCATTATATGGGTTGGGTGTGCTAGGTCCATGAGTCATATAGGTGGGTTGGATCTATTTAGTTTTTGGAAGTAATAATTAAGTGATTGAAGATCCAAGAAGTTGTTATTCATGGACAAATACCTTACACTTAATACCAAACTAATGATATCAAGGATCAGGCCATGGAACACTACATAGGACCTACATAAAGAATATTTTCCCAACACAAGGTATATGGGAAATAATTGGATTTTTAGTTAATAGTACATGGAAAGGGATTATAAGAACCATGTACTCCCCCATAGAAGGAATATTATTTCAACTACAAGTGGTAGATGCTGGTCTAGAGTTTAAATTTATGGCATGAGTTCATATCTATTGCTTACGGGGTCATGGACCATTACGATTCCCTTGACCATTACATACCATGCATCTGCATAGAAAATCTCTCGTCCACATGTGATATATGGTCATCATTTTGAGAACTGGTATATATACCTGCATAACCATGCGCTAAAGACTCCCAAAATTTGGATGCATAATAAGTCACATTTTTTTTTGACTCAAAATATAACTAAAGGTAATATAGTGGTAGTGATTGTAGTCAAGACCCGACATACATTATTTTTACTCCCCATGGATAAAAAACAACAAAAAATATTCATTACAAACATCTATCACATGATGAGAAAATGATAAAAAAGAGTAGGGAGCTTCATGGAAATAGAAAATTCCTACCATATTGACCATCAATATGGAAAATTTTCTTTTATGTTTATACATGGTGTAGGACATTGAGCTTGATATTATTACAATAGCATCCATCTTCTATGAAATCCTAGGGATAAGGACACCGAGGAATTATATGTGTCCATGCAAAATTGGAAAATAACTTGAGACAAATCAAACTAGAGAAACTAGAACATCAATGGGAGTAAGTGTGCATATTTTTATTGACATGGAAATGAGCTACAAAATTGGGAAGGATTGAAGTATTTTGAGAAATTTACGAGTCTAGTTGTGTAAAAGAAAACTATCATGTGAGTTCAACCTCAGAAAGTTTACAATATTAGGTATATTAAAAGGAGAACCAAACATGTACATGCATATGTTTGTGGATAGGACTCTTAGAGAGCTATGCCTCTTCATAAATTAACTCTTGTTTATTAAGATAATTTCACAAGAATGATTTCATAATTATCATTGTTACATATTTATGCATTATGAAGAAGGATCAAATGATCAAGTGAGGCAATCTACAATGGTATGCTCCATGCATATTTCAAAGATGATTGTTCTTTGATTTATTAACATTAAGTTTCTTAAAGGATGCATTGGTTTGGTCAAAAAATTGATTGCACCTCTACTTAGGCACATCGGTTTTCTTGGTCGTGGCATGTTGTAGATGTGGGGTAATTGTCAATGAAGTAGCACATAATTGAACTATTTGTTGAAATGTTTGTGGAGTTGGTGTTGAGTCGATTAAGTTTTAACATTGGATTAATAGTGTTGAAGTTCAAATGGGAAATCAATGAGATGATCGAAAGAAAAAGGTGAATTTCTCGATGGAAAGAGGTAACATCTAGAATGGGTATGACTCATTGATTATTATGAAAGGTTAGCAAGATGTTTTTGTCTAATCCATTGCATTATGGAAAAACATAGTCTAGATAACTTGATACACGAAGAATATACTTTTTTAGAAGCTTTGAAAATTTCTATTGAATTACTTGAGTATGGTAATAGTAGCATTCTTGAGAATCTATCACCTATGTGTATCTGTGATAAGGAAATTGAATCATAGAATTTTCTTATCAAGTTATGCAATGTGTTATTGCATTGATTAACTCTTTTGAGCCGACCATGGGGGACACCCTAGGTTATAAGGCTTCTAAAATTCTAAGAAAATTTTATACAATAAACAAACCTATTTTAAACAGAACATACATAATTAACTAATTAATGAAAAGGAAGAAGAAAATTGGATTTTTAAACTATGTGATTAAGCAAGAGAAATTGAGTTTGGTGTTGAGTGTGTTGGATATGGAACACCTAAACTATTTAGGCTCTGAATTTTTTGATAAGTTGGTACAGAGTTTCCAGTGAGCACCCTTGTGAGGTGTCAGGCTCTATTGAGCGCTCTATGATATTAAAGTCCTCGGAAAAGAGATACCAGTGAGCACCTAGAGGAGGTGTTAGGCTCTTAAGCAGAACTACCAGAGAGCACCCAGGTGAGGTGTTAGGTTCTGTAGTGATATATTTTGTGATGTTAATATTTCAAGCTTAGAGATATGTGGGATTCTAGGCCTTGAGAGATTCCAGGTTCTTTGCAGGAGATACTCCCGAGAGTGGTAAAAGCCAATGGAGGGTATTGTCTTTGTATCAGATAAATAATTATATACAGGTTGAGGAGGCCTACACATGAACTAGTAGTTCTGTGAGGAGATGACCCTCATATATATATATATATGCCAAGACTTCTCAAAGAATATTTCAACCAAGAAGTGCTTGGAACATCAATACCTTACAAGAGGTATGCGTGTGAATCTTATGTTTGGTATTGTATTCATCGTGATATGATTAAGTATTGGCTGCAAAGTTATATATGTAGTGAACCTTTGTGTGGAAAATTTGATAAAAAAAATTGTTTCTATATGCATTAGTATATGTTTATGAATTTGTAGAAAATTATGACTATGCACATGTTGAGTTAATTTAATATGATTACTTAGGTTGTGAAACAAGTGGAAGTGATAAAAATTACTCAAGAAAAGGTACTACCATAAAAAAATGTATGGACATTGATCTTAAAAGTAGCTATGTGACTATGAAATGATAATGTGTGCACATTTCCAATTTAAATAATAAATTTTATATTGTTATGATTATTGACAGATGATGCACAAACATAGGGAATACTATGTTATAATCAAGAGGTAAAGCTTTCGAAGTAAGCTAAATTCTTATGAGTTGTGATCAAGAAGCAAAGACACAATACCTTAAAATGGAACTGCTACATATGAATCATATGTTCTTACTGTTTATTTTAACTCAACAATACATATGTACATGTTTTATGCTGAGGTTCTAGAAAATATTGTATTGTTTAATGTAAAGCACAGGTGATCTGAGGCAGAGAACCTTGAAGAATTCCAAAGGAAATATTGAAGATATGGATATCGTCGAAAGTTGGTAACATTAACTAGAAATAGCAAGATTGATATTGAAAAAGTAATTGCATCTCGAAAAATGTTATCGAAATATAATAACACCTAGGACAATGTTATTTTAAGGGGGAAGGATGTAATACCCTCTTTACTACTAGCTTGTTGTAACCAAAATAGAGTTAAGAGTGTTCCAAGAGTATTATTATTATTATAAGTATTGTGAGAAGTGTAGCTTTTTGTTAGGAGACAACAAACTCTAACGTATTTACATCATGATATCATGATAGTTTTTAATAACATTAAGGGAATAATCATAATATTAATAGTTATTATTAACTAACTAAGAATAAACTATTATTCTTAAAGTTGGGCTAGAGCTCAGATATTATAAGGAGGTCATCAACCCTACTCTAGAAGATCAAAAGTATCTCTCTGTTTTAATCAGTACTTAGAAAAAAATTAACATAGCTAAGATAAGAACGAACTCGCATGAGCTCCATAGTGAAACTGGTCATTGGACAGTCCCTAAAACACCATGGGTAGAAAGGATTTGTCACCTTTGTGAGAGTAAGAACATTGAAGATGAAAATCACTTCCTCTTAGAGTGCCCTGCGTACACCCACATTAGATCCCAGTTTCATAATCTTTGTTGCAATACCGACATTCCTAGCCTTTTAGCCTGTCAAAATTATAGTAAGCTCGGGACGCTTCTTTCCAAGCTCTTTGAGCATAGAAATATAACTTTAAAGCAAACTAATTAATTCTCTTCTTTAGGTCCAATAGACCAAAGTTTGGTCTCAGGGGACGTTAACCCATTTTGATGACTATTATTGACGTGTGTAAATATATATTATAATTCAAATAAAGAGCTTCTCTCCAATCATCATATAAAGAAAGAGAAATATTTTTTTTTTCATCATATAAAGAAAGAGAGGATTTTTTTTGTTTCAAATAAAGAAATATTATTTATTTAAGTTATGCATTGATGTAGAGTGGGCAGACTTTCTTGAAAGAAGAGCGAGCTCCTCTCCAATCTTATTACCACTTTTCATTGAGTAAAAGGCGTCGTGTGTGGAGGGCGGACTTCATAAACTAATTACATTTAAACGCGGGCCATCCCTTGGGTAAAAGAAACTTGTATGTGTGGAAGGCCAACTCTTGTAACTGAACTCGTGCTCTTGTTTGTAAGTTACTTTTACATTGAGGCTATTCAACATTAGTTTCAATGATGGTTAGTTTCCAATCTCTGCTTGATTGCTAGGAGTTAAGTATATAATTACTAATTGATATTTTATTTGGTTACTTTTTTCGTTGGCGTATTGAGCTTATCTTTAGTATATAATGTTTTATTGGATAAAAGTGACCATTATTGAGATGTGCTAAGAAATAGATGTGTATTAAATATATTAATATTAATTAATATATTATTTGGAAAGAGCTACTATATGTTTAGTGAAATCCATGACTAAAATCCTTGTCATGAGAGTTAAATTCATGATCAAAGAATTGAGGATCGAGGTTATTATGAATTTCTACTCAAAATAAAAAGTATTATTTAGTCGATTTTTTTAATGTTTTTGATCTGTAATAGGTGGGATGTTTCCATGATTAAAAGAAAAGATTTGTAATAGAGATGCATCCCTTATCCCAATTTTTGGATCAAACGAATCCATTGACGGAAATATCTCATGGGCGAAAAATGAGCCATTTAGGCTTGGGGGGCTTAATAGGGCGAACTGCTGGTTTTCAGACATGGGATATTCATCCCAATTATTATGGGCGTCTTGCAGCTGCAACTCTTTTCCCAAATTTTTGAAATTTTGGACCCTTCTCTTAATTTTTATCTTGCCTAGAATCGTTTGGATCCATGAACTCTGTTTTTGTTTTCCCTCTGCTACAAGTTTGGACTGTTTTGAGGTTAACTGTCTCCATGCTTTTCGGAAAATTGCTTATGTCTGAAACTGCTTTGGGTTGTGGAACTTGGAGTTTGGTTTGAAATATTGCCCTTTGATCTGTGATTTCTTTCTTTGTTTTCGGAAGTCTATTTCTCATTTTCGCCACTGTTTCGGAGGTGAAACATACTTTATCGCTGCCCAGCCGAAAGTAACTTTTTTAGTTTGGTTGTTCGGAGGCCATTTAAACAATGCATCGGAGCCATATTTCCTTATGGAGCCTTCGTTGCGGAAGCTGAACGATGAGCGCTCTGCCGGATAGTCTTGACTTCTCCGATGTCGTGTTGTTATTGTTTTGACTTGTTTTGCATTGTCGGAGGTTGGTTGAAGTTTGAGTTGGGGTTGTTTGATCTTTATGAAGCTGCTGTTTTGGAAGTGAGACAAGCTTTTTGGACCGCTGCATGACCCTAAGTTTTTCCAAACACTTAACGTTTTCACAATGTTTCTACGCCATAGCGAAAAGTTTATGACTTTGATCGAAGGCTGTAGTCTTATTGTTTTCCGCCATTGCGGCTCCCGAGCGAACTAAGTGCAAGCCATATAACTGCTCCGCCCGCCGATGCTTTGTCTGGGTTTCGCCGATATTTCTTTTGGCCGCGAGGCTCGTAGTCTTTTCATCTTCCGCCATTGCGGCTGCGTAATGCACTAACCTCCCGACGTTGATGTGAACTTTTCCGCTCGCTGCTTTGGCATTTAGTTCTTTCGAATCCGATAGACTTAACGGTCCTGCAGAACTCGTTGTCCATCTGAAACCTGCCGTTGTGGTTGTAAGTAAGACTATCCGACCGATGTTTTAATGGTTCAAGCCGCCGATAAGTTTTTTCCCACCGTCTTGTGAGTTTTTAACCCCTGTGTGGGCGGCTGTGGTTTTTTATTCTTGTTAAGGCTTTCGCGACGAGAGCGCAGTACAGGATCTCATTTTGATGATCAGTTTTGTTGTTAGTGTAGTTTAAGTTTATTGAAAAGATGCAGTCCTAATTAATGATGAATTTTTCTTTAACTGCAGACGGACTCAGAAGATTCTTCAGATTATTGCTGCTAGAAGACGTAGCTAAAGGATAAAGCTGAGGAAAGTTGGCTGAAAAGTGATAAGCAGAGTTTTTCTGAAATCAACGGATCTAAAGAAGGACAAATAAAAGACAAGGCAGAATCGATGGCAACAAAAGCCCAGGCTTGGAAAGGATCCGTCAGTTACCGAGCTGATCCTGTTTTATGAAGTACTCATAAGTTGAAATCCAAAATGTAACGCATTATATGAATCATGAGGACTCACGAAAAAGACAAAATTGTGAGATTAAATGGTTTTGGGGGAGCCCAAAGGTCAGACGGTTGGGGAAGCCCAAGGGTTTTGTTGTTTTTGTATAAAGAGAGGAAACGTAGAGAGAATGGGGGCTTTTTTCTTGGGAAAAACTTGTGAGCCATTGTTTGTAAGAGGAACTACTTCGTTTTACAATAAAAAAATTGCAAATTTTGCTTATTGGAGAAGGTACTGTGTGGAATGTTTGTATGTGATAAAATGAACAATGTTGAAGGAGAACTATTTCGTTTTCAACTATGTTTCATTAACTGTGAGAGCGTTCTAACTTTCGGAACATGTGTTCTTATCTGAATGTTCTCTGGTTTATTCTGTGATAATTTCCACTATGAGTAATGGAGAGTTTAACGATTGATGAGCTATCTTGTCATGTATATCTTATTCATGTTTATGTGTTTTGATTCTAAGAACAACTATCTGTGTTTTACCTTAACATGTGAACAGTATTACATTACTCATGAATTAATATTTTGCTCTCTAGAGACAGCTTAGTTAGTATGTATTTTCTAGTTGTGTATGATTTAGATGCGAGAGAGTCTAAGACGAGAGGTAAGAACCTGCGCATCACATTGTGACCACTCCTTGCATCCTTAATCAATCTGCATCTTAGATAGGCACTTGCATATCATACTTAAAGTCAAAAAATACAAAATATATACGGTGGATTGGACCGCAACCGGTAAAACCATTTATTTTTGTCACTTGACCTATGGTAGCCGGACCTCAAACCAGACGGATTCCCTACACCAAACAGTCACGGGCTAGTTGGGAATGTTGACTGGGGAGAATCCCTTGCTGTTGTTGCTTGGGAATTTCCAGGCCTCAACAGGGCGTATTTGTCCAATCGATATGTCCGAAGCAGTGGAATCCAATTAATCAATTGATCCAATAAACGAGCTTCTTCCTCATCATGATTAAGCAAAATCAAAACATAAAAGCATAATGGAAAAAGACAATGGTACTAAATTTGATATTTTTGGTGAGAACACAACCAACCACCCCAACTGAAAAATTTCTCCATGCATTCAACCACTAGGTTATTAAAAACATGACATCCCTAAAAGATTTATGTTATTTTGTTGCCACGAGCAAGCTGCCCAAAATGTAAATCCTCTTGCATACTATGAAAATGATCTTTAAAAGAACCATGCAAGGAAAACTCATGACAACTTTCAACCGAGACATCCACTACTTCATTCAAAATTTCTGATTTTACAACTTCATTCTTCCCATGCATTTCAAAAGAAAAATCATTTTGTTTTTCAATAGAATCAAACTAACAGAGGCTTTCTTTTTTACAAAAAAAATTTGAATTTGAAAAACAAAAAGAAACATCCATTTGAGAACCCTTATCTTCTTCTTTGTGATTCAACTCTTCATTGCATACTGTTGGTTTTTCTATAGGTTGGGATTGATTGAATAATTGTTCATCCTTCTCATCTTCCATAAGAAAAGAGGAGATTTGTATGTTCATGTAAATCATCAGGTGAAATTTGGGTTTGAAAAACACACAAAGGTCCTTCTTCAACCATTAACTCAAAATCTGATTCCTCTTTACTTGTAATTTCAAAAAATAAACATGTGGAAGGACTACAAGATTGATATTTTCCAGAATTATCATTCTCTATGTAATCAATCACAAAAGTATTGTAACTTTGAAGAGATTGTTGTTGCTAAAAGGAATTTTACAGATTGTACCTTCTTCTTTCTAGATAAATTAATAAAAGACTATCAAATTCTTTGTGGATGTAGCCCATTTTTGGGTGAACCATGTAAATGAGTGTCCCTTTTTTGCATTCAATTCTTATGTGTTTTACTTTTGTAATTTGACTTAAGTTAGTGCTTTGCAACTTTGTATGTCATGAGCAGAATGTGAACTATGTTACTTAAATATTTTGTTATTATGGGACCAAGAAATAATAGAAAGCACTGGTAAATTTTCTAACCTACCAAGACCTTACACACAAGAAGCATGTGGTTGATTATGCTACAATTAAGCTAAAGTAATAGTAAAGTGTTATCATTAATGAATAATGGTTAATAGATAATATACATGTGATTTTTTTAGTAAGCTCATGAAATATTCTCTCAAAACAACTATACATTTACGTAGTGATGTGTGGGAATTTACTTAGGAATTCAAAAAAGGGTCTCACATTTTTGTTGTTAGATATTTTGCTCTAATGGAAAACGAAATAATACATTGTAAATAAAATATTATTATGATGTTGATTTATTGTAGAATGTTATTAATGCTTCAAATGTATAATGAAAAAGTACGGACAAGGATTTATGATATTATTATTTGCTGTGAATATATGAAGTTCTTTATGTTATTGCTAATTAAGAAGTTATTCCTATCTAGTTGAAGTTAATTAGAAATTGTGTTTAAATAATAAAGGGTATTACAAAAAGACGAAATTGATACATAATTTGAGTTAGTTCTCTGATGGAACAATAGTATATTAATATAAATATCCTTCTACATGTGTGAATATGGAGTTGTTCTTAATTATTAATGACAAATAATCATTGGTACTAACATTTTTGGGTAGTTGAAAAATGTTCAAGGAAATTTTTTTACCCCATTTGCATGAAAATATTGAGGTGGAAATTGCGTATGTTACATAAGAACATATTACGACAAAGAAGAACATGTTTCTGGAAGTAAGAAGTCATAAACCAATTTTTTTTTTTTTTGAAAATTAAGGGTATGTGATATTTAATTTGAGAAGAAAGGCTTCTATGTTTTTGGTTGGAACTCTCTATTTAGTTCCGATTCACTAACTCTTTTTGTAATTTATCTTTTATTTAATTATTTACTTTTTAATTCTCACATTCTAATTACAGATAATAAATTTGCTAGTTTGATCAATTAATATAATTATTTAATCCTATGATCTAGTTGATTTTATGTATGAACTACTCAAGCATCTTAAATAACATGCTCGATTCCTAGTTTAGTGGGAGCTCCAACCAATCTTTAGAAAGAATAATCTAGATAAATGTGTTAAACTGATTTTAGAGAGCTTCTACCTTAACATCACTTATAACAAAGAATTTAAGTGCTCCATGGCATAAACTTGATCAACACTTAATTGAACCATAAGTCTGGTGCTCAAGAGGCTTCACCTCAACACCTTAAAAACAATTAAGAAACACTTTTTAAGTATTCTCAAGCTTCATATGTACACATTTATTAATTTATTACACGAGAAAAAAAAATTAATAAAAATAATTAGCCTCTAAAATTTAGGATATTACAACAACAATAACTAATCTAAAAATCATTAATCTTTCATATATATATATGATTTAACAATGATAAAGCAAATATAATAACTTTAAAAATAAAACTACATGATTAATTATTTTATTAAATCTATCATTCTAATGAATTTAAACTTATACATAATGATGATGAAAATAAAACTACATGATTAATTATTTTATTAAATTTATCATTCTAATNATATATTTTTTAATATAAAAAGTATGTGCCTAAATTTATGTCTATCGATGTATTTAGACACAATAATAAATTAATGTGGTTGTTGCTAATAACAGGTGGATGCGTAAACATATCTACAAAATATCAATATAAATAATATTGTTTAATTAATTATAATAAAATAATTAATTAAAAAATACAATACCATATAATTATAATAATATATTATAAATTTATTCAAATTGAAAATAATATTATTTTATTAATACCTTGAAGAAGAAACATGAAAAATGATTTTTATGAACTTGAAGATATCTATATAGTATTAATAAAATAATATTATTAATAAATTATAATATAATTTTTATAGTATAATTATAATTTAGTAAATATTAAAAAATAACATCGTTAATAAAATAGTATTAATAAAATGCTATTATTTAATTAATTAATTAAAAATAATGTCATTCAATTATAATGTTATATTTTAATTAATTGTTGTAATATTATTAATTATACTATATTATACTATTATATTTAATTAAGATATTATAATCAAGTAATAATAGAGAATACAAATTATATTATTTAAATATTTATAATATAATAAATATTAAAATATAGTACCATTAAATAAAATAGTATTAATAAAATATATTATTTTAAATAATTATTAATATAATAACTAATGTGTCGCATTTGGAATTGTGTAAGTATATACCAGACACTGCAGCGAACCATGATTGACTTCGATAAAGCATGTTTTACTCTAGTTTGATCGTAGTAAACCATGGTTGACTTTAGCTAACAATGGTGGACTTTGGTTAGACATGTTTGACAAACATCACAATGCGACATAACCCTTGATGAATGTTGAATGCAACATTGTCAATGTGCCGCATCTTGAGTTGTGTTGGCATATACTGGAAACTATAACAAACCATGACTAACTTTGGTCAACAATGTTTGACTTTCGATTGATCATAATCAACATGGCTGACTTTGCAATCCATGCTTGACTTTAGTTAACCATGATTAACTTTGGTTTTAACATTCCTTGACTTTAGTTTGACCATAATTAACTATGGTTGACTTTAGTAAGCCACATGGTCATAGTTCACAATGCAACATGATATTTTTTGAACATTAGATGTCACATGATTAATATGTCACATTTTGGGCATAATCGCAGTACCACATAACCCTTGAGCAAAGTTGCAATGTGACACAATCCTTAATGAACATCATTATTTGGGAAACCATGTTTTTCTTTAGTTTGAGCATAGTCAACCATGGTTGACATTAGCGAGTCATGTTTGACTTTAGTTAACCCATGCTTAACTTTAGTTTGACCATAGTGAACCATGGTTGAATTTATTGAACCAAGTGGCCAAACTTGACAATACAAGATGAAATTTTATGAACATCAAATGTCAAATTAATAAGTATCAGATCTTGGGATTTTTTGCATTGCAACAGAACCCTTGAACAATGTCATAATGGTACTTAACCCTTGATGAACATCGCGAGGAAACATAACCCTTGATAAACGTAAAATGAAATGTACCATCGATAAACATTCTAATGCAACATAACCACTGATGAACACCGAATGTGACATTATTAATGTGTCATATCTCAAGTTACATGTACACACTTAGCCTATGTACACACTTATTAATTTATTACATGAGAAAAAATAAATTAATAAAAACAATTAGCCTCTAAAATTTAGGATATTACAACAACAATAACTAATGTAAAAATCATTAATGTTTCAATATATATATATATATGTGTGTGTGTGTGTGTGTGTTTTAAGAATGATAAAGCAAGTATAATAGCTTTAAAAATAAAACTACATGATTAATTATTTTATTAAATCTCTCATTCTAATGAATTTAAAGTTATACATAATGATGACGATAATGGTGGTGGTGGTGGTTAACGTTCAATGATGGTTAACGCCCACATACACAATCTTATTCTCTCTTTAATATATATAATTTTTTAATATAAAAAGCATGTGCCTAAATTTATGTCTATCGACGTATTTAGACACAATAATAAATTTATGTGGTTGTTGCTAATAACAAGTGGATGCGTAAACATATCTACAAAATATCAATATAAATAATATCGTTTAATTAATTCTAATAAAATAATTAATTAAAAAATACAATACCATTTAATTATAATAATATATTATAAATTTATTCAAATTGAAAATAATATTATTTTATTAATACTTTGAAACATAAAATGATTTTTATGAACTTGGAGATATCTATACAGTATTAATACAATAATATTATTAATAAATTATAATATAAATTTTATAGTATAATTATAATTTAGTAAATATTAAAAATTAACATCGTTAATAAAATAGTATTAATAAAATGTTATTATTTAATTAATTAATTTTATAATAATAAATTAAAAATAATGTCATTCAATTATAATGTTATATTTTAATTAATTATTATAATATTATTAATTATACTATACTATTATATAAATATGGTATTTAATTAAGATATTATAATCAAAGTAATAATAGAGAATACAAATTATATTATTTAAATATTTATAATATAATAAATATTAAAATATAGTACTATTAAATAAAATAGTATTAATAAAATATATTATTTAAATAATTATTAATATAATAACTAATGTGTCGCATTTGGAATTGGAATTGTGTTAGTATATACCAGACACTGTAGCAAACCATGACTGACTTTGGTAAAACATGTTTTACTCTAGTTTGATCATAGTAAACCATGGTTAACTTTAGCTAACAATGGTGGACTTTGGTTAGCCATGTTTGACAAACATCACAATGCGACATAACCCTTGATGAATGTTGAATGTGACATTGTTAATGTGTCACATCTTGAGTTGTGTTGGCATATATTGGAAACTATAGCGAACCATGACTAACTTTGGTCAACAATGTTTAACCATTGTTGACTTTAGTAAACCACATGGTCACAGTTCACAATGCAACATGATATTTTTTGAACATTAGATGTCACATGATTAATATGTCACATTTTGGGCATTATCGTAGTACCACATAACCCTTGAGCAAAGTTGCAATGTGTCACAATCCTTAATGAACATCATAATTTGGGAAACCATGTTTTTCTTTAGTTTGAGCATAGTCAACCATGGTTGACATTAACGAGTCATGTTTGGCTTTAGTTAACCCATGCTTAACTTTAGTTTGACCATAGTGAACCATGATTGACTTTATTGAACCAAGTGGCCAAACTTGACAATGCAAGATGAAATTTTATGAACATCGAATGCCAAATTAATAATGTATCAGATCTTGGGCATTTTTGCATTGCAGCAGAACCCTTGAACAATGTCACGATGGGACTTAACCCTTGATGAACGTAAAATGAAATGTACCATCGATAAACATCCTAATGCAACATAACCACTGATGAACACCGAATGTGACATTATTAATGTGTCATATCTTAAGCTACATGTCGGCATATACTAGACATTATAGCGAACGATGCCTGACTTTGGTAAAACATGTTTGACTTTAGTTTGATCATATTTAATCATGGTTGACTTTACCGAGTCATGTTTGACATTAGTTAATCATCTACAAAGTATCAATAAAAATAATATTGTTTCATTAATTATAATATACTTATTAATTAAAGAAGACAATATCATTTAATTATAATAACATATTATACATTTATTTTAATTAAAAATAATATTATTTTATTAATGCTTTGGAGATATAACATAAAAAGTGATTTTTATGAATCCAGAGATATCTACAAAGTATTAATAAAATAATATTATTAATAAATTCTAATATAATTTTATAATATAATTATAATTTAATAATTATTAAAAAATAACATTATTAAACAAAATAGTAGTAATAAAATGATATTATTTTAATTAAAAGTAATGTTGTTAAATTATAATGTTATTTTTTAATTTTTTAATTATAACATTTTTAATTATATTAAATTATAATGTTATTTTTTAATTTTTAATTTATAATATTTTTAATTATAATATTTAATTAAGATATTATAATCAAAGTAATAATAGATAAAAAATATATATTATTTAAATATTTATAATATAATAATTATTAAACTAGAGTCTCATTAAATAAAATAGTATTAATAAAACTATATTATTTAAATAATTAATAATGTAATAACTAATAAAATAGTATTAATAAAACTATATTATTTAAATAATTAATAATGTAATAACTAATGTGTCGCATTTTTAATTGTGTCAGCATATACCATACATTGTAGCGAAACATGTCTAACTTCGGTAAAGCATGTTTGACTTTAGTTTGATCATAATCAATCATGGTTGACTTTAGCGAGTCATGCTTGACTTTAGTTAACTATGGCGGACTTTGGTTAGTCATGTTTGACAAACATCACAATGTGACATAACCCTTGATGAATGTTGAATGCAATGTAACCCTTGATAAAATCACAATTCGACATAACCCTTGATGAATGCTAAATGTGACATTGTACATTTGTGTCACATCTTGAGTTGTGTCGGCATATGCTGGAAACTATAGCAAACCATAACTAACTTTGGTCAACCATGTTTGACTTTTGATTGACCATATTCAACATAGTTGACTTTAGCAATCCATGTTTGACTTTAGTTAACCATGGGTAACTTCGTTTTTAACATTCCTTGAGTTTAGTTTGACCATAGTTAACCATGGTTGACTTTAGTAAACCACATGGTCATAGTTCACAATGCAACATGAAAACTTTTTAACATTCAATTTCACATTATTAATATGTTACATTTTGGGCATTATCGCAATACCGTATAACCCTTGAGCAATGTCACAATGTGACACAATCATTAATGAACATCATAATTTGGTCAACCATGGTTGACATTAGCGAGTCATGTTTGACTTTAGTTAAACCATTCTTAACTTTAGTTTGACCATAGTGAACCATGGTTGACTTTATTGAACCAAGTGGACAAACTTGACAATGCAAGATGAAATTTTATGAACTTCGAATGTCAAATTAATAATGTATCACATCTTGGGCATTTTTACAATGCAGCATAACCATTAAACAATTTCATAATGCAACTTAACCGTTGATGAACATTGCGAGGAAACATAACCCTTGATGAACATCAAATGCAATGTACCATTGATAAACATCACAACGTGACATAACGTTTGATGAACACCGAGTGTGACATTGTTAATGTGCCATATCTCAAGTTATGTTAGCATATACTAGACACTATAGCGAACCATGCCTAACTTTGGTAAACCATGTTTGAGTTTAGTTTGACTGTAGTCAACCATGGTTGACTTCATCTAGTCATGTTTGACTTTACTTAATGGTTGATGCACAATCATGGACTACTTTAAAGGAACTTTAGATGCCACATAACACTGAAAAAACATGGAACCTTTGATTTTAGGTGACAATTAGAGGTACTTCCCTAACCGATTTGAAGATGAAGTAAAAAGACAAAAGTTAGGTATTTGAATAAGATTTCATAATATATAACTTTTATCTATATAAAATTTGTGTAAATGATTATAAAATTAGTTTCCCTTAAATTGAGTTTTCAAATTTTCAGCACATGATAAAATATATGTTTGTGCGGTTGCATCACTATATGAGGTAAATGAAGTCATTTTTGGATAATATCTTGTAGACATATAAAGGACATATGGTACCAGTGCAACACTATTTTTTCAAAATTTTTCATAAATTATTTTATTATTATTAATTTTTGAAGTCTGAAAACCTTAAAATGAAAATGTTATTTGCGGGTGCAACACTTTAGGGGCTAAACTTAATGAAATTCTTGATTTATATATATAAGATTGTAGAGCTCGCACTCCTCTAGTGCACCATATAGTTTTCTTGCAAAATGGTGAAGGCAATCAAAAGTTATATAAAAAACAATGGATGTATCTATGTTAAAAAATTGACGTGTGTCATTTAGAAAAATAATAATAAATAAATAAAACATACATCTTTAGGAAAAATTACATATTCAGAATCGTAAGATTGTATTCTACAATATTCTATATTTTCATAAAAAAGTATTGTGTTTATCATAGAAAAAAATGCCATCGAAACTGAGCATATTCGTAGAGTTTTGAAATACAGGAAATAATCCTAATTTATTTGTCCTAGCCAATAGGTTCGGTAGTCCAAAGCTATTTCTGAACATGATTCCAAGCCTTATTCTCACCGAAGTTTTAATTTTTACAAAATGCTTATGCGATGCAAAACACATGTGTTATAACGCATATGCGATACAAAACACATATGCGTTATAACACATATGCGATACAAAACACATATGTGTTTTATATCTATTGATATTAATCTTAGACTCTTCCTTCAAAAGTTTATCCAAAGAGCACATAGCAGTAGAAACTTGTGAAGAATGGGAGGGGCAATTCTCAAAAGACATAACTTTCCTAGAATTCCAAAGATTCCATCTAGTGAGGAAAGTAATTGCTCTATAATTGTTTAGATATTCTCATGAAAACCATATTTTTATTCCTACCTCCATAGACTGATACTTCTAAATATCCTTCTTTCCTAACCAACATTCTATCTTATTACGAAATTGAAGAGAAAAGGGACATTTCATGAATATGTGGGATATGTATTCTCCACCTTGCCATCAAATATAACATATTCCAAGACCTTCATTATTTTTCTTTTGATAGATATCTTGATTCAAGACTTTTGAGGTGAGAGCAAGCCACATGAGAATTTTAGAATTTTTGGATCTTTAATTTTCCAAATCATCTCCCACCGCCATCTATATTCCAAATCCTCCACATTCATAAGCTTTTGATAGCGTGGCTACAATGTATAACCTCCTCTATTCTTATTTAGATTCCTGATCAAAACATATGGATCTTAGTTTAACTAAACTTGTCCAAATTTTAGTTCTAAAAGAAAACAATTCAATTGACCTTTCAATCGACCTATCAAGTGAAGTTGGTCTTCCATCCCCATTTCCGGGTTAAAGAGGCATCTTCATCAGCAATCTGAATTACAATGAAAATATTCTAACTATGTAAGTAAAAAGATAATTCACTCACCACCAGTATTCTATTTCTACAACCCATAGCATAATATAATCTGACCCTAAACTGAGAACCAATTCCAACCTTCTAAGCTAAACTATCACTTAGCACAAGAACAACTCAATTCATGGCTCTCCAATGATTAAAAGGATTCATTGGAGATTTAATAGGATTTTTGAACCAATATAAAATGGACTAAGGATATTAATAATCAAACTTCCTTATCTCACCACTCCCCCCTCGAACAAACTTACACATCTCTTGGTCTTGAAAAAACACACCCTCTCTCCCTTAATAACCAACCTTCCTCCCCTTTGTCTCTCTAACACACATCCACACATCCTCTCTCCATCCCTCTCTATCTAACCATTGCTATTTCTCTCCTTCACTATCCCTATGCATCTATAACCATCCCTCAACTCTCTCTCTAACCCCTTTACCTCCCTCTCTTCCTCTCTCCCCCCCTCCTTTCTTATCTCACCACTCCCCCCTCAAACAAACTTACACACTCTCTTGGTCTTGGAACACCACGCCCCCTCTCCCTCTATAACCAACCTTCCCCCTTTGTCTCTCTCAAACACACACACACACCCTCTCTCCATCCCTCTCTATATAACCATCGATATTTCTCTCCTTCACCATGCATCTGTCTCTAAAATCATCTATCAACCCTCTCTCTCTCCCGCTTCCCTCCCTCTAAAACCCTTCATTTGTTACCCCTCCCTCCTGCTAAAACCCTTTCTCTCTTCCCCCCTCCCTCCCTCTCCTTTTAGTTCCATGTGTTCCATCCTCTCACTCACTCCCTCCGTCCCTCTCCTTCTACCTCCATGTGTCGATCCATCCTCTCACTCCCTCCCTCCCTCACTTTCTCCCCCTACCGTCTCTCTCCATCCCCTTCTCTCTCCCCCCAAATTCCTTCCCTCTCTTCCTCTCTCTATCTAACCATTGATATTTCTCTCCTTCACCATTCCTCTGTGTATAAAACCATCCACTAAACCTCCCTCTCTCCCCCTTCCCTCTCTAACCACACGTCCCTTTCTTTCATGTGTTAAATCAATCCAGTGGTTCAAACCTTCATCTCTCCATCTTTCTCTCCATTCCTATATATCCATTTCTCTCTCTCTCTATCTCTCTCTCACACACACACACGCGCGCGCGCACACACACACACACACACAATCCCTCATCTATATCCCTTGGTGTAACCATCCTTGACCATCCTTCATTTCCCTAAATTCCTCCTCTCTCACTATTATTATCCCACTCTCTCACCCTTTAACCATCCCTCCATCCATAATTCTCTCTCTCTCTCTCTCTCTTTGACTCTCTCCCCTCTCATTATTTAAACCCCCCCATTTGTCTCTCTCACTCACTCACTCACTCACTCTATACCTCTCTCTATACAACCACTCTCCTCCCTCTCACTCTTTAACCCCCCCCCCCCCCCCCCCTTTCCCCCCCCCCCCCCCCCCCTTTTCCCCCCCCCCCCCCCCCCCTTTTCCCCCCCCCCCCCCCCCCCGCCCCCATTTGTCCCTCCATTCATTATGCTATATCTTTCCTCCATCCATTATCCTATATATTTATTGCACCCAATCATCTCTCCCTCCTATATATCTCCCTCTCCCATCCCCACTATATATCCTACCCCCAATCCCTCCCTTCGATTTATATTTATTCCCCTCCCACTTATATTTCTCCTCTATTCATTCCCCCTTTCATATCTCTCCCCTACCTATCCCTCCCTTCCCCTTATATTTCTCCTCCCTTCATCCCCCACATATCTCTCCCCTACCCATCTGTCCCTCCCATGATTCCCTCTACACCTTTCTCTCCCTCCTTTGACTACCCCCCCTCTTTTAACTTAATCAATGTAATGTTAATTTCTTCTATGTCATATGCACTACATCGCATATGCGATATATCACATATGCGTTATATTGGATATGTGATATATCTCTTTATATGTGTTATATCAGATATGCGTTATATCGCATATGCGATATGATAATCATGTTTTACATAGCTCGGACCGTTAGGGGTAAACCATTGTATACATAACACATGTGCAATATAATGCATATGCGTTAAAATAGACATGCGTTATATCACATATGCGATATTTGTTTTATAAAAAATGTTGGGTTGTGGGTCATGGGCCAGTTTTACTATAGCAAAAGACAAAATTCCTCTAAACCCGTTCACAAATAACTATTCAACCTATCATTTCATCATTTATTACACAAATCCATAGGTATTTTACAAGTTTTGGTGAATTTAAATGGGGAATGTATGTAATAGAGGAAGCTGCTTGCACCGGAAGAAGCTGAAAAAAAAAGAAGAGGGAAGAATCAAGAAATTTTCGGTATTCAATCGATGAGCAAATACTTCCCATTCCCGCTCAACAGGTGAAGAATAACAATTCAATAGAAAATACAATGTTGGATACCCCAGAGGAATTTGATAGTGGACAATACCACACATTCTCTAGCAACCCGCACTTTAGTATCGAGTTCATTGGATGGAACACCACACTTTGCATCAAATACTTGCGCCTCAACATCTCGCAGAAAAGCATTGATACTTGACGTAGAGGTTGAGGAGGATAATGCAATGTTAATGGAAGCTGGGTATGTGTAAGATGAAAATATTGGTGCATTATTAAGCAAACAATTTTGTGAAGAGTTTAATCATTATGTTCTCGACGATGAAAATGTGGCTCCACAACCACCATTCCACGTGGTTCAATCTCCTAATCAAAGTTTTCAACCTATAGTGGATGTAAACGTCACTCCAACATTTCAAATGACAAAAAGATTGCATCAACGCGAAAGAGAACTCCTAAACGCATACAAGTGGACGAGAGCGAATTGACTTCCATGGAAGGTAAGGTGCCTAAATGCACTATCCTTCGTTATTGTTCTCAAATAATGAAACAATATTTTGATAAAAAAATATGAAGCTGGTAAATGCCAATTGTTTTTAGCTTTGATTAAATCTAAAAGTATGGAAACTGTTAGAAGATATTTAGGAATAAGAACAGTGAAGAATATTGAATCAAGTAATAAAAAATTGTTAAATCTCTTGCTACTACATTCACATCAATTGGTAAAAAAACTCGTTCACATGACTGTAATGTGGCTCGCCGCATCTTAGATGAATCAATTGTAAGTAGATCCACAAGACAATGTCATTTACTTAAATGAAAATCGAAATTTGTGCCTTTACATCCAAAGACACTTAAAAATATTCAGTAAGAAGAGACAACCTTGATGTAGAGGGAAAAATGGAAACATTATGGGCATTTAGCGGTTGGTTTCCTTGTAAAGACATGAAGTTAGTTGAAGCAGTGAAGGGACTAGTGCACACATTTTGGAACGATAACACTAGGCCTTCTTCTAACACAAAGGATGTATTAAAACATCGTAGGGGTTCTATGAATAATGAACTGCATGTTAAACATTATGTTGACATGAAAAAACTCAATTGTTTGAGATGTTTAAAATTTACCACATAGAGCTAAGGCTCAGGAAAGGATGTTTTGAAAAATGCAAGCCTTGGTATGTTAGAATCAATACCATTCGAAACACTTTTTGTTGTAGGTACCACCTGAGAGTTTGATATATATTATCATACATTTGTACATATACGTCATTTTTTGCATCCTAACCATGTGCATGAATGCTCAAGTACAGTATCGCCAATGTCACCTAGAGATTTCATCCATAGCATAATGTGTCCGAGGAAAGATGGGAGATAATATTACTTAAAACAATGTGTAGAGGGTCCTTGCAACAAATGTGGTGGGATATCATTATGGTCTGATTGCATCCATGAGAGTGAAGATCATCCATTCGGGAATACAATTGTCGAGAAGCAGAACTATGAATATGAGACATATTGGCTACATGATGGGAAATAAATTAGTAAGATTAAATTGGTGACTTCACAGGTGACAATGTACATGAATAATATTCATTTAAATGACTGTATTGTTTATGTTGTTTTATAACATTGTTTATTAACATAAATTAATATTCATGTAAATATTTTTATGTCGTTTTATAACATTATTTATTTTGTTTCCTACTAGGTGCAAGTATGTGAATTTTTTTCATAGTTCTATGGAAAGATGCAACAATACATTCAGCACATCAATATGGTACGGTGACAAAATGAGCAATCCAGAATATGCCGAGACACCTTCCTTCTCAGAACAATACTATAAGTGGTTGAATTTGCAGAAAATTACACCCTACAACTACAAAATGAAATACAAATTCAGTACTATCATTCAGAGCATGTGAGCATAATGGTCCATATCACTTATCGACACGGGCCAGATAGAAATGAAGAGAAACGTGTGATATTGAAAGAAAGTCACTTCTACATAAGTGACGAATGGATCCATGACATCCATTACGTGCAACATTGCTTTAAATTGTCCTATGATCATGTGATAACTATGGATATACTATTTTGTCATCATTTGATTTGGTTAGATGGTGTTTGAGACATTTACCACCATACACACTCATTTTGGTCAATTTGGCCTAGTTAAACCACTATCCTAAGTTTTATTGACTTAATTGACATTATAGGAACACTATATGACATCAGCATGAGCACACCCACGCCTACCTTCAGTCAAGGAGGCTAACTTAGCCTTCTCCTACATTCGGGGAGGCTAACTGGAGCACTCCAGGGGTGATCTGAGTGTCATAAATGCCCCATATTGCTAACTGATGGTTAAAATCAGTTAAACAAAGCAATGAAGGTGCATTCCTTCATTAAATTAATTATTTAATGATTATTTAATGAACTGGAGTCAACAAGGGCGCCTCCAACCACTTCTGATGGTCAGTTACACTTCAGTTAACCTCATCGGGGTTCATTGGAGTCATTGATGCGCTACCACTTGTTGGTTGGCTTGCAGTGACATGTGTCTGAGCTACTTTCAGTTACACTCAGTCATTTATTGCACTCCGACTTCAGTTAAGGCTCAGTTGAGTCAATTAGGGTTTTGATCAGTGGTTAACTTGAGTGTTGACTGTGGCTTACATTCAGTTAAGCTAGACTCACTCATTGAATTCGAATGACCTCCTTGGGAATTCGAATTGTCTTGGAATTCATGCTTCCATCATGATCATTGTATTGTATTATTCATTATTCATTTGATTATAGAGAGTTGCTACTTCCATTGTAACACCATTTTTCCAATTTTATGATTATCTATCTGTATTCTTTGTGAGACTGTGTTTTCAGTTCCTAGACCACTGTGACAAATTAATATGGTATCAAAGCTCATGGCGGGATGAAGCTCAGAGCTCTCAAAAACAAGGTTTTTGACAGATCTTGCATGAAAAATTGAGCAATCGCTCAAAAATCCAACAATGCACCAGAAGCCAAGGCTTACCACTTAATACCTTAAGTAAGGAAATTGTTGATCAAGCTCGCTTGATTAACTATGTTGGGTGTGATGAAAGCCTAAAATGTGCAGGTTGTCTGACCTTATGGTGCCCCTTTTGTTGTGATTTTCAGGTTTTTAACAGGTGAAAGCATTCGCTCCAGCAGATTCAGATGGCTTCTTCTGTAGAAATCTTGACTCCGTTCAATTTCCACTCATGGAAAGGAGACATGAAGATCCAGCTATGTGATAGAGGACTATAGGGTCACTATGGACACTGAAGAAGAGCCTGCTTCTGTGATAGACAAAGCTAGATTCTTGAACAAGAAAGATGAAGCATTCGGATTCTTGTGCCTTTATGTTTCCTGAGATCTTCTTTTCCATCTTTCGGGATTGAAGAATCCAAAGGAAATCTGGGAAAAATTGGAAACCTTGTATGGAAAGAAGGATGATTTGAGAGTATACCAGCTTGAGAATGAGTTGATGTCTCTCTAGCCTTCCAATTTTGAGACATTGAATGACTTTTTCACAAAGTTCAAGAACATTGTCTTACTGTTGAAGCAATGCAAAGTGGAGAAGGAGGATGATCAGCTCATCCTCGCCATACTCTCCAAACTTGGAGCTGATTATTCAATTTTTGTCTCTACATTCCGTGCGAGAAAGCTCACAACCCCTGGATGGAAGATGCCTTCACTCAATGCCTTCATTGAGTCCCTAAAAAGTGAACATGATAAGCTTGTCCATATGGGGATCATCACATCCTCCCATGATCAAGCCCTCCATGTCTCGAGGCCCAAATATCTGAAGGGTAAAGGAAAGCAGTAGAAGAATCGAAAAACTAAATTCGAAGCTCCTAAGCCTAAAGTTGAAAACCAGCAGCATGATGAGTCTTTCGGCTCAAAGAAGAACAAAGGAAAAGGGCATCATGGAAAGGAAAAAGTCAAGTGTTCATACTGTAGGAAGGGATTCCACCTTGAACATGTCTTCATGAAGAAGAAACTTGATGAAGCTACCTCTCTCCTTGAGAGCAATCACATCAATCTTCTGGAAAGCTTTCAGAGGAGAGATCAGCAAGATCGGGAACCACAGCATGAAAGAGGTCATGCCCTCATGGCAAGCACTTCGAAGTCCAAAGCACTCTTGATATATTCTGGAGCTTCAAACCACATGATGGATGAAAGAGACTCCTTGTCATCTTTGGATATCGGCAAATCCATCCCCATCCACATGGGAGATGACTCCACAATCATTTCAAAATGACAAGGTACTATTGATCTTGAGAATGGCTATTTTTCAAATGTTTTGTATGTACCGTCTCTGGCATCAAACCTCCTGAGTGTTTATCAAATGAAACATACAGGAGTTCCCAAGAGATCATCCTTCATCTCGAATGATGTAGAGATCATGGAACTTGCATCCGAGAAACTTGTTGCAAAAGGCCTTGCAAACCATCATGCAAAAGCCTATGAGTTTCCCATTTTGTGGCAGATGCAAAGCCCACCACACTGCTGACTCATGGAAATGAAGTTAGTAGACTGTGGCATGAGAGGTTCAACCACATCAACTTCAAATAATTGCAGCAATTACAGAAAAACTCCATGGTTGAAGGCCTCCCAGTCATCAAGGCAACCGCTGGAATTTGCAAGGGCTGTGTTGTTGGAAAGCACCCTAAGCACAAGTTCGATCAGGGGAAGGCAAGCCGAGCTACATGCATCTTGGGACTGATACATTCTAATATCAACGGTCCCATGCCTATCACATCCATGAATGGATCAATGTATGTTATGAATTTTATTGATGATTTTTCCAAGTACACATGGGTCTTCTCTATCAAAAAGAAGTTTGAAGTCTATGAAAAATTCACTGAATTGAAGGCCTTGCTTGAGAATGCATATGGCCAAAAGATCAAGACCTTGAGATCTGATAATGGCAGAGAGTATGTCAGTAATGAGTTGCTGCACATATGCTCCCAAAGTGGTATTCAGGTCCATCATTCAATTCCCTACACTCCCCAGCAGAACGGTGTAGCCGAGAGGAAGAATTGGTCTCTCAAGGAGATGACCACCTATATGTTGGAATCAAAGAAGTTGGCTGTAAATTTGTGGGCTGAAGCCATGCATGCTGTAGCATACATTCAGAATAGAGTGTCACACTCATCCATGAAAGGGAAGACCCCTTTTGAACCATACTTCGGACACAAGCCGTATGTGTCGAACCTGCGGGTGTTTGGGTCCACTACATGGGCTCGAATTCCACTTGATAAAAGGAGGGATTTGCAACCGCAAAGTATAGAATGTCTGTTTATTGGGTATCCTGGTGAATCAAAAGGTTTCAAGCTACTGGATATCAAAACAAAACAGATCATCATCGAAAGGAGTGTCAAGTTCGATGAACCTCTTCAGGAGGTGGAACTAGTGAAGGAGAAAACTGTTGAATTTCCTTCCTATTCTACTGAATATTTGGATGATGAAATTGGGGGTGATGACCCTGATTTGGATCCTATGATTTCTGATATCAGTGTACAACAAACATCAGATTCTGAATTAGAACCTAAAGTACAAAATCATCTCCCAACTTGGGCCTGACAGACACTCTCCTCCGCAGAAGATAACATTGGAAATCCAGATGATCCAAGGAGAACCCGGTCTAATTTTGAAAGAGCAGGTATTGCGCTCTCTTCTCTTGATTATTTGATGTCCGAATCTTGTTATTTGATGATAATTTCAGACCCAAATTCCTACCACCATGCTTGTAAGGATCCAAGATGGCAAGTTGCCATGGATGAAGAGATGAATTCTATTTAGAAAAAACACTACTTGGGAGCTAGTTTCTCTTCCTCCAGGAAGGAAATTGGTTCAATGCAAGTGGGTGTTTCGGACTAAGGTTTCTGCAGATGGAAGCACCTACAAATATAAGGCAAGTCTGGTGGAAAAATGTTTCTCTCGAGTCCAAGGTGTGGACTTCCATGAGACTTTTGCACCGGTTGCAAAAATGGACTCCATCCGCCTAGTTTTGGCAATTTCAGCATCTAAGCACTGGGAAGTGCATCATATGGATGTTAAGTCTACCTTTCTGCATGGATATCTTCATGAGGAGATATAAATGAAGCATTCTGAGGTCTACATCTCTAATCCATCTTTGGTTTGCAAGCTAAATAAGTCACTATACGGGTTAAAACAGGCCCCAAGAGAGTGGTATTCCAAGATGGATGCCTTCCTTCTCTCGCAAAACTTCCAAAGGTGTAGATCAGATCCAAATGTGTATATAAAACAATATGATGGTCATTTGATTATTATTGTGTTATATTTTTATGACTTACTGATCACATGTAACACTGTTGCTTCTATTTCAGTAATCAAAACTGCTCTCCACAATGCATTTGAAATGAGCGATTTGGGGCTCTTAAAACAATGTTTGGGGCTCGAAATTGAGCAAAATTATGATGGGATAATGGTCACTCAGTACAAATACATATCATATCTATTATTCAAGTTTAACATGGCTGAATGTAGCCCTACACCATTTCCTTTCCTTTCAGGGATCAACCTTGAAGAAGGAAAAAGCACACCTCCCATGGACTGCACTATTTATCGACAGCTGATTGGTAGCTTGTTGTACTTGACTCATTATTGGCCTGATATCTATTATGCCATGAATTATATATCAAGATACATGCAGCAGCTCCATGATATTCATTGGAAGGCAGCCAAGAGGATCCTCCAGTGCATTCAGGGAACTAGGACCTACGACATTCACTATGCTGTAGACTTCGAGCTAGAGCTGGTTGGATACATAGATTTCGATTGGGCGGGTAATTCTATTGATCAAAAGTCAAATTATGGATACGTCTTCATGTTTGGTGGTGGCCCCATTTACTGGTCTAGAAAAAAGTAGGCTGCCATAGCATTGTCTTCAGCAGAGGCCGAGTATCGAGGAGCGGTGAATGCTTGCATCCAAGTTGTTTGGTTGCAAGGCATTCTTTAAAAGTTTGATCTTGGTAGTACTTTGTCCACTGTCCTCTTTTGTGACAATCAAAGTGCTATTAAGATATCCACAGATCCAATTACCAGGCAGAGGACCAAGCATGTAGAGATACACATGCACTATATCAGGGAGCTAGTGCATGACAAGACCATCATTCTGCAATACTGCCCGACTGATGAGAAGATTGCAGAGATCTTCACCAAGAGCTTTTCAGAGAAGAAGTTCACTTACCTTCGTTCACTGTTGGGGGTGAGTTCATCAGGGTGATCCAACTACCTTCAATGTTCAGCTTGAGGGGGGGGGGGTTCCCACTGGGTTTTCCCTCTTTTCCTCACTTAATTTGTTTTGAGCATTGTTTTTAGTTTTAGTATTGTACAGGGTGACCTATGGCCTTTGTTGCTGGGGCCCTAGCATTATTATGCACTTTATGTTTTCTACTCCTCCTGAGTATAGCTTAAGGGGGGTTGTTGGAGACATTTACCACCATACACTCATTTTAGTCAATTTGGCCTAGTTAAACCACTATCCTAAGTTTTATTAACTTAATTGAATCAAAGGAGCACTATATGACATCAACATGAGCACACCCACTCCTACCTTCAGTCAAGGAGGTTAACTTAGCCTTATCCTACATTTGGGGAGGCTAACTGGAGCACTCCGGGGGTGATCTGAGTGTCATAAATGCCCCATACTGCTAACTGATGGTTACAATTAGTTAAACAAAGCAGTGAAGGCATCTTCCTTCATTAAATTGATTATTTAATGATTATTTAATGAACTGGAGTCAACAGGGGTGCCTCCAACCACTTCTGATGGTCAGTTACACTTCAGTTAACCTCATCGGGGTTCATTGGAGTCATTGATGCGCTACCACTTGTTGGTTGGCTTGCAGTGACATGTGTCTGAGCTACTTTCAGTTAGACTTAGTCATTTATTGCACTCCAACTTCAGTTAGGGCTCAGTTGAGTCAATTAGGGTTTTTATCGGTGGTTAACTTGAGTGTTGACTGTGGCTTACATTCAGTTAAGCTAGACTCACTCATTGAATTCGAATGACCTCCTTGGGAATTCGAATTGTCTTGGAATTCATGCTTCCAGCATGATCATTGTATTGTATTATTCATTATTCATTTGATTATACAGAGCTGCTACTTCCATTGCAGCACCATTTTGCCAATTTTATGATCTGTATTCTTTGTGAGACTGTGTTTTCAATTCCTAGACCAATGTGACAAATTAATAGATGGTTGTGCTGGACAGTTCAAGAATGCACATGTACTTCAATGGTTATGTTTGTTGCACATAAAATACAAGGTGCCACATATATGGAACTACTTTGAAATTGTTCATGGCAAAGGAGAGCACGATGGTGCTGGTGCATGCATAGAAAATTCCCTTAGAAGGGAAGAGATGAAGCTTACAGGTGTTGGCCTTCGAGATGCTACATCTATAGTGAAATGGTGTGCATATGTGATGGGAGAACAAGAAAAAAGGAAAAACCCAGTGCAAAGAATATTCTGGGAGGTGATAAATGTGGATCGATCCAACACACATTGGGTGAACACAGTGCATGGAACCCGACAGTTTCATTCAATTAGAAGGTTAGAGAACTTGACCCTACAAATTTGGACAAGATTGGAGGATTTGTTTTGTGGTTCCTATAGCATCGATGAATGGGATGATTGTGAGTATATAGATATGGTTGATACATGGGATCGAGTGACACTTGGCACCGATTTGAAGGGGGTTAATGAAATAGATAATTTGGAAGATAATCAGACATATATATCTACAAACTATTATCACATATCGGATCTCATACAAGGGGGCACAAAAAAATAAATTTGTAGTACCTAAATCACTACAAGACTTTACATTTAAAGATATTTTATTTATGCTACATGTAAGACATTTTTTAATAAATGTATTGTTAACTCAAACTATTTCCTTTCACAAGTGAGATATATGTAGTGGTTTCCCCAAAAAAATAATGAATGGGGTTCTGACTATTGGTTGGCGCGTTTCTTAGAGGGGAAACAAACCATTCTCGAACCTGTTAAAGATTATGAAAATATTGAATTCCCAACTAGATCGATGGTTATAAAAGGGGAGTACTTGCCACGAGAAGCAAAACATAAAAGGAAGGGTGGGTATGTATATTAGGATTATAGACCAGAAGCTATTGTATACCACTTCACCAACCTCGTAGTTGGTATAAACATCAAGCTGCACACACTTTCAAGTAAAAATAGGTCACATGTATGATAATTTCTACCTCATTTAGAGCATGAGAGATTGATGGACACCATTGTCAACAGAGATGATCCAGATGGCCTACTCTAGTGAGTGTATTGTCAGGTGTTACTAGATTGTCTAGTGTGGCTAGATTTTCAGGTGCGTTATTTAAACTTTAAAGTGTGTGTTGAAGCACAATTTCAATGAGTTAGCCTTTAGTTTATTCCCAATGTAATAAGTTAATAACCTATGATTGACGAATACCATTCGCAGAAATCCTACTATTCACAGTATACTGGACAGTATAAACACGATCCTACACCCTCATGTGAGTTATCTATAAATAATGTTTGCACAATTTCATTGGGTTCTCTTTATTTTCTGATGAGAGTACTAATGTTTAGCCTTTTGTGTGCCTAGGATACAAGCACAATCTATGGCACATTGGAGGTGCCAAGAACTAACATTTGCATATTCATTAGGATACACACATGATCCCTAGCAATCCTAGACATTTATATATGATGTATAACAACTTTCAATCCTTCTTATTTCAACTATATGGTATTCTTGCACATATTATAGTAAATAATGCTTCGAGTCTTATCTCTGATCGTATTTGGTGTCCTCTTTAGTATATTCCCAAGGAACACGTGATTCAGGTACTTTAGGTTTCTTTTAGGTGATATGTGGGCATGCTATTTATTTAGTTTCATCATTATCATCCTCCAAGATACATGCATGAGTTTTTTTTCAGTATTTCTCATTGGGTCTATGTGCATCTTGAGTAGACTTTTTATTTAAAGGTCATCCATACAACATAAAAAACAAGCTCTTGTTTCAATATCAACATCCCTAACCTTTTAAATATGCTACATGGCCCTTGACAAGATTGCAACTGAACATGCAAAACATTGAGCTATAAAACAACCTTGACAAAGGTTCCTTACAAATGATAGTGTAGCGATTAAAAATTACTTAAGTAATTTGTTAGCACACAACTTATGTGGGTAGTATAATAAAAAATATGATTTTTTAATCTTATTCACTGTATGGGATCTTAATATGCTAAGCCATTTAAAAGTTAAGCATTGGATACATATGAAGTCTTGTCATCTTCAATACTTTGGTTATATATTGGTATGTTCTTTTCATTTTTTTTTTTTTAAATTTCACGATTCTAATTATATTATGATATGGCAGGTTGATCATGGGAAAGCACCAACCCAGGAATAGGTAAAACATTTCAAGTTTAGAATAATGTGGAATTTATTAATGTTTATAATTGAGAATTAGTTTTTTTTTTTTGTTGAAAAATGCAGTCCAGTGGCCACGATTTTTGTGATGTGCTTGATGATGAGGAGATGTTATCTTCACTCAACCCATTCCAAATAGTAAAAAAGGTTGTCATAAAATTGAACAAGGAACTTCTTTCTTTGATTGAACTTGAAAAAACACATGAGATCAAACAACAGATCAAAGAGTCGATGAAATATATAGATAGATATAAGGTAAACACTATATTTGAAAGAGATGATTTCTGACCTATGTTCAATTACGATATTTGGTTCTTTAACTATTAAATTATCTTCAAAATACCTTTCACTATAGGATAAATGATGGATAGATAAATATATTTCAATATTGGATATACACATTGCATTTCAACAAACTATGTGCACTATGCAGGTCTGCATACACATTCTGCAACACAAATTTTATTCTACAACAATATGCAAATTCATTTTTTACAGCACTTATTAAAAAAAATTATGCAGCATCATGAAATTCTACAACATCATACAAATTCAATTATGGAACAACATCATACAAGTTCAATTATGCAATAGCGTGCAAATTAATTCTACAGTGCTATAATTGCTATAATTTCAATTCTACAACACCATAATTTTTAATCACACATTGATTCCAAACCTAGAGATTCACATTCATCCCCATTCGTAGCTCAAATCTCCATCGACAATACATCAGTAAAATTTCAATAAATTAATACCAGTACTTGTTCAAAGTATCGTAGCTGTGGAGGAGGTCATCCTCTTCAGTTAGATTTAGTTAGAGAGGAGTCATAACTCCCAGACTCCATGTAGAGTGTAATGATTGGCACAAGATTTCAACAAGCTAGCCTTCTCAAAATTCAGTTCCACGTAGCTTTTTGAGGTAGATTGGAAAGAGGTCTCCTCTCTTCCACAACTATAAAAGAAACAATAAATGAATGGATATTGCCAGTGGATGCATATATCAACTTGCAGAGATGCAGTATTCACTTTAATGCACCAAAGCTCAACTCCACATGTTAAGTCACAACTCACTTCAAAGGGGAGATCACAGATCCAGTCATCTAAGTCTTCATGCTTCATGATATTCCTTCTTCTACAAAGTACAAAGCAATCCTCATTTGACATAGAGGCACAATAATAGATACCTTCAAATAATGGTTGATCGTAGCTTGCGAGCCTTCAATGAATGAAGAGAAGGTCACAACTCTTCTCATGGTTGCATCACCTCAATAATGGAAGGATTGGCAGATTTAGCAAAGGGATCCCATAGTTATACTCTTCAAAATCTTCCAATAAGCTTCATGTCCCTACAAAAATGGTTTTACAAATCCATATGTAGAAGAATTCCAATGGTTGGGTATTAAAACACAAGGACATATTCCCTGTTTGACTTGAGAATTTATTAGTTGTGAAATTTTCCAGAGTACCCATCATCAACATATAGTCTAGGTTTGGATTTGGTCAATAGGCAGCAATAGTGGGATATCTGGGATATAAAGCATCTTTTTTATAAATTTACACCATGCCTTCAGTAATCCAATGTCTATGTAAAATACGGTCATCGGATATTCATCAAATCCGATAACTCGGATATACCTCCGACGGCTCTCGTGCGTCAGTTTTTCGACAACGTTGAAGTGAAATTCGTAGACTGTCTCACGTTTATGTAAAAACTGCTCATCATACATCTATCGAATCCGACATTTAATATGTACCTCCTACGGATCTAATTCTTCAATTTTTCGACGTATCTGAAGTGACAGTCGTTGGTGGACTTTGTTGGATTTTCGACCTCCTTGAAGTGAAACTCGTCGGAAATTCCTTCGGCTGCCCAACGTTTTTGTCAAAATTTGCTCGTTGAACAGCCATCAAATACGACGTCTTTGAAGTGACAATCCTTGGCTGAGTCCGTTAGAATTTTGATCTCTTTGAAATGAAATTCGTCTGAGTTTTGAAGGACATTTTAAAATAACGAGTATCAGATTTGCGACGAGTGGATGTCGAAAATCTGACGAGGGTATCACAATGTCAGATATCTTTCGAATTTAAACCAACGTTTAAAACGAACGCTAATTGTCGAATGGTGGACAACAAATTGTCGAAAATCAGACATCTATGCCGTCAGATTTTGTGTTAAAAAATGCTAGTGTATTCACTTTATGTTCCCAATATGCCAATACATTAGGATCAACCAATACAACTTGTTCCACTGAATCAGACACATGATATTGGTTGTGTATGGATAGGTTCCTCCACATTCCCTTCGATGTTTCTAGAGATTGGCGTTCCTTCCATTACATGTGATTGCAATGCTTCAACAACCAACATTCCTACTTTCCTCTTAATGCCTACATTTGTTGTTGCAGGTTTCCCTTTTTTCTCTTGCTTTTGTATTTAAATAAATTCCAGTTGGGCCAATAAAATCAAAAGGATATTCAACAATTTCATTGTCCACAATTTCACAACAGATATCAGCATATGCACAACCTTTTCGACACTGGACTGTGCCAAGGGAACAATTCTCTTCACAAATAAATATTGTGAAGTCCATAACATCACTTAGATCCATCTGCATTTGCATCCATGCGTACCTTTTAGTTGGTTAAGAAATAAATAAAATTATAAATTTTTTTCACAAGTTTGGATATAATATGGATACTAAATGAGGTGAGTGCATCCATAAATAAATGAAAAAAAAAGATTCAAATTTACACATGCATATTAGTTCATTAATAAAACAAAGGGCTAGGAATAAAGGTATGTAGTTTCAATTCAAATCCCTAAGAATGATGAAGAAATATTACTATCGGTATGAAACACCTTGAAACAAAATGTATTGTCAATGGCTTATTCAAATATCCCTCCCCAAACTAAAGATTCAACTTCAACATACCTGCACAAGATCAAAAGGTGATCAAAACAAGAGATGAAAAAACATGCGAACCTTATCACATTGTGGCACTAAATATTTTCTTACATTACTGATGATTTTTCAAAAAATCATTTTGAAAGGGTCATAGGGAATCTATTAAAGATTCCAAGGTGTGGCATAAATGGTGTATATGTCTCTAAATTATTCAATACACTTTGTGAATAGAATGGCATCAAGATTAACATGTCAGGCACTATATCATGCAGTTGCATAATGGTATTGTGGAATGGAATATTAGGGCAATGCACACCAAAGAATGTTTTGTTTGCAAACACGCTCTAAGCTAACATAGTCAAAGCAACAACATATGTTCAAAGAAAATTTCCCATTATAATAATATAGTCGAATATTCCTTATAAGGCATGGAATGGGAGTAAGCTAAGAATTGTTTATTTGAATTTGTTTAAGTACTACCATACTTATGCATCTTCATGATACAAAGTGAAAGAAGCCAGCTGAAAAAATATTGAAGTGCATCATAGTTTGATTATGATAGAAATTTAGGGATAATATATAAGCTCTATGATAATGAATAAAAATCTTGTCGAAAGTGTTGGTTCTTCTTGAAGTGTCAAAATCGATATGCAGATTCAACAACCCTATGTTTCTTAGATAGAAAAACTTGTTAATCAAGAGGGTGTTTAAGTTGTATAAGAGCTACAACAAGGACAAGAAAAGTGTACTCAAAATGAAAATATTAAATGTCAACAACAAATCATTGGTAAGTAATGTTGTGACAATAACTATAGTATATGTTGGAATATACATAGTGAAATTTGAAATGAGTTGTATATCTCAACATATATCACATTTAATGCTACATTGCTTCACTAATAAGAACCATAGGTGTTTTCCTCTAGCCAAGCATCCAAGGAGAGCCTAGCCAGCTAAACTAGTGCAATAAGCTTAGCTAGCCAATCAACCAAGCCAAGGATTGAGGGAAATCCTCCCTTGACGATTCATCTTTCCAACTAACCTAGAGATTAAGGGGTGTTGATCACTTGTGGGTGATTTTTTCTAGAATCTAGGGGAATATACATTATTTAATTATTTGTTTTCTCGGTTAGTTAGCCAAGGAATCAATTTCAATCCTTGAGCTATGTTCATGTGCATGTTATATTTTTTTCCAACTTTGACTAACGTGCATCCTTAGGTGATCTTTAGACTAGGGTTTTGGGCTTGGAGAGCTATGCAAACATATAATAAGGAATCCACTAGACTCATTAATAAAGTTGAAGAAGATGTTGTGATCTACTCTCATTTATGGGTTCTCATGTCTTATCTCTTATTTGGATCAACTACAACCTTTTGCTTTGTTTATATATTCGATTTGTTTTGTAGGACGTTGTTTCTTATCACTAAAATGTTAGGGTTATCTGGAGTCCACCCTACATACACCATTATCTTATTTAGTGTAAATGTATCGAGGGCTTTTAGGTTCTTTGGGGTCCATCCTCCACACCATCTCCCCTCTTTAGCTAGTTTTCTTGTCTATTGACTCCACTAAATGAACTATTGTACAACACACCTCTTATGTTGGCTCATCATTTACATAGATTTTCTACTTTAGGTTTTCTTGAGGCTTCCTTCCCACCTCGAGACTTCTTATTATGTCATATAAATATATGTGTAATATTTTCTTGGTGTCTCTAGAAATCGTCCTCTATCCTAGTTCTTCTCTCTTATGTTGTGTCATATTTACTAGGATTGTATCACACTCCTCATTTCTCAGCGAACCCTTCTTGCACGCAACCCTTACTAGATAAATCACCTGGGGTTTCACCTACAAATCTTTCACAACATCTCTTTATCTCTAAATGGGTTTTCACAACAATCAATCCTCTAAGGATGCAAATCCCAATTTGAAAAGTGTGGCCCAAGAATTGGCTAGTGATCGAGCACTAAATCCATTAAACTACAACTTAGGGTTTCCACCTCTACATTTCATCTAGACACCAAAATATCATTACCAAAGTATAGTAGCTAGATGCATGAAGATGTTTTGGACTCTTGATATGTACTCGCACTACCTACTTCCAACAATGCCTAGCGAAAACTAAAGAATATCACCTGCTTCTTAAAGTCACATATTTAGAGGGACTTTGTCATGCTTAATGATAATCTCACCAAGATGACCTTGAGGTATATGGGAGTTAAATGGACATCATGCTACCAACACCAGTCCTACTAGCATAAATACATTTAACACCTTGTTCCATGAATTGAGAATGATTTTTTTTATCATCCATGCTATTTATATAACTTCATGTGTAAGTGGTTGTAGTTGTGTCAAGCACTAGGGAAATTTATCCAATAATTTATTGAAGTAATCAACAAGCTCCACCTCCAAATTCATATAAGAGATTTGGAATAAGTACTTGTTCTTAAGTTAAATTCTACTTTGTTCACTATTTTTCATATTGAAATTCTTATGTTTGAGAGTACCAACCTAGACCAAGCCTTTCTTTGTGCCCTAGTCATCAAACGAAAATTGACAAGAAACCTAGATTTACACCATCCTATAAACCTAACCCTAATACTAGATCTAGCCCTAACATTTTTAATTCCACAAACCCTCATCCTTTCACGGGGTCTTCACTTAGTGAAACCATGCCATAGCACGTTCGTTAGTGGCATATGAAACAATACCCCTATTTTAAAAAAATATTGGAAAATACCTCTCAAAATCGTTTGTTTTTAACCCCCTCCCAATATGCCTTCCCAATTAAAAAAAAACCCTATTTTCACTATATATTGCATGTATCCATTTTTTCATTTACATTTTTTATACCCCTTTATATTTCTACCTAGTATATTGACATCATACCCCACATGCATTCTACAATGCACCTTTCTTCTTTCAATGTATATTGTGGATGCACATTACTTCACCCACAGAGATCACATTCATTTCCTAAATTAACACTAGTTTGTCAGTTTTTCCAGGTGCCTGCACAAGATCAAAGCTTAAGGAAAAAACATACAATGTGAAAAAGTTCAAATCAAAGTTCTAGCTAGGGATAATGAGTGGATGACCTCTGACAGGATTAACATTGATAGCGTGTTAACTGCACATATACAACAAATACATTTTTTTCCTGGTTCCTGAAAAATATCAGAGCTTAAGACAAAAACATACAACGTTGTGTTTAAAATTTTGTAACATTGCATATAGAGTGCACCCCTATCAGGACATTATTCAATGGTCACATACTCATCATGTCTCACATAAATACTCCAAAGTTTAAAATGATTAACAATTGACAAGGATGGACGTTCAAAAACCCATTAGCAACAATTAAATACTTGTATTGACATCGTCTTCTAAAATGTTTTTTTCAGGAGGTATTTCAGTAAATTCACATTCCAAATCTGCTAAAACTCTTCACAAGTTCCGTTATAGTTGGGTTCTGGACCAAGTCTTGGATAAATTTTAAAGCTTGATGCCATAATGCTTTTTAGGTTACCTCGATAAACAAGATATTGTCTATTTATGAAATCAATTGCTAGCCACATACAATTCCACATAAAATGCAGGTAAAGTGATATATGGCCAAATACTAAACCAGATGAGGGATTGGATGCTCAACGTAGCATCCAGCCAAAATCAATATCCATGAGCTTAAAAAAACACATTTATTGTCAATTGCATCTAGCTCAAGCAGTTGTGAGAGTATTAACCTCCCCACCCAATATCAATTTCCTCAAGTGACATGTTGAGCTCTTAATGAGTATATTGTTGTATTGGCCTTGAGCCCTGAAGAATCCAGTTCACCCTAGGTACCATTGTCCGAATGAGAAGTACCTAGTGGGTTTCCTTAGGGATATGTATTCCACGGAACAAAAAACAAATGCATTTACTATATGTCATGTGGTCTCTTTATGAGGAATTTCTTACAATGGCTCTCAGGCTCTTCAGTGGTAGAAAAAGGCCTGAATTTGCTCATAGTTTGCAGGGCTGTTGAGACTTAAAGAGTCGATATGCAAGATGTGTAACGAAGGCTTAGAAAAGTGATACCATATGGATATAATTGACCAAGTAATATCCATTTGAAAAATAATTATTTTCATTTTCTATTGAGAGTCGAGACCATCTTAACTTAAAACAAAGAACTAGATCCTTAATAGGCTACCATGCCCTAGCTTCTAGAACTGGTAGTCTTTTTTTTGCTGAATCCTGCTCCAACATTTGGACAAGTTACAGATGAAGCTAACATGCGTATTGCAAAGGAAGAAATATTTTTGGTTGCTGTTAATGTTACCTTGTAGTTATGTGAGACCACAATCACTAGTCCACAGTGCACACAATTCAGGAAAACAGACTGTTGCATCATAGTTTAAAGTGACCCTAAATAATACAACAAATCGTAAAATGAAATTTTATGTGATCATGCCCTTTATTGTAAAATTAACTTTTATGTGAAAATTCCCTTTTGAAAACATGACCCCGATTTACTATCATTAACTTAGATCATTAAATCCCTCATGCATTATTTCTTCTTTAATATTGATATAAGGAACTAAACCTTAAGTTTGGTTGGGTAATTCAAGTGGTTAATCTTTGAGCTTCATGCAAGAGGTCTTGGGGTCTATCTTTCATACTAGTCAGCTTTGTCATATTCCTCACTCTATGTCCCTATCGGGTTAAGTACCATAATTAGCATTGACATGTTTACAGTGAGTACTATCTGCAAAATATGAGAAAGTGTCCAATAAGTACCATCTGCAAAATGCGAGGAAGTACTCCAAATTTTTCCAACAAGTTCTTACTTGAGAAAAAGATAAGCTCAACCAAAATTGACATTATCAAAATCATTACAAATTCACAAAGGCAAAATAACAAATTTCTAACTTAAACATGGTATGAAGATTTACAAACATAAAAGGAAATTTCCGTTTTCACATGGATGTAAAACAAACAAATTACATGTAAAGCTTTCATTAAGAAAAATACTTTGTATAGAAGGCACAAGAGCTATATAACATGATACAAGTTAATTCAATTTTCCAATTGAGCCATGAATCACTCTCCATCCACCAAGATTCCATTCTCACTGATTTGCTCTTTTGATAGAGACAAAATTCAATCCTTCCTTCATAAAAATTCAGGTCTTTAACAAGATTAAAACCCTTATACTTCATTTCCTCCTCAATCTTGATCGTAGGAATCCAATCAATTTATAACTTAACAATAAATAACAAAACCAATGTTACCTAAGCTTTGTGCAAAACAATTTTTGATCACTTCTAATAATTTGAGTGGTCAAATCTTAAGTTCTACACTCTCCATCAATTTTCTATAGAGATGGTTTTGAACATGTCCATTATTAAATAATATGGGTGTATCATATGCCAATAGTCATCCAAATGATACTGTCCAATCACGAGTATGACTGAAAAATAATCTCTACGAGTTCCTGCAAGAAAGAAATGGGTAATAAATATTTTGCAAGACATTTTCTTGGAGCTAATAATTGGTTTCCAAAAGAATCACAAATGCCAATACATAAAATGATCCATAAAAGCTTACCTGCTCGCCTGATGTGAGAGGAGGTTCACCCCACTGTATGGCTTTCTTCTCAAGTTCTTCAAAGCTGATACTATCTTCTTGTAAAAGAACATACATAAAACATATTAAAATTTTAATTAGGCATCAGGATCCATAGTCATGAAAACTACATTCTACATGAATGATGAAAAAATCAGCTCAGCAAACAACTCAGAGAGGTTGGAGAGTAAGAGCATGACTCAGACTTGCCAACAACTCACAAAATTTCATTCAAAAACTCGCCTGAGTTTTACCAAGTGAGGATATGAAAAAATTCCCAAGTTTATTCAGGAATCTAAGTTATACTTGCGACTTTTTCAGAAGTTGAGATAAATTGACTCAGCTCGGTCTTGGCACCAAGTTGGGTACAACATGCTAGTCCAAGTTTTGCTAATATGTTCTACGTATCTCATAATGATGTAGACATGATTTAGAAAACACTTAAAAATAACAACAAAAATATGAAATGGGTTGTAGTCACCTCAATTGATACTTCTAATTTTGAATCAAAGGATTCATAACGCTTTTGAACAAGCTCTGTTAATGTTCCATCCTGCGTAGTAAGTATTGAAAGAATATAAGGGGAAAGGAAAACATTATCACTAATATTATTATATAAGAAAAAGTCAAATCCTAAAAATACATTAGGTAAGAATATAGGTTTACCTGCAGTAACTGAGCTGCATTTCTCAATCCTCATGCCAAAGTGTCCATCCCTGATATATGAGCAATGAACAGATATTCTACATTAACACTTTCCCTCCGTCTGTGTCAAAGAAAAGGCAAACATAGATAAGTTTTATATCACTTTCTACTACATGTAGCATATTGGACAATACAACAACATTATAAACCATCAACTAGAACCCAACACAACACTCTCGACATTTTGTACATTCTATGAAGGGGCGTATACTAGCTTTTTCCAGCTTTTTTTACTATCATATGCAAGCACCTCTTATAGTTCATGTTTATTCCGTTTGCTCGAGCAAAAGCATAAGAAACCAGAGCATGCTTTTACTTAATTAACCCAACTTTTGACCTTGTTAAAATAAGGAATGGGTCTTTAGGTAGTGATAAGTCGAGATCATGAGCACAACCAATGACCATTAGCATAAGACTGCATGAGACACGTCCAGCTAAAGTAAAAAAATGTTATTGGAGGATTAACACCTAGGGCGTAGCTTGAAATATGACATTCATAGGTCTAATCATAATAGGCCAGTATCAAACAAAACTCATCCATTCATGCCATCAAATGGGAGATGTTCTTTAACTACATTGGTGAACATTGGTTGGATGTCTTGAACATGTAAATATTTTATGGCTGGCCACAATTAGGAATGTATAAGTTGATGACTTCCAAAGTAATAGTGGTAACATTTGAATGTCTTGAACACATGAATCATTTGTGGTTGGTCATAATGAGGAATGTGTAAGTTGATGACTTCTAGAGTACTTACAGTTTTGCATCAAAGTTGAAACCACCAGGTGCAAGCCCACCCTTAATAAAAGGTAAAGATGTTGTGTAAGTAGGATTTTACAATTTTTATGACATTCATAAACATGAAAGCAATTAGAGACTTCTCTGGATAAAAAGAAAGTAAAGTCTTACATTCTTGATAACAGTCAACATGATCAAAGTTGCTTCACTAATATCTGTGAGAAATTGATCAGTATCCCAACCTAGACATGTTGAATACAAAATATAAAATATTAGCTCAGAAAGGGATGTGATCCATTCTTCGAAAGTGGAAACTTATGAATTCAATCAAACAAAACAAGACTATAAGCCCCATTACCTGTCTGGGCATCTCTAGTGCTTGCGTCAATATTACCAAGCATCCCATAAATTCGTGCCATTTCAAGCTCGTGATGACAGCTGAAAAAAGTCATCATATATTAATTCCCAAATATACCATCCATTTTACTACTCGACTGTAAACATTCAGAAATAAACATATAATTTGGTCCCTAGGAGAAATCACAAAGAAATAAAACTATCAAGGGGCGGATAACTGACAGACTTTACATTGACTTTACTAGAATCCAATGACAATATAATTAGCGGTTTGATAGAATGTTAGTGGGAAGTTTGCTTACCTGTTCCTAGAGAGGGTTGCATGGTTGCACTCAATGTTCAGTTTAAAATCATCTAGATTGCAGTCCAGCCATTTCAAATGCAGAAATTGATTAGCAATTTAGCAACTAAAAACAATACATGATAGAATTAAAAAAACAATTTCAAGAATCATTCCCAAACATGGTTTACAGGAGACTGCAAAAATACAAGGAAATCATGAATCTATGAGACAAGGAATATTCCAAAACACAATCCCTTAATATGCACATGATGGTGAAAAGCCAAAAGTCAAAGAAATGTCACCAAAAAACATTCAAGGCCAAATTCCTTGCAGGACAAGGAATGGCTTCATTTTGTAATAAAAAAACTACAAGAACTATGTACATGCAACATTGTGTAGTATTAAAGTGTGGTTTTAAACAGGCATCAGCAAAGTCCAACCATATCAAATGTAGTGGAGCTGGAAACTTGATATTACAAAAGAAAAGCATGGCAGTCCCTTCTAAATTACATGAATTCATTAATAATAAAAAATTCAAATGTGCAGTTGTAACCAAAGGATAATAGACACAATGTTAAGATGTTAAAAATATGCTGTAATCAAGGATGAATTTATTCAAAGTTCAAAAAATGCTATGTGCAGAGGTTGGATCAAAATTCAAAAAAATGATGTGTCGTTAGGAGGCTAGAATACTTTACATAAGCATATGCAACATTCTGACAAAAGAAAAGCATTCAAGAATTGAAGAAATATACACCAACAAGTCCATATCTCTGCAGGAAACCCATTGTTGTTGCAGCATCCCAATCATAGCTAGCAAAAAGGATAACCAAATCTTAAATTACTGTTAAACCTGTCAACTTCTAATAGTACAACAGATGGAGATAAAGACAGAAAACAATGAATTTATATATAAAATTAAAGAAGGATTGACATTTAATGGTGTTTTGTAGGCTCTTGTGGTTTGGGTTCAATTAGAAGAGTTCTTGTAGCCAAAACAAGAAGGTTTAGCCATGCTAAAGTGAAAATTTGGCATCCCTTCAATTAAGCTTTGAAGTTTGACATAAACTAACATTAAAGCAAGGCACTGGGTTCCTTCACAATATCACCCAAGCACAATTTTTCCTCATCTGCTAGAAGTATAGGTTTAAGAAAAAATGTTACCATTGAATCCTATACTCTTCTTCCAATCAACTGCTGCTTGTAGAAACCTAGCCTGCAAATTGAAATAGAACCAATTTTAACACTTAGCATTAAAATAATAATAATAATAAAGGAAGTCAAAATATCAATAGTTGAATCCCTATCCAAGACCATGTTGCCCATGTTAATGCTTTTGTTGATACTTGTTCTGAGTGGATGCCTCAAAACAACATTATCTTGAAACTTCCCCTGATTCATTCAGGGATGAAGCTCTTAGATGGTTTCACCACCTAGCACTAAATCTATTAGTCACTTCCAACAAATCATAGATGCCTTTGTTGGACACTTTGACATAGCTAGACCTATGATATTGGCATGAAACTTTTTTTCAACATAAAATAGAGGGATGATGAATCACTATTTTATTATGACTTCTGAATGTGGCCTCAAGTTGTTCCCTCATGCAAAACAAATATTGATTATTGTCAACTTGTTGAGCTCACAAATTCACTTAAACCACGAGTAAGTCTTTACTTTCTTACAAAACATCTGAAGTGATAATAGAGTGTCATAGAAAACTACCTTGCATATATGAAGCTTTGGAGATTCAAGCTAGTCTATACTTGCAATAATACCAAACACCTATTATTCGTGTAGATACAAACATGAGCATAAGGGGATATAGCGTGGTTGAAACTTCAAACACAGACAAACAGACGTGATACAACTCTTCTTACAGACAATGTTGATAATCTATTTTCATTTATAGTTCGTTACTTGACAACTCTTATGACAGATCAATATGGTCTGCTTCTATATATCTTTTTCATTTCAGAGCACACACTCTGCCGGTGATCCTGGAAGTACATAGAGAAAAATTAGAATGCACTAAATCATTGAAGTACTTTGGGAATTGTTGCTATAGCATGCACACTAAGGAATCCTTACATTAAAAAAGAGACATATGAACATGCCTCTTAAGAATTCAATGATGCCTTTACAGCATTTGCCCATTTGGCTCTGACTGCCTCTGATATCTTCTTCTTTTGCTCAACTAATTTAGGAGCCCTCTTGTCTTTTCGCTTCTGCTTGCACGTTGCCTTTTCCATTTCAACATCCTGCAACCATTCTTGATACATATTTTCTTTTAGGATTGCATTAGCATCCCATTGTAGTTCATCCTCACCATTAACACCTATTCTAGCAGCTTCTGCAATATTGTCTTCCCACTAAAGCAAACACATTTCTTGCAGTTTCTTCCACTTGCGTCGTTCTTCAAAAACCTTTCTCACTGATACTCCAATCTTCATCCTTGTATCCTCACTGCAAGAAAGAAATTTAATGATAAATTAAGAAAAATGTAAAATAGGATGTAACAAGAAATATAGAGAAGCATGAAGGAAAGGCTAAAGCCAAGAAGACCTAGCTAAACAATAGTTAAGAGTTATAACCTGTAATTAATTTAAGGAAAGACTTCTGAAGTCTCAAGTGCGAAGTAAAACATGATACTTGATCATTTCGAGGATAAATTGATGAGCTAGGGTTTAGGGTTACAAATCAACCATCCTTTGACCTTTGATGGTAACCAAATTGAGGGGTGAAAGGGAAGAAATAGGGGTACAACACTCCCTCTTACAAACCCATTCTCTTACATAAAAATGTTGATAAATCCTGGCAATCGACCTTCAATGGATGAGGTTTTGACTCTTGAGATATCAACAGGAGGAACTCAGAAACCAATGTTTACCTCGACCTACAAAAAATTGGGAGAGGTATCCAAATCCAAGAATCACAATTAATCCGTCAAAGGTAGCTGAAGATATTGTAAGGCTTAGGGTAGAGCATTTAATCTGTAGATTTAATGGCATCCATCCCTCATAATAGACTTTGAACAGCTGGATTAGAAACAAATAGGATTTGAAAGGGGATTATGAGTTGTCTCTGTAGATAGAGGCTACTTCCTGATTTGGTTGTCTTCACTTGACAGAGGACATGGATTTTGTTTTGGAATGTGGACTATGGCTCATGAGCAGAACTGGCCTGATCATGGAGTTTTGGGCCTACGGTTTTGATCCAAGGGAAGAATTTATTATCATCCAATTGCTGCTATGGTAGATATAATGATTCGAAGTATTAAAGAATATTTATTAATAATTATTTCCAAAAATCTCAAATTTTGCTACACAACCACTCAATCCTGGAAATGCAAATGAGTATCCTTCCAAGGCTATAGGAGATTCTCTTGGCCCCTATGTGAGAATGGAAAAACTAACAAGGCAAAGAAAGTTGGGTGACCTATGCCAGAATGTGTGAAAATATGGATATGAGCAAACCATTACCAAACAAAGTAACTCTAAGGCTAGGATCTTTGGTCTATGAGAAAAATATCAATTATGAAAATATTCCTTTTGGTGCAATTTTTGTCAAGAGTATATTCATTTCAAGTAGGTGTGTCATGCAAAGTCAAAGAACCATATATTGAAAAGGAATTAAAGAAATCCCCCAGAAGGAAACTTTTCCCCCAAGGGAATCCATAATGCCATAAAAAGAATGGATCATAAGATGAACAACAAAAAACTCAAGCTGGGCCTTCAAGGACAAAACATACTAATGTAGAAATCGAAATGCCCAGACATCAAAACATTTACCAATCGAAATGGATCTAGTGTATTAGGACAGATTATGCACCCTGTGGAACCATGTATTATCTGATCAGGCGTTGAACTCAACAATAAATGTGTTGTAGAAGGAACTATGAAACATAGAGTGGAAGCAACACACTATATGCTATCAAACATAAACAACCGGCTTACCTCTGAGGATGACCAAAGTTTAAAAGTTTATTTCTAACCTGCAAATCCAAATAACACCAAATTAAAGGAGTAAATTCCCTGCATTGAAATTGACAAAGCAACACAATTATCTGGACATTAAAGTGGGGATACTTGACTACATTGGTCTCTAAAATAAATTTCACTTCTTACATGACATCACCTTGGGGTCTGGCATTGCATGTTTGGTCCTCTCCCAAATCAGTGCAAGAGTTTCTATATTACAATAACCACCATTGATATTGTGCAATAACATAGTGTTTATATCCAGATATAACTTAATGGATTAACAATGTTTATATCCAGATATAACTTGATCCCAACAAATAGTCAGTACTGTCTAACTAGAGAAGTCAAGCACACTCTCATATACCTTAAACCACAATGAAACCTCTTTAGTGATCTAAAACCCTTGTGTGAGCAAAACACAAACCTATCTTAGCATTTGATTCAAACTATTCCCAGATATCAGGCTCAACAGCAAATTTGTTATGTAGATGAGTGCTCTCTTGAATTACTGTGATCTCAGTTCATCTTCTAATTTGCTTTCACCAACTTGACGTATAGAAATCGCTCATTACATTCGAGCCAAAGTATAACAGTAATATGATTTTCTAGTCCTATAGACATTCCAATCCTCTGTATATCAGATGTTATAAAGTCATTGCTATCTCTATATCTCATATGTACCTTCCAGACCACTGTGGCTTGCAAAGCAGCCTGAAAATATGATTAAATACTTTCTCTATTTCAATGTTAACAGAATAAAAGAAGCAGTTCTCATGGCATAGGCATAACACGTAATTCTAGTAGCATAAATAATTAAACAATTTACAATTTTTTTAGAGGGTAAACCTTACACGAAACTGAACTAGCCAAATGCCCAACAACATTGATCACCCTTCAACAATAATTACTCAAACATACATATACATACACATGCAATAATTACTCAAACATACATATACATACACATGTATCCTGTAAATTTGATGCTCTGTGAAGGAATTTACTTGGGCTGTGCTTTCCGCCTTTGTTCCAAGGTACTTTTCCTTTATTGGAATTACCGATTCTCAATCTCCTTTCATATTCCTTGGAAGTCATTTCTTCCACATCATCAACATAGATCCTATCTAATCTGCTTTGTACTCTATTATCTATATTTACGTCCTATTCTTGCAATATAGGAATGGCATTCTCTACTGGTGCAATTTTCTCAACAACCTTGATCACAATAGATCTGAGCATTCTCACAAGCTTGGATTTGGAATCCCCTCTGCTAGAAAGTTGCATTCTCTTCCATCTTGAAGACAATTTACTGTTATTAATGCAAACAAAGTTTACAAAATTTCTTGGCATGGGACAATGGGCACCATATAACACTACAAACCCACCACAAACCCATGACCAAATCCATAAAACGATGGAAAAAATTGCTATGCACCAAAGAAAACGCCCTCCTCCAACAATTCTATGCACTGGAGAAACCGCCCTCCAAATCCAGAAAAAACGGTGGAGAAAAGCCTAGGAGAAAAAACGATGGAGAAAAACCCTATGCAGCATCACGCAGGTTGGAGAAAAACCCTATGCAGCATCACGTAGGCTTATGGTAGAGGCATGGGAAACCCTTTGCAATAAAATATGCCCCATCATATTGGATATTTATATAGTAAATAAAAAACCTTTTTTACCCTTAATATACCACCAATATATTGGTTTCGAATTTTTTGATTTTTAACCCCCCAATATGAATGAATGTGATATCATATTGGTCCCTAGGTGACGCCCTTGTGCATCCTTTCTCATCATGAAACTGCCCTAACTCCATCCCTCACCTTAATTTGTCCCATCTTCCATGATGTGCCAATATCACAAGACCTAAACACATGATGTTGTTGAAAGTCAATTCTTGCAACAACAAGTCTAATCCAAAACATTATTTTATGATGAGAAAACTATTCGTTTTGTCACAACCCCTTCCTCCCTTGAACTTTATTCTCCTCTTGAAATTGATTCTCTTCCAAACCCTACTACCACTGACCAATCCTTCCTATCGATGAGATATGTCAAGACTCACTCAACTCCAGAATTCTTTTCTCCTTTAAACTATCAAATAAAAGAACAATTAGCCATTATGGTCCATAGCAATGGGAGATAAAAAAGGCTCATCTCTCAAATATTTATCAATCAACTACAACTTATTGCTACCCCACTCCCATGACCTTATCAAATAGGTTGGTTGGTCCAATAACATGACTACATTCTTCTAATAAACAAATGCTATGTTGCAACTTTTTCCATCAGACCCTTCCAAGACACCACACATTGTGATATCTCTCACCTTGACTACTCAAATTTAATCCTTGGAATTCCCAACCAGCAACAATGTAGTGCCCTATATCGCACCAGCAATAATATTTACCAATGCTTGAAATTAGATTACAAAACCTTCCAAATTACATTTGTTGAGATCCATCTTCATCATCCCACTGCCTCTTAGCAAGTTAGTTTGCTCAAATGTCTCTCTCGTGCACTACTTTACCTAATCACTACTCCCAACAAGTTCTTATCTTCACAATACCACAATCCCATTCTCAGTTATTCATTCCACACCACAGGACTGCAACACCGTAATCTCATACCCCACCTCCTTAAGCCTCCATAACCACAGGTTGTCGATCCCCTAGCCCCTAACACTACAAGCCCTCGACCAACCTAAGGTCCAAACCTCACCACCACAAGACTTGCACCCCCAAGACCAATAATTGCGAAATTTTCACCCCACAACGCTAACACCCACCAGCCCCTACCTCTAGCCACTACCACCCCGATAGCTTTCATCTTGGCCCCTATGCCAATCCCACTTTCCCTCACCATGGTCCCCCATGGTTGTAGTCTTAAACCCCATACTACCACCCCCACCACTAATTCCCTAGGATGTCCTACTCACTATCCCTACCACTATGCCCTTGGTCCCCAATCATAGCTCCCATCACCACCCCTCGTATCCCTACTACCTCTTCCCCGGTCACCACAAATCATGGACCCTTACAAGCTCCTTCCCCACCATCACGCCCTTGACTCCACTTCACCATCCCCCGTTGTTGCACACCCTTGACCACACCACCCCTTCACCTCCCCCTTCTAGCCTATCCAATCCTATGCTAAGCTACCTTAATCTAGCCTAGCCTATGATAAACTAAATTAGCGTAAGTACTCTAGCTCATTCCCTCATCCCTATCGTCAGGTAGCTAACCCTCATCTACACTAACCTACCCTATCATCTTTCTTAATCTAGTGTAACCTACCCTCACCTATTACCTAACCTAGTTTAACCTACCCTATCCCAACTTAACATATTTTATCCTAATCCTAGCCTAAGGTCGTAATCTACCTACTTTATCTTATCCAACCCTTCTCTACCCTTCCAACCACCCTAGGCTAACATCTAGATTATTCTACTTCAACTAACTATATTGCACTCTATCCCAACCTACATCAGGAGCATGGATTACTCTAAGCCTACCCTACCCAATCCTATCCTCTTTCCTAATATAGTCTAACCTACCCTTTCCAAACATAGCACATTATATCCCAAGCCAATCATATATGCTTACACTATTCATAACCTACCCTTTTCAAAAGAGTTGACTTCATTACAACGTAAATATGAATTTAAGTTCACAAATATAAACCATGGTCATGTTTGAATACTCTCTGGCCCTCTCTGCCACATGTTTAGTTATATATATACTGTGCATATCGCACTCCCATAACCTCTTCAAATTCTGTCGTCTTTGTAAATTTTGTGTTTATATATTTAAATCCTAGTTGTCTATGGTAGAAAATAATCTTCCCTAGCCCTATTATAGAAGCAAAAACTATTCAATTGTATAACTTTGATATATTCTGCACATAAGAGGATTGGAGTCTGTGGTCCCGAGAGACTAAATTCTTGCTTTGGAAATTGGGATCCAAAGATCAGGGTATTGTGGGGCGCACACCTTGTCGTGAAAAAAACACTGGGTTGAAGAAAGGGCCATGGACGCCTAAGGAGGATCAAAAGCTTTTAAATTATATACAACACCACAGATATGGAAGCTGGTGTGCCCTTCCTAAGAGAGTAGGTACTCTAGTGTCCAATAGGATTTCATGTGTACAGTCCTTCTAGTATGTGTTGTAATATTGCGAAATTTTTTGGGTACTAGGGTTGTGTTTTCAATGATTGAATGTCAATTATACACATAAAGCAATGGCCAATATCAATTTTTTTGTAATAGTAGTATTAGAGCTTGATTTATAACATATTGAAGAGATTAAGTAATGTATAGAGGAGAATAGTGTAATAACCTTATATGTCAATCCTATCCTTTCCTAATATAGTTGAATGCGAATAATTAAAGGAAACTCAATGTTTTGGGATGGTATGATGAAGGTCTTTGCTACATTGTTTGACAAGGACACTGAAATGATTCAGTTAGCAGGCTGTGTACCAGGATCTTTGCTACATCTTAATGATTCAACAACACATCCCATTCCTAGTCCAATCACAATTGGATGCTACACAACCCTCATAGTAATCCACTTATCACATAAATATGAGAACCCCAAAGGAAGCATGTCCAGTCGGAACCTTAAGTTTTTACAAATGGGTTCTAGATAAAAAAATCACATAAAGATGAGCACAAACAGGGCTGTGAGATAACAATGATTTACACAAAAGAGAGGGTAGAAATTTTTTTGGAAGAAATTAGAAATAAATTCTACCTTGAATTAGGAGACCAGATTTTGCATGAATTGATTTCACATTGCTTGTTTGATATCCTTAAATAATCCACAAATGAGCAGGGGCATACTCCATGTGCCGAGTCAATGAGCAGGGGATGCTCATCCAAATTCTATTGCTCTTCCAACTGAGATACACATAATAAAGAGACATACCCACGCGGCCACATAAAACACAAAGACACAAAGATATACCTGTATACAACAGACAACTTCACACAATACAAAGACATACCCACTTACAGTGCCCGACTTCTACAGTGTAAATACATACCCACACACAACATAGAGATATAAAGGAGAATACAAAAGTGATACTAGAAATACCAGAAATGGCCTCATACACAATAACGTTCTATGGATAGAACCCAGTAGTAGTTGAGTATTTCTCTACGATTCTACCTCACCACGGTTAATCTGGAAGTGCAATGTTTCGTCGGTGAAAAATCAACGTCGATGCGGTTGAACCATTCAATAAGTGAATCATGCGAGTAAACTTGAATGCTATGGCCAAGGGGTTAAAAACCTGCACTACCTTATCCATTGCTCCTCATCCCCTCTACCGTTGAGCTCTTTCAAAACGTGGTCAAAACCCCAATGATTATGCAACTTGCAACTGGGATTATGCTACTTTTCTGATATATGGATACATAAGTCTAGATAGACTATTTCCTGATTGAGATCGAGAATGGAATTACTCAAAGAATGATTCTCACTGCAATGATAACATTGGGTATGAAATCTTTCAATTAAATGGATCAAGTTTCTAGACCTGGAACTGCTGGTGCAAAGTGTACTTCTTAATTTGCGGGCACAAGGTAAACTACTGGATTTGGTGATTCCCACCGTTAATCCAACTAACGCTACTTGAAATGTATCCTTAATATCACCAACTGGGTTTCAATCTGTTGAGCTTGTAATAATCCATGCCTCATCTATCCATCCATTCCATCTCTGGGCCATTCCAGTGAACGAGGTAGTCCGCGGGTAGTCTCGGCCGAGGTAGTCTCACTATTCTGTGGGTAGTCTCGGCTACCAAACCTCAATTATCCCCCGCTTGCACTGCTTCTCCCCCCCCTTTATATTATAAAACCCCCTAAATATTACATTTTTTAACCTGTAAAATAAACCCCTCAACCCTAAATATGACTGCAATATAATGTTTTATATATATATATATATATAATTATTAAGCCCCCAATATGAACGGACATGATATAGTATTGGTATGTTAGTGACATCACGTGGGATCGAAGAGAATGTGTTTGGTTTTCTCCTAGCGCTATTTGATAAATTGGTTGTGGACATGATTGGATGATTGGTAACCAACCATCGCAGGTTTTACTTTTTGTATTTAATTGTATATAAAGAAGTTCATATATGAATCCAATTCAGTGGATAATCTTAACTCTGCGGTTATAATTCCTAGATCTTAACTTGAGTTGATTATTGCTACGTTTGGAAGACTTATATCTGTAACTAGACGTTTTGATTAGATCTGTTAATTAAATATTTGTAATTGTTTGCTCAAACTTGATCTCTTGGCTATGTTTTAATTTATTATTTCACTTAGATATGTTCATTCGTGGGTATGGAAGCCCAAGGACTGGTAGAAGTGTATGTTAATGAAATTTAAAACAGAGTTAAATTTTGTGTAGAAGGCTTCCAACTCCTAGAGGAATGTGATTGGTTTAAATTACTTAGATTTGTTATAAAAATATGAATAGTTTCGATATAAGCATTTTCTATGGTATATAATTAAAAACCTCTTGGCCCTTCCTATTAAGTGTGATATTTATACAATATAGGGTTTTGATTTGAAGTTGATGTAGTTTAGCATAGGGAAACATCATAAGAAGATTCATTTACCATTAAAATTTCTACATAAAAAGTAGATCAACGACATCTACATTTTGTGCATAAGTAAATAACTAATAACAACTCATAAACTAAGAACTTATAAATGAATGAGATAAAAACAATAGTAATTGATACATGGTAAACATGATCACTTATAATGCACTTAAAATTCAAATCTAAAGTTTAGAATGTAAATATCAATACTAAAACATTCAATAACTTTAGTAAGGAACCCACCATGCATCATCTCTTTGCTTCCATAGATTATTTCCCCATCCATTATTCAATTGACATGTACTATTTTAAAGTATTTTGTCTAGGACTTGGTCATTTGGGCTCCACAAGGAGTCTTGACGTGATTTTGGAGAAGATGCCTCCTGCATCACTTGAGTTCTCACTTAGCAATTTTAGCCATTTGCCATTTCCCCTTGTGGATAAACCACCACTCTTTTAACAACAACTTTAGTTATGTATTTTAATTATTCAAATAATATTAATCCATTACATTTATTTTGACTTTATTGTAAAAATATCTAAAAAAAAAGATAATTATTCAAAGTATAATAAACAAATTAACAATTATTAGGTATGACGTTCTTGAGTTTATCCATTTATCAACTATCACTTATTTTTTATATTCCTTTTCTTTTTATTTCACATTATTCTAGTTATTTGTTATGAACTATGAACTTTAGGTTAGCTATAAGTTATCTAATTTATTTATACTATCACTTATTTTTTATATTCTTTTTCTTTTTATTTTACATTATTTTAGTTATTTGCCATGAACTATAAACTGGTTTATAGGGTAGCTATGAGTTATTCAATTCATTCATGAACTACTAGTTATTTTTGGAGCTATTTAACAAGGGGACTTTTTGACTTTTAGGTTGTTTTTCTCTTTGAATCCGGTGAATTTAATTTACAAAAGCTCTAATTTTTGTTGTTTATTGGGCCATTTTAAGCTCAGAAATGAAATTAGGTGATAGAAAAACCCCAACACACTCTCTAAGATCTAGTAGTGTTTTCGAACTTTTTGAAAATATATAGAGGAAATAGTTACCCGAATAGGAGCAGAACTCAGAACAGAGGAAACGTGGAGACGATGTTTGGAGGGTGACTTTGACGGGGTTACACGTATTCAACTCAACTCAATGGAATGGACTTATACAGCCGTCATAAATGGACTGTTAAGCATATGGCATGTTTAAAATGATATGTGTAGAAGAAAAACATATGTTGAAAATGAAATGAAAATATAAAAAAAAAAAATAGTTCATAAATGTTTTGAAAGTTAATTTCAACAAAATTTGAGAAGATAAATTCAAATTTATAAAAAAATTTAAAATTTAAAATTATTATTTTTGAATTATAAAATTGATTTATTTTGAGAAAGAATTAGTGAAAAAAGCAATCATAGATCATTAGGGGATCATAACAACAATGTATAATGCATAATGTTGAGCCTCTACCCCCAACTTAAAATGTTCTACATTTGTTAAACACATAGCATGGGTAGGTTTAAAAAGCCTTTATTTGAGTAATTGTATTTTCATTGTATATTAGAAAACTTAATACTAAGTATGAGATATTTAAGAAAAATATTAAAAAATAACATAATAAAGATGATTATTTTTTAATACTTATTATGTTATATTGAAAAAAAATATTAAAACAATACAAATAAAGATAATCAGAGCAAAGAGACTTTCATTTTTACTTATTTTTGTTTGTGATGCAAGACTTTTATCTTATTTCTCTTTCTTAATTAATATATAAATTAGAAAATAAGTATGTTATTGACATAACTTTTTGTGACATTTTATCGCATCGAAATCGATATCAACTTTCTCAACAACTAACCACCTCGTTACGTTTAAGATCATTGTCGAGGAATGTCGTAATGATAAATCCAATCTCTTTTGTTGTTTTGTGGACTTTAGAAAGGATTTCGATACAGTACCTAGAAATAACCTATGGAATAGATTAGAAGAGCTAAATGTTCCTTTCAAGTTGAGAGTTGCCGCAATAAGGTTATACGAGAATGTCATTACTAAGTTTAAGAGCAACGAGGGGTGGTTGAAAGATATTAAGTGTAATATTGGAGTTAAAGAAGGTTCCCCCCTCTCCCCTACCCTGTTTGGCATTTACATTGATAAGCTAGAAGGTTGTTTAGAGGAAGCAGGCTGTGCCGGCACGATCTTAGCTGGAATAGTCATCATCCTTATTCTCTATGCTAAGGATATTGTTATTCTAGCAAGGTGTCCATCTGATCTTGATAAGCAACTAAGACTTCTTAAGGAGTTTTGCTCTGCCATGGGTATGACTGTTAACATTGAAAAAAAAAGTTATCACTATCAAATCCAAGAAGGACACTTACGCTAATTTTGTGTATGACAATAGAAACTTGGAGGAAGTGTCTTCTTAAAAATACCTAGGAATTGATATTCATCACAAGCTCAATTGGAACGATAACATTGGGAAAATGATTAATGGAGGGTGGAAAGCTTATTTTGGTCTTGAAAATAATTGTAAAGAAACAAACCTTGCGATGTGGGATAAAAAGAAGCTCCTCTTCGAAACTTTAGTCCATCCTGTTATCTTGTATGGGTGTGAGGTTTGGGGTTGCAACATCTCTAGAGAATCCTGGAGAATGATTGAGCAAATCTAAAAGCGTTTTATAATGTATAACCTCAAAATTAAAAGCAATACACCCTACCCTATTCTCCTTATAGAAGTGGGTCTTTCCCCTATCGAGAGCCTAGATATGACTAGGCTCTTGTTGTACAAGCACAAAATTCCAGCCAAAACCACCTAAGGCTCAAGCGACGCTGGTATAAAGATACCAGGGCCTGGTTAAACCATTGGGAGATCGACGAAAATGTTGCATTGCAAATATTAATAACATTAAAATATTATTACTTATAAGTTTAAAGAGAAAATGTGGTGTGAGAAATATTTAGAGGCTAAAAGAAAATGAAGATATTATAAGAAGGTCATCAACTCTACTCTAGAGTTTCAAAAGTATCTCTCTATTTTAACTAGTTTAAAGAAAAAAATTAAGATAGCCAAGATAAGAACGAACTCTCATGAGCTCCATAGTGAAATAGGTCATTGGGTAGTTCCTAAAACACCATGGGTAGAAAGAATCTGCCATATTTGTGAGAATGTGAACATTGAGGATGAAAATCACTTCCTCTTAGAGTGCCCTACGTACACCCACATTAGATCTCAGTTTCATAATCTTTGTTGCAATACAGACCTTCCTAGCCTTTTAACATGTCAAAATTATAGTGATCATGGGACAGTTCTCTCCAAGCTCTTTGAGCATAGAAATACAATTTTAAAACAAACTAAATAATTTCTTTCTTTAGGTCTGATAGACCAAAGTTTGGTCCCAGGGGACGTTAACCATCATCATCATCGTTTAATTTCATTTTGACATAAATCCTTTTATATATTTAATCTCTTTTTAACATAAATACTTTTATTTATTTAATCTCTTTTAAGATAAATACTTCATTTTTCTTTAGCATATAAAATTACACAATGTGCTAAGTGAAGAAAGGGAGGCTAAGTTTTGTTATTTATTTTTGAATTAAAACAATATTGTTTTTTAAACTTTTCTTTAAGCTTTTTAAAAAATTAATTTTAGGTATTTTAATTATAGAAATTAAAGAATTTTAAAATAAACAAATAATTCTTTATTTTTTTAAAAGAAAAAGTTACTAAAAAAAATAAGTAGTAAATATCAAATTAATTAAAAATAAATAAAAATAAGATTTTTATTAAATAGATAAATGGTCACTTAACCCATAATGTTAATTTTTTTTTTTAAGAAAACAGTATAAACAAAAAAATAAAAAATAAGTAAGAAGAAAATATTAATTATTTAATTAAAAAGTAAAGCTACAATAAGTGCAATATCGGAGTTAAACAAGGTTGCCCCCTCTTCCCTACCTTATTTGGCATTTACATTGATAAGCTAGAAGGTTGTTTAGAAGAAGCAGGTTGTGTTGACACATTCTTAGCTGGGATAGTCATCATCCTTCTTCTCTATGTTGACGATATTGTTCTTTTGGCAAGGGATCCATCTGATCTTGATAAGCAACTTCGTCTTCTTAAGGATTTTTGCTCTACCATGGGTATGACTGTCAACACTGACAAAACAAAAGTTATGGTTATCAAATCCAAGAAGGACACTTATGCTAATTTTGTGTATGACAACAACAACTTGGAGGAAGTGTCTTCTTACAAATACCTAGGAATTGATATTAATCATAAGTTCAACTGGAACTATAGCATTGAGAAAATGATTAATGGAGGGTGGAAAGCTTATTTTGGTCTTGAAAATAACTGTAAAGCAGCAAACCTTGTGATGTGGGATAAAAATAAGCTCCTCTTTGAAACCTTAGTCACTCCTGTTATCTTGTATGGTTGTGAGGTTTGGGGTTGCAGCATCTCTAGAGAATCCTGGAGGAAGATTGAGCAAATCCAGAAACGTTTTATAATGTATAACCTCAAAATTAAAAGCAATACACCATATCCTATTCTCTTTATAGAAGTGGGTCTTTCCCCTATGGAGAGCCTAGCTATGACTAGGCTCATGTTGTACAAACACAAAATCAATAACATGGGGGATCATAGACTTCCAAAGCTAGCTTTTAATTCCAACCAAAACCAACTAAGGCACAAGCGAGGTTGGTATAAAGATACTAGGTCTTGGTTAAACCACTGGGAGATCGACGAAAATGTTGCATTGCAAAATATTAATAACATTAAAAATATTGTTACTTCTCAGTTTAAAGAGAAATTGTGGTGTGAGAAAGATTTAGAGGCTAAAAGAAAACTAAGATATTATAAGGAGGTTATCAACCATACTCTAGACAATCAAAAGTATCTCTCTGTATTAACCACTTCAAAGAAAAAAAATAATATAGCCAAGATAAGAATGAATTCTCATGAGCTCCATAGTGAAATTGCTCGCTGGACAGTTCCTAAAACACCATGGATGGAAATGATCTGTCGCCTCTGTGAGAATAGGATCATTGAAGATGAAAACCACTTTCTCTTAGAGTGCACTATGTACACCCACATTAGATCTCAGTTTCATAATCTTTATTGCAATACTGACCTTCCTAGCCTTTTAACTTGTCAAAATTATAGTGAGCTCGGGACGCTTCTCAGCAAGTTCTTTGAGCGTAGGAATAGAATCTTAAAGAACACTAATTAATCTGTTTCTTTAGGTTCGATAGACCAAAGTTTGGTCTCAGCGGACATTAACCATTCTTCATCATCATCATCAATTAAATAAAGAAAAAACATAGAAAAGTTATGAATAATTAAAAATAAAAAATTAACTTATTAATTCTATAACTACTAAAAGGAAAAAAAGCGTATTAATAACATATAAAGAAAAATGGAAGTAAATAAGGACACTGTCCTAACAAGAGAGGACTAATGAGAATTAGTTAATATTACCATAAAATGTTATTAAAAAAATTTAGCATTTTTTTAATTGGTTTATATAAGAAAATGAATATTAGTAAAATTAAATGATTTTTTTAATGAATTTTATAGTGAAATTAAGCATTATATAATTACTAAAACTTTATAGGTTAAAAAAATCTATATTAAATTACAATTTCAAAATATATTTTTTAACCTTTAAACTTTTCAAAGAAAGCTACATAAATTTAGAATTTTTTTCTCAACTCTTTTAGAGTATACAAATAAAATTCTAAATCAAACAAAATAGTACCTCACTTTTCTAAAGGGTCAATACACTAATGTTGGTCTTTATGTGTATTAATAATCACCACCACACCAACATTTATTTGAGGTCTATCTTGGCTTGAATTAGAGTAAGTATAGATGTTAAAAATAAACAAAACATTTTTTAGTACTAGATTATCGAATTAAATTTTTACTTTCCATTTTAAGTATCTTCAACATAAAGACTAACATCTTATTTTTAGTTTTTTAATGATGCTATTATATGCCATAATTATTTAATGAACCATTATATAAATTTTAACGACTTTTTAATGTCAATTATTTCTTGTGCAAGAAGGTTCATTGCAGAATATGTACATCAAATATGTTTACAAAATTAATTAAATGTATCAAACATATTTAAATGATTTTTTTTAATTAAATTACATTTTTAAAAATTATTCTTAAATATGTTTACTTAATTTTTGATTAATATTGGTAAAATTATTTTTTAGTTAAACCTATAAACAAAATTCTCAATTATTTTTTATATTTAAAAAACATGATAATTATTAATTTATCAAAACACTTCAAAATCATATTGAATTATTTGTTCACATAATTCAAGTTAAATTAAATATTTTATTCAATTATGAAAATAATTCAATTATTATATTACATGTGCAATAAGATTAATAGATATATATGTAAACTCACATTAACCATTCTAATGTCTTTGAAAATAGACCCTAATTTTTTTGTAAGGTCCTTTGTATACTTATCATTTTTAATGAGACTATATGTTTGTTTGTTGTTAGCTTGTTAATTTGTAAATTAACTTCAACACTGTGAAAGTTATGATGTTTCTCCAAAATTATACTTCTTGTATTCAGCTTCATTCTTTTGTCATATGTAGAAGTTAAGTATTGTCAATGTTTTTGTCAAAAGACCAATTAATCCCTCACACACTTCATGGTCTTTATTTAGTTTCAATGTCTTTCAATTTACTATAACATCTAAAATTGCAACTTTTCGGTTTATGAGAAATGTCTACTTCTTAGGTGTGGTTATTGGCCTATAAAAGGCTAGACTTACTTAACATATTAGATAAAGCAGTTCTTTGGTCATTTTCTACATGTACCATTTCACTTTATTAGTTGAGCCATGGAACCTTTTCCGTTCTCTTCTATGGTATAAGGCCTAGTTACACCATATTATGCTTATATGTTTTCTTATGTTGTGAATATATGATGCAAGAGCATTAGTCCTCCAAATCTAAGTCATGAATGTTTAATCAGACCTTTAGGTCTTGACATCAACCTAAGGAGGGGCCATTGTAAAATATCATGCAAAAAGTGTTTTATTTCCTAGTAAAGTTAGGTAGGGAATACGCCTAGCATTAGGTATTAGTTAATGAACAATTATGAAGGCATCAAGTTATGTAACAAATCCCTTAAGAAATGGGATGACTCGAGTAGGTAAGTAACTTGTTTATAGTTAGCAGTTGAATGCGTCATAGATGAGGTAAATATGGTTTTCTTAAAATAGAGTTGGTTGCTGATTTATAGGAGGTTGTTGAAGAGATGGATAAGCTCTGCCTTGTAATTGAATCAAGAGTAGTCTAGAGGAAGAAGAGAGAACTCTGTAGTGGGGAGAACTCACTGAGGATTTCAGTGGTGAAGAAAAATGGCCATTGAATGTTTGTATCAGGTCATAGATAGAATATATGAGGGTTTTGAAGTTGCATGTACAGTTTTATTATGTAAATGAAAGCAAATCCATTAATATGTTGTGTGCTTTATTCTCTTACACTCTGTGTAAATTGATTGAACAATATTAATAAATAACAATAACTCTATAAATAACTATATTTTGCATATAATATCTCATAGTAAATAATATTAACAAAATATCAAAATCCTCGTAACAATTCCAATACATAAACATTATCTATATAATAAAAAATTGAAATCTTACAAAATCAAATGAACTTGATCTTATTAGATAGTCCCTTCAAAACCTCCCCATGAATCTATCCTTAAAAAAAAAAATGATTTCCAATATAAAAGAATCTATTCTTCTCTAAGAAAAATAAATTTCCAATAAAAGTACTTAGATAGTGGACATGTTATGTGAGGATCCATGTTTTTCTTTGAAGGCATAAATATACACTCAACCAGGTGTGCGTTTACAGAATCTTGATATGTTTGGTAGCTATTGAATGAATTAAAAACACAAAGAGCATAATGAAATATTGTACCTCTGCAATTATGTGTACATTGTTGTCTTTGTTAGTCTTATATATTTCTGTAACATTAACCCTAACCCTAATTGTTATGAGGGGCAATTTTTGGCGAACCATTCAGTTGAGCTGTCACCGTCCAACTCAAATGCCGTAATTGTTGAATTATTGACAAGAGGCATTTGAGCATCAGATTTGTATAAGCTTACATCTTATAATTTAATTGGCAATGCAAAAGAGTTTCATATGTTTCTCCATTGTTTACATAATTATAGTTGTAATGAAGTTTTAATATAAAATGCCAATGGTTAATGGCATTTTAGCCTAGGATGTGAAACCATGGTCTATTTATATAATATGGCAATGCACACTGGCGAAACCAAAATGATAGTCTCTTTTTTATTTTGTAATGTCCTCAAAGAGAGATAGTTCTTCTATATACACATTTGCCAATGAGGTATCTTCTCTACACCATTAACCTCGGAGATCATTATAGTTGGCAAATATAATCACATTTAATTGATGTCACTTAAGATAGGTGATATAGTGCACAGAAAGAAGTTATATAAGCTTGACCAAATCTGATTTTAATCAATTTTTATATCAATAAAATATTTTTCATTGTTTTTTCTTTGTTATTGTGTTTCTATATTAAATATAATCAGTTTTCAAATTTAACTTTACTATTTCTCGATTTAACTTTTAAGTATAACTTATAATTCAATTTAAAAAAATTACAAAAAAATATACAATTTATTATAACTATTTTATTGATCAAATATAGTAAATGTCCAGTTATAGAATGAGTTTATCATAAAGAAGGAAATGTGTAATTGTAGTCAGTTTAACTATTTCATTAGAAAAAATATGATAAATGTAAAATTACATAATGTATAAAAGTGTCTTTATTATGCATCATTGATAAAATGCATTAAATGTAGAGCCTCAAAGCTGTAATCTCTTCTAATACTTGTTATGATGTATTTTCAACACCCAAGGCAGCCCATTGTTTCTGTCAAACCACGTCAAACCACCATCAAAAAAAATGTTGGCCTTGTCCTAAACAACCCATGCTTTTATTGTACATTCTTTACAAGGGCCTTGCAAATGGTTTTGAAACCATGTGCAAGGCCTCTTAAACAACCCATGGTTTTATTGTACATGGTTTAGGAGAGCCTTGCAAATGGTTTTAAGACCATGTGCAAGGCCTCCTAAACAACTCATGGTTTTAGGAGGGCCTTGCACATGGTTATCAAAACCATGTATGGGGGAGATGTTGTAATGTTGGTTCCTAACAAAATAAAAAATAATAAAAATATTATATGTGGGCCATAAATAATATTAAATATTAATAATAAAAATATTATATGTCGACTATAAATAATATTAAATATTAATAATAAAAATATTATATCTGGACCTTAAATAAATATATGTGTCTTTTGGTTTGAATTAAAACATTAGCTCCCTCAGTGCAATACTTAATACGAGGTTTGCACATGTAGAGATTTGATCCCTGTCGACGCTTGATAGACCCTAGGATTTGGATCTATGCTGGTATATCCCACATAACATTACATGGCGTTACGTAACGTTACAAGATCTCCCCCATAACGTTACGTAACGTTACAAGATCTCCCCCATAACGTTATGTAATGTTACGTAATGTTACAAGATCTCCCCCATACTGGGCTGTAGAGTGCCTCTCGCCGCAATGACAACAAAAAAATCTATATTTTAACCGCAAGTTAACATTACTTAGATGTTATAGTGTTAATGTGGTGATATTAGCATCAATTACAATTTTGTGGTGTTAAGGTGGTAGTATTAGCACCACTTACATTTTATGGTGTTAATGTGGTGGTATTAACACCACTTATATTTTATGGTGTTAAGATGGTACTTCACAAATAATTATTTTGTAAATAACTTATTCAATTCTATTTAAATTTGTTTTATTCATTTAAATCAACAATCAAGATTAACTTATGAGTTTTTGCATCACAATCACAACAAGTTAATCATTTATTTTTATACTATTTAAACAAATAAATTCACATGATTATTTTATAAGGCTTTCTAGCACAAGCACAAAAATTTATGAATAATTATTTTGCAAATAATTCAATTCATTTTTTCAATTTTAATATTATTTGAACAAATAAATACTCAAGATTCTTAATAATTAAACAAATAATTAAAAAAAACATTTAAAAATTTATTATTAATTGAAATTTCATTAATCAATTAAATTTTTTATGGAAATTAACATCATTGTTGGGTTTTTAGCACAAGGTATTGGTATGATACTAGTGCATTGGACATCGTGAAGGGAGAAAGCCTATAGCTTGGTCTCTAAAAAAAACTTTTAGGAATATGGGATAAGGAAAGACACCTCAAAGGTCACCACATGTCTTCCTAAGAGTATTTGTAGCCCTAAGAGTATTTGTAGCCTTTATGGACATTGCCAATATTATAAGGTTTTAATTACTAGGAAAAATCCATCTTTTATCACCACAGGTTAGCACCACTTATATTATGTGGTGTTAATGTGGTGATATTAGTGCCACATGTATTATTTGATGATAGAATTTGTTAATCTTATTGGAAATGGCATGTGACATTTTATGTGTTAATTAGAGAAATGGTGTAGAGTACAATAAAGTGGTGACAAGTCCTTTGGCACATTGACATGTACAAATAAAATTTAATTGTGAGAGTTTGCACCATAAGTAAAATAATTTCACAAATAATTATTTTGTAAGTAACCCACCTCAAGTCTTTATCTTTTATATTCTCTAAATAATTAAAAGTTTTTATTATGAGGTTTTATACCATATGTAACCATTTTTTTTGTCAATAATGTTCAATTATTTACTTTTTTATATTATTGTCTCTCCAATTAAATAAATGAATTTTACAAAATTATTATTAAAGATCATCATTGAAATTTAACTATTTTAGTGATAATTCTTTAATCTTTATAAATTATTTGTTAAATTGTTTGATGGATATTAGTGCCATTATGAATATTTGAGCTCTAAGTAGGGTCACAAGGCCTTGGACATGGTTGAGGAAAGAAACTTCTACCTTAAGTCTTATAGGAATTTTTAGGCATCTATGGAAAAAAAATGACCTCAAACCACTGCACATTGCCTTGTGAGGGAATTATTAGTCCTATGTGCATGGATATTAATACAATTATGAGATTTTAATCATTAAGGATAGGATTAGGAGAACATTACATGGTTATGGGAGGAAACTAGGCCTTAGTCACTAAAGAAAGATTTTAAGGATCCAACGCTAACAAATCAAGGTGATCCTTAGTCTTACAATAGTGATATGGGTGGACTTTAGGAGATTTTAAGAACTAGATATAGGTCTTGGGGCCCTAGACATGGTTGGCAAAGTAATCCCAAATTTTCATACTAAAGGAGATATTTATGCATCTATGGTCTAGAAAGACACTTCAAACTTGAATATAAGACCTCTTGAGGATATATACAAATTCAATTAGGATGATTTGATAAATAAACATTTGTATCAATGAATTTAACATGGTGAAGGGAGAAATCTTCGGCCTTAGTCCCTAGAGGATATTACAGACACCTAAGGCCCATAACAACAACTTGATTTCACCACACATGACCTACTTAGGGATTCCTTTTCCTCTTAGTGGGATATTAGTTACATTAGAAAGATTTGAACAATAGGTATGGGTCTTGGGATTTTTCCCATGGACTATGAATAAAAAAGTAGCCTTACATTCTAAAGGAAACTTCTATACATAGAGCCTGGCTAAGAACAACGCCTCAAGCTACTACAAATGACCTATGAAAGATACACTTCACCTCTTAGTGGCATATTGATGACATTAAGAAGTTGTTCAATGCTAGGTATGGGTCTTGGAACTTAGAACAAGTTTAGTGGAGGAATCCCAAAACTTAGGCCATAAAGGAATCTTCTAGGTATCTATGGCCTAGAGTGACAACTCAATCTACAATATAGCATCTCTTGAGGGTATCGTTATCTTCTAAGTGGGGATTAGGGATCTATCGGAATATTTTGAGTAGCAGGTATAGTTTTTAAGGAATTTGACATCGTTTGGGGAGAGACTATGGGACACAACTCTCAAAATATATTATGAGTGCCCATGGCCATTAAGAATACATAAAAACACCACCCGAGAACTCTTAGCGTTATCCTTGCCTTTGAGTGGGGATACTAGTTCCATTATAAGGTTTTGGATAGTAGGTAAGGGTCTCCATGTCTTGAGCATGATTGAGGAAGGATACCTAGGAATTATTCCCTAAAGTGAAATAATTTGCATCTAAGTTAAATAATAATGTTTCGATGAACCACACATGAACATTTCGAGCATATCATTGGCCTCTAAATGAAAAAATTGAAAATATTATGGAGTTATGTGGTTGGAGTATGGTGCATCATGGCCTTGGACATGATTGGTAGGTAATGCCTAATCCTCATCCACTAAATTAATATTAAATGAATATGGTCCCAAGAACTATTCCTTATACCAAAACGCATACCCTCGTTAGGGGATATTTGGCCTTAAATTGGTGAAGGGAGGAAAAATAGGCCTTAAGATTTAAAAGAATGTTTTTTTCTTCCAATTCCAATCATTAATGCCTTGAACAAGCACAAATGACCTCCCAAGGGTATCCTCCACATTTAGCTGGGAATATTAGCACCATTATGATTTTTTATAACTATGTGTAGGTCTTGAGGCCTAAACCAAACTAGGTGTGGGCCTTGGGACCTTTGATATGGTTAAGGAAGGAAACCTTAACCTTAATACCTAAAGGAAGTTTCTAAGTATTTATATCGAAGGATGACATGTTGAAAATGTATATTGGAGCTTTCTACGATATATTTGGCCCTTTAGTAGGGTTCTTTGTGCCACAATAAATTTTTTAGGACTAACTATAGGTATTGTAACATCCCCTCAAAACATGAGTAGAAAACATCTAGTCTAAGTAAACAAAAAACACTGTAAGTACTATCCTAGTGTCATCAAATTATATATGAAATTAATATTGCTAGGAGACTGAAAGTGTGTGTGACTAAAACAATGATGGAGAAACGAATCCACTAGGGTATAGGTCTAAGGCCAGTGAAACCTTGAGATTTGAAATGTCAGAGGATGATTACAATTTTTAGTATCAGATTATAGAATGATTGTTGTAAGTCCAAGTTTGCATTGATTGTGTTTATATTTATTGTTAATGCCTTAAGATCTAGTTGTCTATGTCTCAGCTTATGCTAATTGATTTGAAATTGATTAACTTGGTATGGGTATAAACCACTTCCATATCTTCCTTTGAATTCAATTAAGATCCGTACAGTGTGTCTACTTTTATTATATGAAATCTTGATTGATTTGGAATTGATTAACTTGATATGGGTATAAACCATTTCGATATCTTCCTTTGAATTCAATTAAGATCTGTGCAGTGTGTCTGCTTTTATTATATGGAATCTAGATTTCGGGGAATTGATGGTCATCATGGAATGAGGGAAAGTCTTTTACGATGCTCCATACTGGGGTTTGTTTTAAACAATATTAATCGAAACCCATATCCATATATATATCCATATCCATTGTAATATTCTCACTATAATCAAACAAGTAGGGTTTTCAATTAATATTGTTTATATATATATGACACTAAGATTAAAAGTTGCTTTGAGCTTGAAGTTTGTATTTATGGAAAAACATTACCATAATTAGACGTTTAGATGTCAAAACTTTTCCAGGGATAAATGTATGTATGAATATTTACCTTGAACATTTAAGAGTATTTCACTAAGTACAATTAAAGAATATATTACGCATGACATAAGGTCTGGAGTAAAGAGGTTTAGAAATATAAGACTGGGTCATAACGTATAAATAACTTTGGTATAAGTAAATGGTAGGGAAGGGTTGTTATAATAATGGGGAAATGGTTTCATAGCTTACTAATGAAAATGTCCTTTGAAATTTTGGGTAGTCAATTGTTTCATTAAATTAAGCAATACAAGTACCATAAAGAAATAAGGTTGCTTGAGTTACTATACTGTAAAGGTGTAGCTGAATATTCGCATGCCCTTTTGTTGATCAACAAAACCTGATGAGGGTTTAGTCATGATGTTATGTCAACTAAGAAGTCTGAGTCTCCAACTCTTAGGCAAGACATCCCATTTGTTATAACATGGTCATAACTTGAACTTGGAGAGTTTCGGTTTGATGACCTTTCCTTAGTGGATTCGTTGCCTAGCTCGGGGGTGGCTTTAGACGGGAGAACATACGTCACATGAAGTCTACGGTTAGGAGGAAATTCAAAGACATGTTTCCAGTCGCTAAGCTCAAAATAAGTATTCTTAACAGTTAGTTTTGTTTATGGAAGTAATTACTTTGTTTATAAGACTTATGGTCTTGGATTTATGATACTAATATGATTTTGGAATTACATAAAGTGGTGGTTGCAAGAGTTGTGTTACAATGGGGAATAAATCTCGAAAGACAGGTGACTCTTGCGTCTTTTTTTTATGGTATCTCCCAAGAGGACAATTACAAGTATGGTACCTTGTTATGAACGATGTCATCGATGTTTAAAATAAAAGGTTAAGGTGTAATCACTATCCCAATCAAGGGATAGTCTAGTGATTAATGTAATGATTGTATCTATTGTAAAATTCAATAAGATTTGCTTATGTATATTTGTGTTAGAGTGATGGTAGTTTTACGGTTCTTAATTGCAACCAAAAATATGATTCCGTATTTGAGGTATAAATTTCTTACCATTATTTTTGGTACTAGTATGGTCATTGGTATAACTCTATTGTCAACTACGTAGTGGAACTTAATTTAATTAAATTACAGTTTGTTTATATGAATAGATGCAAATTATAGTAGATTTTACATAAATGTGATTACACTCTCAAAGGACTAACATGATTGACTTGTTGATATAGTAAAAGAGAAAAAAATTCACCCCATTTTCTCAGAGTTTTACATAGAGGAATTTTGGGTGTGTTACAAATGGTATCAGAGCCTCAGGTTCAAACAACATGGCCAAATGAACCCGCATATATACAAGTGAGTTGTTTACTTTATGAATTACTGGTTATGTAAATAAAATTAGTTTGTTATCTTGTAGCATGTAAGTTAAATAAAGTTAAATTTTAAATGAGACATTGCGTATGTGATGACTACAATATAAATGGTTGCTCCAATTTGAATACATCAAGGACAAGGGAAGTATTATAAACTGTAACCTAAAATAGTTACAGGCGAACTTAAGGTTAATGACTAATTAAGTTGGTCCTTAAACCTCCCTTATAAGTAAATCTGTAGTCAGAAATTCAGAGTTTCTGGTTCCTAAGTTTCTTTTGAAGAATTATGTTGTCACGAGATGCATGTATGAATTTGTTAAGGCATGAATTTATATATTGAAGAAATTGAAGCATTCCATTTCTTCTACCTTTTCATCATGATGATATGGTTTTATGGTAAAAGCTTTGTGAAAATTTTTCTGGAACCTTCTCTCCATAGATCTTGGGTAGGATCTACTTAAACGCAAAGATTTAGTTAACAACAATAACTTAGTCTATGACCAGGTTATGATCCTAGTCTGCAGAACTCTTTATTTTGTTTCATTTATGATAGTTGTTAACATGTTATCTTATTAACCACAAGAAGATAGAAACTCCAGTTTGAATTTAGAAGCAGATTTTACTACAAGACCTCATTGTAAAAGCATAACTAAGTTTATCTTTGGTTGGAATTATGCATTGTCATAGACATTAAAAATAATTAAACGAATGACTTAATGAAGTAGAAATTCACAAAAGATAGAAGGTGTAAACCAAAGTAAATTGAAGTATCATTGAAATAATTGTATATGTTATGAAAATCCAATAAAATGTTGAGGATGAAGAGGATTTAATGTAAAATGATTTTTGTAGAATCTATTATGTATCATCATCACTGTCATTGTTTCAGAGTAGCTACAGGTACCGTGAATTGATATCGATTTTTCTACAAAGAGGATACTTACATTCAGATGATCATGTAATGACCAATGTTCTTGGAACTTAATGAAAGACAAGAGCGCAATGTATTATGCATGGTAAGCATATGGTAATAATCTGATTATAGATAAATGGAACTCATGAACATATCTGTTAAATCATGAGTAAGAAAAACTGTATGAACCTATTTGATATTATTTGTGCATGTTGTAAATATCAAATGTACAAAAAAAAACAATAAATGAATAAAAGAACTTTTCCTAGACTCAAACAGGAGGTTGAGTAAAAAATAATTTCCTGGACCTAAGCATGAAGGCTTGGTTACATTGGAAATGAGATTACAGTTTGATTCAGTAAATGGAAGGTTCCTCGAATACTTTTATAGGCTTTGAAGGAAAGAGATTTGAATTTCATTGTATATACCGGTGTGTGAAAGATTGAATAAAGACTCCATAGCCCAATGGATATTTTGCAGAGTAGTGGATAGTTTTAGTTATAGCATAGAATGCACTGATATACAGGTTCTTGAAGCCTCACAAGGAGGACTTCATCCCGCAGTAGGAGCCAGATGTTATAGCTAGTTTTTGTTTTCTATTTTTAGATCGTATGCTTGTTTTCAAAACATGGTTTTCTTATTGCTTTAAGATTTTGAGCTTGGTTTTTGAAGTATTTTGATAGCACTCTTATTTTTATTTTTTTATTTTATAAGTTTTCCTTTTAGATTTACTTTACTTAATTGTTTTTTATGGGATTAATAGGTGTATGTATTTCTGAAAGGTTGGATAGAGATATCATAAGGGTTAATCAAAGTTTAATTTTACAATTTAACTCTTTGTTTTTTAAGACTTTTGTCAAAAAACATTAATGAGACATTCTTGTAGCGCAAAGGAAGAAAAAATGAATTAGAGCACTATAAGAAAGTCGTGGTCTTTAAAAAATCGTGAATTGGCAACTCGTGAATTTTAAAATTTGCAAATGAGAGGAGTTTTTCCACATTTGTAATGGAGAATGATACATGTTTAAACCTTACTAATCATTTTGAAAAGTGTTTGAGTTAAGGCATGAATGATTCAGGCGAGTTGCAGTTGTCCAGAATGTGGGAGATGCAGATCCTTTAAACAACAATGATGGTGCACGGTGGGAGTAATTTGATGTTAATTACAAATTTCTTGAATGTATGAAATCTTACAGAGAAGACGGTTAGAGGTGTAGGGTTTGCAGGGTAATTGACCGGCGCAGTAGTGGCAGCTGAAGACAGAGCTACGAAGGTTAGTGGACACCTAGGAAGACAAGATAGATAATTTTTAGCAATCAAAACCATTATTATGACATGTATGCAACTGATTAATGACATCATCCCTGAATTCGGGTTTGCATTGACAGAAGAGTAGTGATGGGTGTTGATTAAGAAGTGCATCAAGTTCAGGAGCTTGATTTTTACTCAGTTATTAATCCTTGTTGTCAGTAGAAATTGTTCCAAAATTCTTATTAGTTTTGAGAAAAATTTCATATCTAGGGTTTTAAATCTGCTCAATTTCTGATTTACTGTCGAAATAACACACTTTCAAAATAGTTTGAACCATAATCTGAAGGATAGATAGTTAAGGTTTATTACCGAGAATGAAGAGAAGTGGGAAGATGAATAGGGCTGAGCCTTCAAACATGACATGGGTTAAAACTTTCCCTAAGTGTGCAAAGTTGTTTTCATAAGCAGGCTGGTTGCAATATTTTGAGAAAATTGATGGTCATCATACAGAGGTTTCATATGAATTTGCTCAGGGATTAGAGAAATACACAGTCACATTTAATACCCTAAAAATTTAATTGACTAGAGAATTAATAGCAGAGGTTGCAGGCATTGGTGATGAGGGTGAGTTTTGGTTCAAGAATGTGCCTTTTGCTTTTAATTTAGAGAATTTCCTGCTTCTCAATGTTGTTGTAGATTGGGTTAAAGGGGTACATATACATAATTTTAAACCAGAATGGCGGGATCCAATCAAGATCTTGTAGAGTTATGTAACCTGTGAAGAAAGATATGCGTCTGTGTTCAAATACCACATCAGGTTTTTACTGCACTTAAGTTAGGAATCAAGGATGAATCTCCCTTTCTTTTTCCTCAGAAGTTTGCAGAAGATGTCTAGCAGAGTAAGGGAGCATCAGGATCATACTAAGCAGTCCATTTTTCATCATGGTTTGATAAAATTGATTATTAGTACTGTGCTTTAGAAGAAAGGAAAGACTTAGGACTATTTTTTGTTTTGGTCTGGGTTTCAAAGTGAAAAGGAAGACCAATAAAAAAGAAGACAGGTGAAAAAATCCCATAGTCTTGTTAAAAAATTGAAGAAAGAAGTTATTAATGAAGTAGAAGAACAGACTACACAATTGAAGTCCTTGACACAGAAGGTTGAAGGGCTTGAAGGTGAACAGCAAAAGAAGACTGATGAAGATGATCTGTTGAAATTTCAAATGCAGAATTTAGAAGATGTAGCAGAAATCAATGAAGATGATGTAGTAAATACCCTTAACAAAGATACAAACCAGGAAGACAGTAAATGTCTTTTAGAACAAGAATAGACTCATACAGAGGTACATGAAGAAATAAGGGAAAGCCCAGTGCTTGATAAATTGAAGGTTGATAATACACAGAGTTCAAAAGAAGGGTTTGAAGAAAAGTTGGTTTTACAAGGAGTTAAAAGAAAGGTGGTTCAACTTGCAGCTATTAAACATCAAGTTAAAACCTTGAGTATGTTGGGAGAAATAGGAGTAGGCTGGAGACCTAAAACCAGACCTAAGAACAAATTAAGGTTAAACATGAAAAAGCTTTTAAATCCCAATCTAGCTCAGGAGAAAATCACAATATTGGAAGATTCTTCTTCTCAAGAAGATTTAGAAGAGGATGAAAGAATGGATTTTAAAAAATTCAAGGGTAAGAAACATGTTTCTTTGATGGTTAATTCAGCCTCAACAAAGATTAAAATTTCAGAACAGTTAAAAGATGTTAAAAGAAAAGAAAATCTTAGCCCTCAGTAGGATGATTCAATGAAACATCATTCAGTGATGTTAGTAGCTTGTACAAGTGAAGGAAAAATTGCAGAGCCATCAATCTAATGCAATTTTGAGAGTGCTGAGTCTCCAGATTTTCCTGTAACAGTGACAGAGCAACAACAAGAGGATGATGAGAAGATTTTTAAGAAGTTAAATATCCCTTGGATGCTAGAAGGAATGTCTTCATTTCAAGTAGAGAAATGTATAGATTTTGAGAATGAAAATCTTCAAAAAAGTATCAAGCAGTACAAGTACCAAATATACTTTCTGCAGGAAACAAATGAAGGATTAGTAGTGGCAATTAGAAGATTAAGAGAAGATCTAGAGGAGATTAACAGCCATTATCAAGAATTAATTGTGGTTTCTAAAGAAGCATTGAAGAGAAAAAGACAGACACAAATCTTATGTGCAGAGCTGAAGCAGACTATTCAAGAAGTAACTTAGCAAAATTAAGAATTATCTAAGAGAGTCGAAGACCTAAAAGCTGAGCAGCAGAGAACCAGAAGAAAAACTCAAGCTTTAGAAGGAATAGCCCTTTTGGTTGAAGCTACAAAAGATCTTTAAAAGATTATTGATGACAAGTGTCTTTTAGTTAACTTTGGTAAAGATATTAGTTTATTTTGGAAAGCTTTCATTTTGCTAGTGGTCGATAGTTTGACCTAGAAAGTAGTTATACAGTTAGATAACTGTTATTTGGATGTAACCAAGATAAAAGCAAGACATTAGAATGACGAAGAGTTCAAATTTTTGTACAAGGGGAGGCTTCAAGCTACTATATACATAGCTAAGTTCAGAAACTCTTATGTATTTTTGATAAGTGATTATGATATATATGCAAACTATAAGCCCATTTTACTCTATTTGCTGGTTTTATTTCTAATTTGTTTTATCACTCAGTTGACAGTTTCATTTCTTGTTTGGGGTTATTATTCATGAAATGCCTGTGGACTGTGGATGAAATTTAGTGTTGTGCTTATTGTTTATAGTTTATGTTTCATATATTATACATCTCAGTTCTTCATTGTTACATGATTTAGTGTTTGTCTTAGCCTGATGAGATTTTACCCTCTTGTTAATAAACTGTAAAACCAAAACCCTAAAAACCTTTTTTACTTAGTTTTATTTTATGAGATTGTGTTGGCTTGTTCTTTAGTAGTCTGAGAACAATTTCTAGCACTAACAGAGAGAAAAAGGGGAAGACGATTACCACGTCATAACCAGCTTAATTCCATGTGTCGTATTAAGAAGGTGTGAATCTTCCTATTTATGGAGGTTATGATTCTTTTATGGGGAGGCACACATGCCCTTTGGGGAAAATGGTGTTTTCTTTGTGTGGGTAGAAAAAAAATGGGAGGAAAACCCTCAACTTCCAAACCAGGATATTTGTACAGGCGATGGACCCCGTTTTGGGAAAATTACCCTTGTGTTTATATTTTCACCAAATCTAGAGTCTGGTGGATGGTAAGAGCAGAGGATGGCGGAGAGGAGGTTACTCTTACCTCAGGAACTCAACCGAGAATTATTGAGCGAGAGCTCCACAAAATCTAGGTTTGCGATTTCATATTTTCTTGTTTGTTATTATGAATAGGGGTTTAATAGAATATGCTTGCTCCAAGCCCGTGTGTGCATATATTAGATGTTTTGTTACGGATTAGAGATTTAGCAGTATCGACTGCGACTACATAGATTAGATATTTGTAGTTATGGATTTGAACTTGATTAGTACCCGCTTGTTCCAAGCCTGCACTTTCCTGTTTATTTTATGGACATGAGATTCATCATTATTGTTTTGATCCAAGCATATAAGTGTATGTTTAATATTGTTGGATCTGGGCTTCATCTTTCATATAGATGATATTGATCTCATCTTCCATATAGCTACAATTAGACAAATAGACCTCGGAGCGTCCTTGTTTAAATGGCTTCAAATCCTTCTTTTGTTTGGTTAATTAAATACTTAGATATACATCCTTTTGTCCATGATCTGGAATTGTGAGTAGTAATGCAAGGCTGTGTTGTTGTTATACACATATTTATATATCATTACTCATGATATGGAATTGTGAGGAGTAAGGGATCTCCTGCGACTTCAATTTATACATTACATAGAATGTAACCCTGACCAGAATCCGTGTGCCAACAATATCAGCAACTTGTCAACCCTACGGTGTCTGCATTTTTGTATGTTGAATCTGTTTGGTTTGCATTTGAATACTCCTCCTTTGTTATTGGTTCCAAATGCTACCTGGAGTTTCATTATTACAGATTGAATATGAGTGAGTGATTTTAAATGTGCATAATAGGTAGTCTTCTGCACTCTCAAGCGATTGGGTATGTAACTCTGATTTTGCTACAATTATGGTTAGATCTGTATTTTAATTTTCTGCATACACCAACGCTCTGAAGGATACAGCGTTTGATCCAGATCCAAGCCTGGGATTAGTGTAATATACCATCATATCTGTGGAATTTGATAGGTCCAAGCTTTATCTCCAATATTGCTTTCGTCCCATGAATGCGATTTGAAATATCGGAGGATGATTACGATCTTCAGTATCAGATTATAGAATGATTGTTGTAAGTTCAAGTTTGCATTGTCTGCATTTATATTTATTCTTAATGCCTTAAGATTTGGTTGTCTGCGTCTCAGCTTATGCTAATCGATTTGGAATCGATTAACTTGGTATGGGTATAAACCATTTCCATATCTTCCTTTGAATTCAATTAAGATCTGTACAGTCTGTCTGCTTTTATTATATGAAATCTTGATTGATTTGGAATCGATTAACTTGGTATGGGTATAAACCATTTCCATATCTTCCTTTGAATTCAATTAAGATCCATACAGTGTGTCTACTTTTATAATTTATTATATGAAATCTTGATTTCAGGGAATTGATGGTCATCATGGAATGAGGGAAAGTCTTTTACGATGCTCCATACTTGGGTTTTTTTTAAACAATATTAATTGAAACCCATATCCAAATATATATCCATATCCATAGTAATATTCTCACTATAATTAAACAAGTAGGGGTTTCAATTAATATTGTTTATATATATATATATATATATCACTAAGATTAAAAGTTGCTTAGAGCTTGAAGTTTGTATTTATTGAAAAAACATTACCATAATTAGACGTTTAGATGTGGAAACTTTTCTAAGGATAAATGTATCTATGAATATTTTACCTTGAACATTTAAGAGTATTTTACTAAGTATAATTAAAGAAAATATTACGTATGACATAAGGTCTGGAGTAAAGAGGTTTTGAAATATAAGACCGGGTCATAACGTATAAATAACTTTGGTATAAGTAAATGGTAGGGAAGGGTTGTTATAATAATGGGGAAATGGTTTCATAGCTTACTAATGAAAATGTCCTTTGAAATTTTGGGTAGTCAATTGTTGCATTAAATTAAGCAATACAAGTACCATAAAGAAATAAGGTTGCTTGAGTTACTATACTGTAAAGGTGTAGCTGAATATTCACATGCCCTTTTGTTGATGAACAAAACATGATGAGGATTTAGTCATGATGTTATGTCAACTAAGAAGTCTAAGTCTCCAACTCTTAGGCAAGACATCCCATTTGTTATAACATGGTCGCAACTTGAACTTGTAGAGTTTCGGTTTGATGACCTTGCCTTAGTGGATTCGTTGCCTAGCTCGGGGGTGGCTTTAGACGGGAGAACATACGTCAGATGAAGTCTACGGTTGGGAGGAAAGTCAAAGACACATTTCCAGTCACTAAGCTCAAAATAAGTATTCTTAACAGTTAGTTTTGTTTATGGAAGTAATTACTTTGTTTATAAGACTTATGCTCTCAGATTTATGATACTAATATGCTTTTGGAGTTACATAAAGTGGTGCCTGCAGGAGTTGTGTTACAATGGGGAATAACTCTCGAAAGAAAAGTGACTCTTGCGTCTTTTTTTTATGGTAGCTCCCAAGAGGACAAGTACAAGTATGGTACCTTGTTATGAACGATGTCATCAATGTTTAAAAGAAAAGGTTAAGGTGTAATCACTATCCCAATCGAGGGATAGTCTAGCGATTAATTTAACGGTTGTATCTATTGTAAAATTCAATAAGATTTGCTTATGTATATTTGTGTTAGAGTGATGGTAGTTTTACGGTTTTTTAATTGCAACCAAAAAGGTTATTATGTATTTGAGGTATAACTTTCTTACCATTATTTTTGGTACTAGTATGGTCATTGGTATAGCTCTATTGTCAACTACGCAATGGAACTTAATTTAATTAAATTACAGTTTGTTTATATGAATAGATGCAAATGATAGTAGAGTTTACAGAATGTGATTACACTCTCAAAGGACTAACATGATTGACTTGTTGATATAGTAAAAGCGAAAAAAATTTACCCCATTTTCTCAGAGTTCTACACGGAGGAATTTTGGGTGTGTTACAAGTGTCAAGCCTTTGGAGATGGTTGAGGGAAAAAGAGTGGACCTTAGGACTTAAAGGAAACTCTTAAGCACCTTGGGATATGAACAAGGCATACAACCACCACACATGAGCTCCTAAGAGCTTCCTTTTAACCTAATATAAGATAACAACTTCATTATAATGTTTTAAAAACTTGGTATGGATCTTGGGAGTCATGAACATATTTGAGAGAGGAGAGTTGGGCCTTAATCCCTAAAGAATGTGTTTAAAAATCCATGGCCAAGATGGACAACTTGAACATACACACATGACTTCTTGATGATATCTTTAGCGCTTGACTAGGGATGTCTATCCCATTAGATGAGTTTGGCTAGTGATTATGGGTATTGAGTCTTTATACATGATCAAGGAAGGAATCATGTGCCTTACACCCTAAAGCAAACTTTGAGGAATCCGGGTCCAAGAATAATATTTTAATGAAACACACATGTCTGTGCTGGGACTTCCTTGGCCTCATATAAATGATGGCATCATCTTTAGGAAATTTTTGAGAATTATATATGATTTTGAGGGCCTCGACATTGTCAAGGGAGGAAGCACCAACCTTAGTCCCTAAAGACAACTTTCAAGCATCCAAGCTCAATTAAATGCCTTAAACCACCACAAAGGACTTCCCAAGGGTTTCCATGGACTATAAGTGGGAATATATGAGTGGATATATCGAGGATAACACTTGGTATGTCTTTCATGTCCTAGAGATAGTTCAGTGGGGGAAGAAACATAGGCCTTAGACCCTAAAGGAATCTTCTAGGCATCCATGACCAATAATAATTTCTTAGAGAATCACACATGACCTTCAAAGGGAATATTTTCCCTCCATTTGAGATATGTCTACCATTGGTAGTTTTCTAGCACTAGGTATGGGTATTAGGGCCTTTGACATGGTTAGGATGTAAAATTTGGTTTCTAGACAATAAAAGAATATTTTGGGCATCTAAATAGTTAAACAATAGGTAAAAGTATCACACGTGACCTCTCAAGGGTATCTTTGGTCTCTTGGTGGGAACATCAATGAGGGTAGGAGGTTGTGAGTAATAGGTATGGGTCTCAAAACTTTGAACCTGTTGGGATAGGAGACTTAAAGTTTGATATATAACCAAATCTTTAAGTAAAATGACTTCAATCATCATAAAGCATTGCCAAGATTATCATTGACCAAATTTTTTCACTGAAAATAAATTATATAATTAATAAAAAAAAATTATTAAGTTAATATCAACAAAATTTCAAAATTATATGAATAACAAATTGAATCACTTCTTATATTAAACTCTACTTAACACAAAACAAAATTTTTAAACATTCTAAAACCAATATGATAACATATAAAGAAAAAAACAAAAAGAAAAAATAGAAAAGCGAACAATTAAATAAAGTTTCCAATAAAAAATGCGGCCATTGTTTTTCTACCATTCATAACCTTACAACCTCAAACACTTTGTAACTAAGGGAATGCCGTTCATTTTTTTTTCCAAAGAAAAAAATCGTAAATATTTTATTCACATTCAGCAGATGGCCCTCATGGTCCATTATACAAAATACAACTAAGAAGTTGTCATTTACAAAAATATATTTGCCTCAGAAGGAGCACAAAATCCAAAATCCATAACCAAAACTGATCCAACTGAAAAGTTGTCATTACATAAAAAATATCCTCATAAAGATCATAATGTTCACCAAAACTTTTTAGCAGAAAAGAAATCAAAATCCATGCAACATTTAAGTCTGATCTTAGCAGACTTATTTCATCATTCCTGATTATATCAGGTCAGATCAACTGTGTCAGGTGATCAAAAGCAAAAAACCAGAGCAAAAATAGCATGTTGATGAAGTCTCATAAGTGTATGATAAGTCAATAGCTGATCAAAAAATCAGCAGCTAGTAAATTGGCCAATTCCAGGCCATCCAATGAAGAAAAATCATATCCATATCCATTCAGTACCAAATAAAAGAGGCCAAACAGCCCGCAAGTCAAGCTCTAGGAATGTTGCTTGAGATCACCAAAATGCAAAAAGATGCATATTAATATCAGCCAAGGCATCATATCAAGGGTAGAGCAGAATCAAATTCCAGAAATGCCCAAGCATTTAAATCTCCAAAAGAACCAGCAATCTTTCAGTTAAGATCAAAATGCAAGATGCCACCATCATGACAAAAAACAGTCCTACAAACTGTAAAGAACAGACAGCACACAACAACATATTAGAAAACCTGAAAGGTTTCTTTAATTTTTGCCCCTCTCTGTTCACAAGTACCCCAAAAACCTTCAAGTATGCTGCCACCTGCTTTAGCCAAGGAATCTGCTTTGAAATTTCCTTCCCTATAAATGTGTTTGAAAGACACATAATCAAGACTGTCAGCTAAATAGTGAACATCTTGAAGAATCATGGCTAGTTCAAGATTTTGTAATCGATACTTACCAGATGCCCAATTTATAACTAACTGGGAATCCCCAAAAACTTGAATTTTATCCAAATTATGCATCCGAGCCAGCTTAAGTGCACATAATTCTACAAAATTATTAGTACCCAAGACTAAACTTGCTTTGAAAGTAATATGATGCCTATCAGATATGAACAAGATACCTCCAGCCCCACAAATCATTGGATCCCTAGCTGCAGATCCATCAAAGTAACCATGATGCAGAAGATTGATCAATTTCTTCCACAAAAATCGATCTGATAGAGACCACAGATAAAGACTGAGGTAAATTCTTCAACATACCCAAGCTATAGCTTGATATCTGTGCAGCAGTTGAGTCAAGATCCTCAAAGCAAGATCTATTTCTTGCTTTCCATATAAACCAGAGTACAATGATAGGTAAAGATTTGATAAGTATCACATCTGATAAAAAACACCAGTTTTTAAAACAAACAGACAGGGAATCACCATTCCAAAGATTATTAAGATTCAGATGATCCTCAATAATTGACCAAACAGATTGAGTAAATGGGCAGTCTATTGCAATATGAAAATTGGATTCACAGTTCTGTTTGCATAAAAAACACCTACCAGGACCTTCTCTACCTCTCAAGCAGAGAACATCCTAGGTCAATGCTTTACCTGAGAGAAGAAACCAGCTAAATTTTTTTGTTTTTAGTGGACACTTCATCTTCCATAAGACCTTCCACCACCAGATCGATTCCACTTTACTATTAACAAGTTCAGCATATCCTACTTTAGGAGAATACTTACCTGTTTTAGATAAATTCCAGATGAGACAATCATCTGCATTAGAAAGTCTAACCTGGCTAGACTTGAGAATGGCAATATATCCATTCCAAGCAGCAATCTCAAGTGGGTCATTAAAACCCAAGGAGTCTGCAGATAACCATTCTTGTGACATCAAAACAGACATACCATGAATTCCAATATCAAAGAGAAAATGATAACCAACCAAATGTAATCTATATATCATAGGAATAGGAAGAGCATGTCTCCATTTACATCCAACCCACGGATCTAAAACAATACGAACAGCATTGCCAGAACCAATCTTCCAAACCAGAAAATTCCCAATGAGATCAAAAGCCCAAAGGACAGCTTTCTAGCAGATTGAAATGTTCTTTTTCTTTTTAACAGAAGATCTTATCCAATCCAGATTATTCATTGGATAAATATATTTCTGAAAAGCTATCTTAACCCATAAACCCGAACCATGAATGATATCCCAGACCTTTTTTGCTACAAGGGCCTTGGCAAATAAAACAGGGACCTTAAGTCCCCAACCACCCATTGATTTAGGTAAAGCAAGAGACTTCCAAGATATCCAGGGTAAACCGGAGGAGTTCTGTTTACCAGCCCAAAGAAAGTTAAAGCAAAGCTTTCTGATTTTGTCTATGACACCCATAGGAACCCAAAAATGCATCCAATAGACTGGAATGGCCTCTAAAACAACTTTAATCAAAATCAGTTTTCCTCCTTTGGACAACCAACGGAGCTCCAATTCTGAATCCTTTGTTCAACTTTAATAATCAGCCAATCCCAATCCCTAATAAGATAACTGCAAGGTTTAAGTTTAAACCCAAGGTACTTCATGCCATTTTCAATTCTAGCAAGAGGAAAACTGAAGATGTTCTGTAATGTAATAACTTCAGAATCTTCCAAACAGGAGAAGTATAATGATGATTTATTATTGTTAATTTGCATCCCAGATGCCTTACAGAAATGCATTAAAATCTCATAGAGAGTAGAGAGAGATTGTTCAGAACCATCATTAACCATAACAATGTCATCCACAAAGAGAACATGAGTTAATACAATTTCATGACCAAAAGATAAACCATGATAAGTCAAACTGAATGTAGCATGAAGAATAGCCCTCCCAAGGCCTTCAACCACAATAAGAAATAGAAGTGGTGCCAATGGACACCCTTGTCTGAGTCCCCTACCAGATTTGAAAAATTTAGTAGCAACACCATTGATGAGTAGAGAGAATGAGACAGATGATAGACTGCTCATAACCCACGCCATAAAAGTCCCTGCGAAACCCATGTTTGCAAGAATAACCTGAAGATAAACCCAGCTGACTTGTTCATAGGCTTTAGATAGATCGATCTTAATCATAACATCTTTTAAAGATTTAACATGCATAGAATGCATACCCTCCTGAATGACACCTACCGCATCGTGTATCTGCCTTCCCGGCAAAAATCCAAACTGTTCACCAGAAATATAACTACTCAAAACCTTTCTGATTCTGATCGAGATAATCTTACCAATAATTTTGTATACAAAATTACACAAAGATATAGGCCTAAAATCCTCAAAAGATGAAGGACTATCAACCTTAGGAATAAGAGCAAGAAAGGTAGAGTTAAAAACACCTGGGATCTTGCCACTTAACCTGGACAAATCAATGACTCTTAAGAGGTCTTCACCCAAAACATCAAACAAGCATCTATACACCTCAACAGGAATACCATCCGGTCCAGGACTCTTATCATTTTTGCTGATGGATAAGATATGCTTGATATCTTTAAGAGTAATATCCTGCATAAGCTCAGCATTTTCATCCTCAGAAACAGAAGATGGGAAATGATCAGCACTGTGAACAATTTCTGGAAGATGGAGATCCGCTTCTTCTTTAAAAAGGCTTTCAAAGTGCTGTATCCCAGCCTCAGCTATAGCCTCAGATCCTTCCACAAGATTTCCAGAATTATCATAAAGTTTCCAAATTTTATTACGACATTTCCTATGAGCAGCAAATTTGTGAAAGAAACGAGTATTATCATCACCACAACACAACCATAAAGCCCTACTTTTCTGGCGAGCCTCCTTTTCCCGAAAAAGAAGAATAGCACTCTTTAATTCGCTTAAGATTCACACTAAATTGTGCATCAGGAGATAAAGCAGACTGATCATCAAAGAGAACCCAAGAATCTTTTAAGGCTTCAACCAAATCAATATGATCTAGCCATCCAACATTAAACTTGAAAGGACTATGGGCCTTAGGAGTCTGAGAAGAAATTTGTAGAAAGACAGGTTGATGATCAGATACACCTCCACACCCAATCCATTGTTTAAGAAGGAAATCACAATCTAGGAAATCAGCCGAGACTAAAAGACGATCCAATCTTTTACAAATACCCTCAGTACCAACTCTGTGATTACTCCAGGTGGGAATAGCTACCAAAGGGTTGATGTCAACAATCCCCAATATCTCCAACAGATTATGGAAAAAAATAGTTAATGGATCAACTTGAGCATGAACCCCCCAAATTTCAGAGAGACCCAAGGAGAAATTAAGATCGCCTCCAAAAACTAAATAAGGAGACATGAGACAGTCTGACTTGATCAAGTTACTCCAGAAAGTTTCCCTATCCAGATAGGGCGCATAAAGATTAACAAAGGATATTTCCTTTTGTAAATCAAAAGAGAATAAAACAGCACACAACCCTGCTTTTATTGCCCAGGCATTAAGAAAAAGAAAATTACTAGACTTCCATCCTAAAATAAGTCCACCCGATCTGCCCATAGCATCCACCGAAATGAACTGCCATCCATGAATCATAAGTTCCAAATCTTGAACCAACACACACCCCTCAACCATTGTTTCTTGAATAAAGATAACATTAACAGAATGAAGATCAATAAGTCTCTTAACTGCTAGTTTCTTGGGAAGACTATCCAAACCCCTAACATTTAAGGACATAAGGATCATGAAGGAACCTTGTTAAGGGAAAAAGCTCTAAGCGCCCCAACACTTCTCAATTCAGGATGTAATACATTGTCATCCCCAAACAAACCCTCATCTATTTCAAGATTCCCAGGTTTATCCTTGACAGGCCGAGAAATCTCCTGAACAGATTTTGTGCACGATCAAAGAAAATACCCCTTGCTAACAATTGCCTTACATGGAGATACAAACCCAAGGTCCTTCAAAGATAAATTCGGAACAGAAGAAGGTAAGGCCTTAGAAGAAAGATTCAGAAATGGAATGTTATCATTCATAGAATTAGAAATGCTTATTTGTTTAAGTTTGGATAATGGTTCAAAACCAAGAGAAACAGAATGAATATCCAGATTCTCATCCACAGACTTTCCAACCTTAGCAGTAGACTGAATCCCATCTGATTTGACTCTCCAATTATCCAAGTTTTCATCCACAGACATCCCAGCCTTAGCAGTAGACTGAATCCCATCTTTTTTGACTCTCCAAATTTTAGAAGAAGAATTTTTATTGAATGATAGAGAGCAATCATTAGCCAGATGTCCAAACCCATGACATCTAAAACATCTAAAGGGAAGTCCCAAGTAATCCAATGGCTGAGAGAAATCTCTATTACCTTTTTTAATGACCAGTTCAGCAGGTAAACCCAAATGAAAGTCTAACAAGACAAGAACCCGGCCTATGCAACAAACCCCAGAGTGTAAATAAGTAAAATCAGTTTCCAAATGGGTTCCCAAAGTATTCCCAACATGTCTGAAGAAATCAGCAGACCAGAATTCAAAAGGTAAATGTGGGAGTTTGACCCAAATAGGAACTTGGTCATACATTTCCTTTCGCGGATCAAATAAAGGAGTCCACGTCTTGATAAGAAGGCCAGCATTATCCCATTTCCAGACACCAGCTAGGATCCTATCAGCATCATCCACTGAAGAAAATTTAAATGCTATCTAGCCCCTTGGAAGCATATAAATCTTAGGACTAGTACTGATAATCTCATTCCAAGCCCTTACAGCCCACCCATGTAGAGATTCGGAATTATAATTACGCCTTCCAAACCTCCCAACCAAAGTCAAAGCATTGGTGAGAACTATGTCATTTAAAAGCACATCTTCCCCCAAAGTCATTAAAACAGGATTTATCTTCTTGATGGGTTTAGGCATCCTCTTCTTAGACTTAGATGTACCATTTCTACCAGAGTAATGAGGAGCATGCACATGTTCATTATCAGAGTCCATAGACTTGTGAATTTCATAATTCACATCAGAAATAGGAGAAATTCCCAGCTCTGCAATCATGCCTTTACTAACCTCTTGAACCATCCCATCCTGGAGACTAATCGGTAAACTAGGCTTGTCAAATTGATAACCAGAAATATGATCACATGCATCCTTTTCACTGTTCATCAAACCCAATGAATCCAAGGGGAGACCCATTCTTAAAGAAGAAGGCATAATCCCATCCAAGCTATAAGGCCCAAACGACTGAAGAACTGGCGAGGCTTGCCTGCGACTCTCCAAACAATTGGAGACCTGGAAATCATTTTCTAAACGTTCCTTGAGCTGAGGATCCAAAAATGGGAGATCCCTATCTCCCATAAATTTCGCAGGGGAATAAACCACAGAACGTTTATCCTCACCAAATCCCATCCGGGAAACATACAGATGTCCCACGGAGGCTGAAACTACAGGACAAGGATAGAAAGACTTCAAACGAGACAGGTTAGTTCGCCCACCCAAACTTCCACCATCTAGACAGTCCATGGGAGAAGTTACCTTATCCAATGAATCATCCAGGTCAAGTGCAGACCCCAAATCTCCCATCTTAAATTGCATAGGGAGATAGGTCGCAGTGACCCGATTCTCCTCACCAGAATCCTGTTTAAAAACTTTCAGATGCCCTGGCAGAGTACGAGCCAGGGATTTCGTCGCCCGAAGCGACATAACAAAAATCAATTGAGCTGAGCCTAGAAACTGTCCAAAAACCCAAGGATAGGAAAATACCGCCACTAGAGACAGAATTCAAAGGCTAATAAACCCTCCCGGCCATAGACCCCTGTAAGTGCATCACAAATAGAGCGAGAAAGACCAAGCCTTCGCCACAGAGATATAAGATCAAAGCATAAACCAATCACCCAAACTCAATCCACTCAATCAATAAATATCAGTCTCAGCAAGGGCACTTATACACAGCATGCCATGCAAAAACCAATTCCATCGACCAAGAAACTCCATAAAAGTCCAGAAACCGAAACAAGCTATACAAGCTTTAAACCTCGCTCCCTAGAGGTAGATAAAACTGATAAATCACAGCCTGCTAGGAGGAGAAACAAAAGCAAAGAATACGGAGAAAAAACTGAGCATACCTGTAGAAACGCTTGGAAACCACAATGCAGGTTCATCCAAACCCTACGAATGCTGAAATCATCTACCTCTAGTAATGGAACAAAGTCTTTAGGGAAAATCTCAATGAAACCACAATGTAGGTTCATCCAAAACCTGCGAATGCCGAAAAATCCTTCAAGAAACCTGCGCCTCAATCTACAAGACTCTTTCGCCAGAAAACAGATACTGTCATAACTGCGCGAAGAGATGGAACTGATAAACCGATGGCATCAACCAATACCCCAAAAGCGATAGAAGGAAACCCAAAAATTCCTTCCAGAAACCCTCCAACAAGCTAAACCGCTCCAAAAATGCCGGCCAAAACAGCGCAATAAAGGAACCTCAAGCTGACAAAACGCAGCACGAACATTCAAACACAGAAAACACCAATGTTGAGATAGGCCATCTGAACAGCCAAGAAACATTCTAGAAGATCAATAAACGGCCAAGATAACTTCATTAAAACACCCCTAAACCTCTCTATCACCTGTTCACCAGCCTCTAACTGAAGCTAGAAATCTCAAGTGATATCAAACCAACCAGACAGGATCTGCGAATGCCGAAACAACCACCAAGAAACCCCATGCCTCAGAAAACAAAACTCATTCGCCAGAAAAACCACAGGCCCAAACCAAACTGCGGAAAGAGATGGAACTGAGAAGCCGATGGCATAACCCAAGATCCCAATTAACAGCCGAAGGAAATCCAAAAAGACCAGTTCCAGAAACCTCCAACCAGCTAAACCGTTCCAAAAATGGACAAAAAGCCGGCCATTACTAACACAGATGAGCTGAAATAAACCGTTAGCAACAGAGGACAGGAAATCGCCAGAAACAGGTTTCAAAGCTTCCAAAACAGCAGCGCCCTCGTTGCAGCTAACAAAAATAAAAATCAAAACCAAAACTCACTCACCACATAAATAGTACAATTACTACACAGCGAAGCGTGGCTGAATCACAGCTCTAATGATTTAAAGCGACGGCAGTACATTAAAGTGCAGAAATAAACCATCTGACAAATCGTAACACGGACAATCATAACATTGAATTCACCAGTGTCGAGGAGGGCCAACTCAACGGCCAAGATAACATACCAGAAGATCAATAAATGGCCAAGATACTCCATTAAAAACACTCCTTCACCATTACCCTAATCACACTTCTTGGACCTTTCAAAAGACATTCTCCGGAATGCCGTTCATATCCTACATCCTCAAGCACAAGCGCGGTGTAAGCAATTTCAATTTATATTTTGTTAAGGTTGTTATGCTTTATTACAACCATTTTAATAATGCACTGCTTTGTTTGTTTCATTGCACAGAGGATGGCAACCTTCTTCCTTATTCGAACTTAGGGATCAAATTTGAAGGTCTGGTCTTAATTTCATATAGAAGGTTATTTATTCATACTTCCCTTCTATGATGAAGGGTTTCTAAAAAAACTCTCATTTCAAATGGCAACAACACATTAATTGCACACTTCATTAAAAAAATGTGCTAAAAAGATAATACATTTCAATTAAATTTATGACACAATTTTTTTTGAAAATAAAATTTATGACATCTTCAAGTGGAAACAGTTTGCTGACTCTAGCTTAATGGACAACACAAACGCAATAATGGCTTCCATTTCAGAATCCTGATAAAAGTTTCAAATTTCAAATGTAAATAAAAACTTAAGATAATCTGCATGAAACTTAAGATCTGTTCGTTTTCCCATCTTCTGGGATGATCTTGATGTTTATTAGTTTTTTACCTTGCCTTTGAGGTTGCTTTTTAAAATCCAATTTAATTATGGTTTTACCAGGCTTGGTGTATGACTTAGATGTTAAATGCATTCTACAGCCCAGATTTGGGGGATCCATGATCAACACTATATACACAGATCCATCTTCATTCTGGTTTTGTTTTGTGTGTAGCTACCAAATTTCTTGAACCTGCAATCTAAATGATTTTTAACGACTCCATTGTCTGGAACACTCTTTGGAATTAGGATATTGTTCTTTATTTTTGGTTGAGTCCATGACATGTCCGAAAAGTGACAAAATATAAGTCTTCAATCCTAACTAAAACATTAAAAAAATCCAATAATAAGTCAAGTCAATCCTAACTAACACATTAAAAAAATCCAGTAATGTTTAAGTTTTAACTAAGTTAAAGCCCAAGCTAAATTTATGTCCTAGATCACAATCACTTGCTCTACTTAGATGTGTAGGCACATAATTACAATAAGTATCATTCTCGCAGTAGAATTTAAAACAAAATGAAGAAAAAATAAGTATCATTCTAGCAGTAGAATTTGAAAAAAAAATGAAGTTAAAGGAAAAATAACGCCTCAGTGCTACTGGATTTTAACACACTGAACCTTCTTGTTTCTTGAAATTCTCCATGATCCTTCTTGTTTCCAAATTGTCCAAGAGAAGAAAGTCTGTCTGATATTGTTGTGTTTCGTCCATATATTAAGATTGATCTTGTCGTTAGTATGACTTGATCTTGTGTGTCTTATTGCTAAATGTTAGTTTGATTTTTAGCTTATTCAATTCCCGAATTTGGGGGTTTGTTTTCTTGTGCCTACTCTATCCAGCTGAGTTGTTTGATCAGCGTGATGTTCTTATGTTTGTTTCCCCATGAAATTGAACTCTGTACTAATTGCTTTACTTTGGCTCTGAGATTGATATTGATTGGAGGTTTTTATTGAGCTGAACTGTTTGTGCATTACACTAGACTCCGGTGGATCATTCTTTGAGTCTGCTTTAATGTTCACATTTGAAAAATGCTCTATCCTGAGATTCTCAACCTATATTTTACATAAATGCCGATTGCAAGAGACATTTAAACATGTGATCACTCAAAACAACAATACAGATGTCCAAATCACAAACCTGATGAATCTGAGGTTGTGCTTTCATTCTAGGAGATAATCTTGCATCAGTATACTTGCATAATAAGGAGATAATCTTGCATCAATATACTTCTACCATACTTATAGATAATAAATGGCCTTCAAATTTGAGTACTCTGCTCCTTTTATTTCAATGGGGTTTCCTAAAATCCACATCTGATAACCAAACTTCAAAGTCAGAAATATTGTTTCCACATCTGATAACCAAAAATATTGTTTCTAATTTAAGATGAGGTATAAACCTTAATAATTCACAGTATTTCAAAATGGTTGACACAAACATGCAAGAATAATTTAAGATCAAAATAGAAAAATTCATTGTATCAATTGCCCACACCAAACATAAAAATCTTGTTATAGAAAGATCAGAATCCAACAGGGAAAATAGTAATAGTTACCACTAAGAGAAAAAATACAAAAGAGAGTATAAGATGCATAAACATATCTATCAATAGTATAGAAGAAAACAGAGTATAAGATGCATAAACATATCTACCAATAGTCAGGAAGATGTAGACCAACATATGCTAATAATATAATCTATGAGATCTGAAATATGAGATTAACAATGAAAAAAGTTTAGTTTAGTTTTTTGGTTTTAAACAGACAGGTAAGTTAGGCAATCTGTAAAATGAAAAAAAAGGAGTATTAAAAGTTACCATAAAGAGCCTAAAAGAGATGCATAGAGTGTGAAATAGTCTGTGGGATTGGAAGCACACGACAAACAAAAACTGAGGGTAAAACATTGTAAGTGGAAAAGGGTGAATCCACGGACCTGGGTAACACTTTTTGGCAAGGG
>LPNX010495907.1:0-57283 GCA_001517045.1 Pseudotsuga menziesii | reverse complement strand
CATATATGCGTTTTGAGGGCTTCTATCTAGCACATGTGTAAAAAATCAGGTTTTCATCGCCAAATTTGGCCAAAAAGTGTTACCCATCTTCATGGAATCACCCAAAACGAAATGTGAGAAAACCAAGAAGGAATCCTCGTTTCACAAGCCTTTTTTTACGTAACCTTCAGTTAATGTTTTGTATTTGTGGTTTATGCTAATTATAAGACTAGTAGTTAAACATATTATACAAAGATAAGTATGCATATAAATGAAGGTTGTTGTCTTGTTTTTGTACAAATAAGTCAGTTAATGATGGATAAATAATGTTTAAGAAATTTGATTGATTGGTTGTTAAAATTCGGATGGTGATATTCCCCATTAAAATTAGAATTTTTTTTATGTGCGATAATACATTCGAATCCGATAATTAAATTTACAACGCCTTAAGTCCTCACACACAACAATGAATAACCAATAAAATAATTTCACTTTCACAAATTGATTCGTGCTTCAAACTCTGTGCAGCAACCAGGAAACGCCTAATTTCTCACACAGCCACCCTTAACCAATGAATTGGTTTCTTCAACATACCAGCCGTCTCTTTCCTCTTGCCATAGGATTATCTCCCAACTTGGAAGAGTAGACTGCTAAACCTGCTTTTTGTTTTTGGAATTGCATTTCAGTCATGTTACTTGTTCATTTGTTATATAGTTGTGTTTTCAGACTGTACAGTCTTCTTTTCACGTTTTATTGTTGGCGGATGTTAGATAGTAATGCTTCTTCCTATTTGATTAACAGTCAGCAGTAAGGTGCTTACAACATAAATTCTGTCAACAGTCAGCAATAAGGTGCTGTCAACAGTCAGCAGTAAGGAGCAGAGATATTACAGTTTTCCTTTAAAAAACAAAGTCTGGAGCAAAACTTATGAAATATTATGTAACCCATCCAGCATCCAAACTGGAATACTATGTCATATATATTCAACACATCAACAAAAATGAAATGTTATAGCTGCAATCCACCCCATCTCCAGACTCCAAATAGAGAGCTACAATATATATGTGGATTCAATGAGAGAGTTGAATCCTTGAGAAAACGTAAATAACATGTAAACTACCAGTCATGTCACTATAATATAATCTATAGTCAGGTAAGAAGAAAATCATTGATCCACAGTTGTATCTGCCCAGCTACAATGACAAAATACCAGCTGTAGAATTGTCTTCAAAAATTAACCATCGAAAGGCAAGGATGGATTACATCGGAGCACCTATATATTATACTATGAATTACATTGTTCAAAACTATATCTTAAATCACGCTAGCTATAAATCTATTTTCCTAGTGGAAGAGGCTTTCTAGCTTTTGTCTGTTTCCATACATCATAAATACCATTCCAATCTACCTCATTCAGAGCATGAGGTGCAGAGAGAGAGAGAAACATTAACATATCCAATGTTTCTAAAGAAAGTCTTGATCTATCATCATTTTTTATCCGACTTGATTTTGAGAAGCCTCTTTCACATACTGCTGTGCTTGCTGGAATAACAAGAATAATTTGCCATAGCTGCATTAAACATGGAAATCCTTCAAACCACTCATGTTCTGCTCCACATAGGTCCCATGATCCAAACATATGCTTTTTTGGATATGACCTATAAATAGTACAAGTAAATTCATCCATTTCACCGAAACATTTAACATTGTCCACAATAGGTGAGTCTCCAACACTGAATTTCTCGCATAAGTGTGCTAACCATCTTCTTGTTTGAGAGTCTCTATCATCCATATCTTCATAGTAATTACAAGGACTAAAAAACTTAGCTGCATTAAATATAGGTAAATCTGTGAACCTTGCATTTAGAAAGTCGATCACCTTCATTACAAAACTTTTTCCCAACATAATGCAATCATCCAATGTCCCCGATCTTTGTGACTTGGGCAATATTTCAAACCTCAATGCATGTACATGTATCATACCTATGCAATCTGCAAACTCAAGAGTTCCTTGTTGTGTTTTACTTAAAAATGATGACATGTGCATCGTACCTGCCCCAAATGTGCCTCTTAAAAATCGCTTATGAAGCAAGCTAACGGTAACATCCAAAGTAGTTCCAATGTATGTAATATCAACACATGATCTTCTTGGAACTTTTGATTCAGATTATTTAACTCAATAAGCACATTTGCAAGTAAATGAATGCAAAACTGCACTTGAAATAATGTAGCCAGCTCATACATTTTTTTCTCCCCTAACTCCCAATCTCTTAACAAAGAAGGCATGAGCTTCACAAGTCTTTCCATAACCTTGCCTCTAGACAACCACCTAATGTGATGAATTTGTAACACTTCTAACCTTGTGATTTGAAATGAATCCATGAGCTCCTTCAATTCTCCATGTCTTTTGGCAGACTTTCCAAGCCATGAATAAACTTTATTTGCAAACTTATCAATATCTTGCAACTCTGGAAAATAAGATGAAGCATCATTTGCTGCTAATGCTTCTCGATGAGCTATGCAGTGGATATCTATTAAATGAGGAGCATGTCGACGAAGCTTAGTAGCTAAACCTTCATGATTACCCCTCATTGCGGAAGCCCCATCAGACCCAAATCCAACTAGTTTTGTCAAGGATAGATCCATTTCAACTAAAAGAGATGTAACAACATCATACATAGACTATGAAGTGCCATCTCTAATTTGAAGCAATTGTATGAATTTTGTAACACACTGGCCTCTTCCTTCATTTGTTAGATAGGTAATGTAAATGATTAAATGTTGCACCATAGTCCGATCAGTACTTTCATCAACTGAAATCGAGTAAAATGGGCTGTTGGAAATTTCATCTTTTAATTTTTTCCAATATACTTCTTTCCCAGCTTGTAAAAAATCTTTTCCAGATGATGTGTTTGTATATGCTGAGTATTCATCTGTTAAAGGCATGTGAGGAGTGTTTTTATACCTATTCAAGTCACATATTGACTTATATACTTCTAAGGGTAAGTCATGTATTGCAACAAAATACATGTTCTCAATTACTGATATAATTCTCTCTTTCTCAGCATCTACCATTAGCTCTACATGTTTAGTAATTGGAAGAGTACTCCGTTTTCTTTCTCCATCTAAAAGTTGCATGGCAAATTTATGAGCCTTTGATTTTGCATGGACACTTAGACCACTGACTTGAAGAGTAGTACTTCCATCTTTAGCAAATGTAGTTTCTCTTTTGAATTTTACACACCATGAACATTTAATCCTTTGAACACCATTAAGATCTTTAATAACATAAGCTCATGGAAATCTTGTTTTCCATTTGGAATTGAATGTTCTTTTGGTCTTCTTTGATGTTGTCTCCTCTTCAAGACGTTCTGCATTGTCTGATTCATGACCTGCAAGTGGCAAATCATCAAATTCATTTGCATGGTGCATTGGTTGATTAGAGCATTGAGGAATACCAAATGCATCAGCAAGAGAAAGCTGTTTTTTATCTTTCTTAGGGTGACCAAGACGTGATATTTCTCAATAATTTATCCCTATATTCAATTAAAAGTATAAAAATAATTCAATTCAGAAATAAACCCACACCAATCCTTAAAAAATTACCTAAACCACCTATTCTTGGATTCACATTGCAAGTGGAACCTTTCTCAGTCCATTTAATCCTTTTAAAGTCTAAAAAAATGGAAAAAACACATTAAACAATACTAATTGGGGATAACATATCATCAATAAAAATAAAACAGACAAATGTATACAGTATATGTAAAGACTATATAAAAACTAAATTTACTTTTATCATTTTATTTACTAACTATAAAAACTAAAATTTCAAAATATAATGGAACATAGCATAATATAATCTATTTGAAGTAGATGGGGCCGTGATTATAATTTTAACTTGCATCTTTGATTTTTGTAATAGATATATCAGTAGTAAGGCCTTGTAAACAAAAAAAAATCAGATGCCTACAGGAATACATAACACATTTTTTCGCTAACTTTATCAAAAAATAAACAAACTCTCTCCTTACTTCCAAGGTCACAGAGGCAAACTAAACAAAAATTGCAAGACCTTTAAAGCAGGCAACAAAACTTCTCTGATATAATGTTTAAAATGGGATTTGAAAGTTATAAGAACATTAATTCTTACTAAACATAAATTATTACTGAACATGTTTACCTCACATATATCTGACATCTAAATTAAATGATGAATTCTTACTCAACATGTTTACCTGACATTTAAAATTGTAAATTCTGAGAAAAACATGTTTATTTGACATTTAAAATTGTAAATTCTGAGAACATGACAGAGTAGTTAGTAAGTTTTTTTATAGCAAGTAGTTATTAACGTAAACATGAACATGACAGACAGCAGCTGGTAGGTTGATGGCTTATAAATTTAACAAACCATTTGATTATTTTCTTAGTGGGAGTCACCATCGTTCAAAACCACATTTAAATGGAATGCTATCACGATTTATTTGTTTTCACATTTGTTTGTTTTTGTGGTTACATTCTGTTTTGCGTTCACGTGTTAAGATGGATGGATTACAAATCACTGAACTTTTCTAGTCACTGAACCTTTCAATGCATGGATTACAGATTTACAACAATGGCTCCAACTTTATATGATTCAAAATAATCTGGACAGCGGCCACAAAATTAATCAATTTTATTTTTTAATAATTATTGTATTTTGATGGTTCGTTTTCTTTTACCTAGGTTTGTTGGCATATGGCCTTGGCCAAAAATACAAGACGCAGACCCAATCTCAGTTACAATACTTATCATCAAGAGTAATTGAGAATGTGTGTACTCACTGAGACTCTGCTAAGTATCCTAAGTCAATACTCGTGATATTCGTTAGTAATTTTTCTTGCAGTGAATGGTTCAATTTGAACATTTTTTATTGCCAAGTATGCTGAGAATGTGTAGGCTGAGTTTGCATGGGGGTTTTCAAGCCAGTACATCTAGGCTGTTCTTTAAGAATGTGACATTGTTAATACTTTGGAGAGTTTTTTGGTTGCCGTTAATCCAAAGGTCCCTTTTGAGGCCTTCCTTGATCCATAGCCTAAATATCAGCGAGTACTTTGGTAGGGAATGTCATTTTGATTTTAATTTTTGAGAATAAATCTATGAAATTTGTCTTTTGTTTAAGTCATCTTATCCCAGTTGGGAAATTAGAAACAAAAAAAAATAATCTGCCTACAAACAATAAGGTGTCCTTATAAACAAAAAAAATCAGATGCCTCCAGGAATACAGAAAACAATTTTCTAGTTCTAATAAAATGAGAGTTCGCTTGGTTACACCAAGGCATGCACTAACTTTATCAAAAAATAAACAAGCTCTCTCCTTGCTTCTAGGGTCACAGAGGCAAACTAAACAAAAAAATGCAAGATCTTTAAAGCAGACAACAAAATGACAATATCACCAGATCAGGATTAACAAGCTTCAATATATATGAGAAAAGAATACGAGAAAAGAAGCTATGCGCAAGTCCCTATTGGATTCTGGTGGTCCTTAACAACGATGGGTATTCATTTTAGTAAAAATATTGTATGTCCACAGGATGAGTATGGAGGACTCAGGAGTTGGACTGGGTTCTGCATGTAAATACTTGGTTAACAGAGACCAAAACTCCTCCAGAGGGATGATTTCGCCAAAATTCCTGAGTGTTGCAGGCTAATTTGCAGGAGGACGAGCTCCAGCGTCAGGTTCTAATTTGCATAGGAAGGCAGGAAGCGAACAACTTTTCAATAGTATTGAATTTTCAGGAGCTGAAGGATGCATTTTACAATGGACGGGTAACATAACCATTTGCAGTAGCCTTATCATTATTTATTAACACAATAAAACCTACAGCCTGCAGCCTATAGGGATTGATGTGAAATAATTGAATGCTATGGGTGAACTTTAATTGTAAATCTGATTGTTGTTTATGGCGCATTAAAGGCCAGTTAACCATCCAGATTCCGAATCAGTCCGAAACTGTCCCAGACCTCGGTCGGCGGTGACTGAACCATGGAGGGTCGCTTCAAGCTTGGCTCAGGCCATCAATGCATTTTGCACTTCTAGACTGTGGCAGGATGGCAGTGGCAGCGGTAGCTTGAGCCTTGGAGGCTGAGCTGGGAGTTAGTACCTTGGTCTGTCCAGTGTCACCCATAAAATTGTTGACGGACAATTTTAGTCACAACCCTTTTAATGGCATTTAAATTTAAATGAATAATTTTTTTTTAAAATGTCAAAAATAAAAAGCCTCATTTTAAATGACGGGCAAAATTCACATCCCACTTCACTGACGGGCTGAGGGCCCTTTGACAGGCCCTGATGGCCTGAATTTTGATCCCTGTTTGAACTGTCCTTAAATGCGTGGGGTTATTCAATGTATGAATACCCAACTGTGTAGAAATACTCTCTGAGAGTACAGTACGGCCTTCATAGGAGGTGATATGACCTGTACATGGTTTTACCCAGCAAGAATCAACACTGCATCAATAGAAGCATCTTAGAAATATTTATAGTAAGGTATGGGATTAGGTTATTGCAAACAAAAAATCATTCATTATTCAAGCAGAGTTGCAGAACAAGCTTGCTATAACTACATTAAATGCTTTGCAGCTTAATAAATAACTTTTACACATTATTTAAACCAAATAAAAAAGATCAAACGAATACCCTTTCAGCTCTCATATAATTTGAGATATGCTAAAGGGCACCCAAAGGCATGTGGTAAGGTTAGATTTAAGGTTAGATTCTACCTATGTGCGTAAGGTTAGATTTAATAACACTAATAAAGTATGTGCATTGGTTCGTTTGTTTCAATGCAGAGAGGACCGGAAGATGGAATGGAAAAACTGGAGGACAATATATTTAAGGGATTGTTGCTGGAAGAAAAGAAATGATCAATTGTAAAGGAGATTTAGCTCATTTTATTTGATTTAACTTTTAAGCTTTCTTTCCAGATAATTCAATATATGATAAAAATAATGGTTTTATTAGTTTGATCAATTTTATGGGATCAAGTGTACAAGATTTATTATTAGGTGACTAGATTGAAAATAGGTTTTATAATATTTTTTGACTAGGCTCAACCACAAGGACCCTAAGAGTTGGGATTCGGACTTTAACCAACTAAACTATTCCTCAAAGCTGATTAAATATCTTTTTGTTTAGGTTTTTTAATAAATAAAATAAAATTTAATTATAAATTAGAATATTTATTATTGATACATATTTCAGTGTTTTTTTTATATAATTTATTTTTATTATTGAAATTTTTGTTTAATATAGGATTACATTGACACTTGAGCAATTATAATTATTAAAATTTTTTTACAAAATTATATAGCATTATTATTACAATATATACTTTTAAATTTATGTAGTCAATTATTTACAAAATTATATAGCATTATTATTACAATATATACTTTTAAATTTATGTAGTCAATTATATTTATTGTAATGAAAAGAATATAATATCATCTTTATACCCATTAATTCAGTGGAAACTAAATTGTATCTCATAACAACTAGATCAAAATATTAAGAAGAAAGGCAATTAGATTCAATGTAATTATTTTTTCAATAATAATTTGTTTTTCAAATAAAATCCATGACATCCTTAAATCAAATAGTTCTCATTAAGTTCTTATAAATGTAAAGGTAAAACAGCATTTTATTTCATTTAATCAACAATACTTTTTATTAAAAAATAATTTAATTTTTTTATATTACTTTTATAAGCCATTTTTATAAATTTTTATATTCAATTCTATATCAATAAAATTTTCAATGAAAATTTGTTTTTTAAATAAAATCCATGACATCTTTAAATCAAATAGTTCTAGTTGAATAGAATTGTTAAATTCTTATAAATGTAAATGCAAAATATCATTTTATTTCATTTAATCAATAATACCTTTCATAAAAAAATAATAATAATTTAATTTTCTATGATATATTTTTATTAAGCCATTTTTATTAATTTTCATATTCAAATCTATATCAATAAAATTGAATGTATTTATTCTTAACTAATATCATTATAAACAACCAACCATATTATTATTATCATTATAAAAATTATGTTCAATGTTTGGGTTGTATAAAATAATATCACAACCATGTCATAGTATTATTTTGCTCATGTTGTTATTGATAGCACATTCTTTTTTCCATTGAGTAACACATTATTGTTAATGTATGTAAATATAATTTTCCTGTAATTTACTTAATGTATGTAAATATAATTTTCCTATATTATGTGTAGCATGGTCTTGCTATTTTTTACATGCCATTTTATTTATTTATTTTTCAGTGGTTTACATTACACACATATTATTTTTTTGGTAGTTTTACAGCACAAAAAGGTCATTCCATGTAGGATTAGTTTTGGAGTTTTACAGCACAAAATATTAATACACCTAAGATTGGTTTTGGTGGTTTGCACCATACAATATGGAATGCTACATATTAATTTAACAACAAAATCGACATTTTTACAAACACCTTATTTGCACCATAAATATTAGCACCAGTTGCATATCCCACATTATCACCACTTTTGCACCACTATTTGTAAATTGAAGATTTACCAAATTCTTGACAAATATGTTAATATAAGACTAAAATACTTTTTTTCTGGTAATATACACATCTGCATAGCATCAACAGAAGTCGGATCGCATCATTAAAACACAGTAACAACACCAATGATATTTTAATTTGACGAGTCAGGGTATAGAGGAACTTTTAACATTTTGAAAGGTTATAACCGAATAATGTAACGTGCTTGGCTGAGATATAAGATAAATCACAGTAACAAGATAGATCTAAATGAATTACAATAATGTTACCAAATTAGATGATGAGCTGCATATGCTCTGAAAACATTTTATTTTTCATAATTTGCGCAATATTATCCACGTTAAATATTTTCTGGGTCGTGATCTTCTTCGGGCTGTGTAATTCTATGCCTGGGAATTGCTATGTTTAACAGTCGGACCAGAAGTATATTCAGCACCTCTTTTAAGTCCAGTAGACCGATCTGTTAAAGAATTAATCCCGGCTGCATTAATCTCGTTAACTGGACACGACGAACCTCCCCCGCTGGGAGGAGACCTGTAGTTTTGACAGTTAGAAGGGCCTGTCGGAGTGACGGGACCTCTAAGGGATTCGAACCACCCACTCTGCATCTTAATATTATTATTACTTTCCACTTCATCTCCCTCAAATATGAATTTCAATTTCAGCGGCCTAGAAGCCGAACTCTCAGTAACCGCCACCGCCATAAGCATAGCAATCAATATTACCGCTGCTATTCTCATTTCCATATTGCTGCCGACGTGATAATAACTTCACCAATATCAATATGAAATATTAATAATAATTGATCGCTGCTATTCTCACTGATATTAAATATGAAATATATCAATATCAGATTATAATATGAAATTGTATCTCCCTTGCAAACAAATCTATATGATGAATGATACTATGAGTGTATCATCCCTAGCTTACATGTAAAAATATATAGAGCAAATAGTTACGCGGGGAGGAGCACGACTGACAACAAACGAAACGCGGAGACGATGTTTGAAGGATGACTTCGAGGGGGTTAGACGTATTCAACTCAATGGAATTGATTGGACTTTATATAGCCGTCATAAATTGACTGGTAAAGTTAAACCACTATTGACATAGAAATTATCAATTTAAACTTAAACCACTATTGACTTTAGTAATCAACTCAATGGAATTGATTGGACTTTATACAGCCGTCATAAATTGACTTTAGTAATCAACTCTTTGACTGAATTCTGTGACTGACATTCTGGAGATAATCACATTTCATGCCTGTCCCGGAAACTTCATTATATTAAAAACAAGAACCCTTCTGCACATCGCTACTTCTAAAAGTCAATTTAAACTTAAACCACTATTGACGTAGAAATTAACTATTTGACTTTATTAATCAACTCTTTGACTCAATTCTGTCACTCATATTTTGGAAGAAATCACATTTCATGCCTATCACGGAAACTTCATTATATTAAAAACAAGAGCCACTTGCCACCAGGTTTATAGCCACCTATGAGTTTTTTTTGCAAACAATTGGTGAAGGAATTGTTGAAATTATTTAGAAATGAATTGTTGAAATTATTTAGAAAGGAATTGTAATGAAATTATTTAAATTTCATTACATTTTATATTAAAAACATAATTATATAATTATGAATTCAAAAACTTAATTTTTCAATTATTGTAATAACTCAAAAACTTAATTTTTCAATCATCATAATAATAGTTAATAAAATCATTATAAATTAGGGGTGGCAGGCGCGGGGGATTCTCTTGAATCACGAAGGATATGTTGACCAGACTTTTGCCTGGGGGCTTGGGAGAAGAACCAATAATGAAGCGGAATGGCTGGCCCTTATTCAGTGTCTCCATCTCTTAAACAATAAGAAGATTAGCAGGGTTCTGATATTTGGGGACTCACGGCACGTCATTTACAAGTTGGTAAATGGATATCCTACAGGAGCTATCAATTGTCGTCGGTTATATGGGAAAGCCAAGCTTCTCATGTCCAACTCCTATGAGATTTATCACATCCTCTGGCAAAACAACACAGCTACGGATAGTATGGCCAATGCGGGAGCCTCCCTTCCGCAAGGGCTTTATAGTCAGAATGGAGCCCAGCCTTCTCTCAAACCTATTCCTTAATGAGGCGTTGGATGCACTCTCCTCGCTTAACTACTCCTTGGATCTTCCTATTGATGCATTTAAATCTCCCTCATCTCAAAAAAATTACCTTATCCCTCCCTCATTCGCCTCCCACTTTCTTCTCTCCCTCTCCCTTTTTTTCTTTTCCCCCCTCCCCCTTCTTTCTCCTCACCCTCCTTTCTTATCCCCTCCTCTTTTTATTCCTCCCCTCCTCCTTCATATCCCCCCACTCCGATTTGCCCCTCCCCTTAGCAACTGGCCTCCATTCTCTATTCGTCGGCTCTATACATTTAATGGCCCGTCCCCTCAGCATCTATCTCATGGCCGCGTGGATTACGGCCTGCTTTGCCCTCCTTTCGAGCCCTCCCTGCATTAAAGCTCTTAGGCGGTGGGATTATTGCTATCCTCCCCCGCACGTATGCTCTACCCTCGGGCCTCTCCATATGCCGTTCCATAGCAAAATCATGTATTCTCTCTCGGTCTTGGATCAGTTCGGCTCCCATGACAAGCTTCGAATTCTTCAGGAGGTGGTGACTGGTATTGAAAGAGGCCAGTTGCACGGCATTCCTTGGCAGGCTCTCCCCTTGACCCGCTCATTTGTGAAGGAGAGGCTGGCATTTGCAGCCTTCTCCAACTGCCACTGTATTTTCACCTCTGCGCTGTGGCTTCGAGGCTCTGGTTCTGGTATAAACTCCACTCTCTTTGGCAGTCAGCGTCGTATTTTAGGTTGCTTGATTGTTCCGGGTGGCAGGAAGGCGCGGTAGGAACTTTGGTCTACTCTGGCACACAGGGGGGTTCGGTGCTTCAGCAAGAACTGTCAGTGCTGAGTCGCATCCTTAACTGTCCCGAGTTTGAGTTTTCGAATAGCACTGCTGATCCTCTGTTCAGACAGTTCGATTGCCTAGAAATCTCCTCTGATTCTGGCAGGATGGCACAACCTGGGGACAATGCAGGCATCCAGGATATTAGGAAAAATTTGCGGCGTCTGTATGAGTTGGTTTCCATAGGAATTATGGATAACAGGGAGGTTGCCCGTGACATTAAAAAGATGGAGGACACTGTGAGCTACACTTCCCTTCAAATCTGCAATCATGACTCCAGGATCGATGATAATGAAAGCACCTTGCGTGAGATGCTGGGGAAGGTGGATAGGATTCAGGAGGACCTGGCGCGGCTCATCTCCATGAATCAAGGCAGCAGGATCAATGGAGCAACTGTTGAAGCGGAGCGTCCGATGGAAGAAGAGTCAGTTGTGCAGCCAAACCACTTCAGAGGCCATCTATAATCTGGTTTTTATTATAAATACATGTTTTTTTGTCTCCTATTATGTAAGCAATATATAAGGGTGTATACTGCCCGTGCTGTTAGTTATCATGGAAGAATTATGTATGCAGTTTTTTGGACTACGTCTAGATCTAGACTCCAGTGCTCTGCCTCTGATCTACAGGATTATCCTTCCTCTTTTTTGATCTGTACTGAATGGCTGTGCACAGCCCGTTTATAATATAGTCTTTTCTGTTTTTGTTAACAAAAAAAAAAAAACATTATAAATTATAGTTATAGTTATTTAAATATTATTTCAGATTTTGGATTTGCTTGAGCATAACAACAAAATTAACCTAAGTGTAACAAGTGTATGGTAGGGATTCATTTCATGGTAGCTTTCATTAAAGCGTGGTTAAAGAAACTGGTAACAATTTGTTTTTTGTTTTTTCATATTATTTTTTATTTTTTGTTTATTAAATAATATTTGTTTATGCTTATATTTTAACTCTAACAATTTGGTATGAATAATAATAATTTAGTATGAATAATGAATATAAAATTATATATTTTAACTTTTATTTAATAACTAGCTCACAAAACTAAATGATATTGTTTAATTGATTGACAACTTTAGTATTTTAAATATTAATCTATATTAAAAGATTTAGACATTATTTTAAATATTAATCCTCAAAGATTTAGAAATTCGTTACTATTGTAAAAAGAATAGGTTGTCATTTTCGAAAAGTGATATGGTTTATGAATTTATATTCAAAAGCTGGACATCCATGATATTAGAATAAAATGGCGTGAAAACATTGACAATGGATTCCAAATTCCAATCACATTAAAGCATTCAGTCATATTTTATCATTTGGATGATATACAACAAAACTTATATATATATTTATATATTTGGTTATCATTTTATCATATTTTATCATTTGGATGATATACAACAAAACTTATATATATGTATATATAATTAAAAACTTTGTTTTAATATATGTTTGAATTTGAGGTTAGTTATCAATATATTAATGTTCATAGGTTGGCCCTCAAAAAGTCATTATGCTACATTCAACTCAACTGTATGTTAGGTACACTTTTTTTATATAAATATTCGGAAGATTGATGGGAAGGTCGTCCAAATACATTTCATTATAACTTACAAATCATTCCGGAAGAACCTCTTCCGGAATGCAGATGAAATTTAAGATATTAAATTTTTCTTCCGGAATGCAGATGAAATTTAAGATATTAAATTAAATAATGAAGAATATGATAGAATGGCCTATGAAATGGGAATCCTCGATGATTGCCTGACTTTACAGAGGTGGATGCAAGATCAAGCTTCATTTGAAAAAGGTGAAGAATATGCTCATACTTCGTACATACAGAGATGGACGCGAGAGCAGGCTTTATTCAAAAAAAGTGAGGAAGTTGTTCATACTTGCTTCGTGGAACCAAAAAAAAAGTTAAGAAGATGTTCATACTTGCTTCGTGGAACCAAAAAAAAAAGTTAAGAAGATGTTCATACTTGCTTCATGCAAAAAAAGGTGAGGAAGATGTTCATACTTCATACATACAAGTAATACTAGTTGGAAATTCATTGAGATCTCAAATATTTTAAGTTTATGACCGTACTTTGTGGATTTAATACATACATGTAATACTAGTTGGAAACTTTATGACCGTACTTTGTGGATTCAATAGGATAATCAATAATAATGGCATAGGATAATCAATAATAATGGCATATAGAGCCTGAGATTTGGATCTATGTTGGTTTAGAAACAAATTTCAGCAAAAAATTAAAAATATGAAGTATAGATTCCTAGTTTTTCCTTGGTTGTAGTGAGATAGTGCAACTCCAGCCCATTCATTAACAAACCATCAACTTTAAACTCCTTCAAAACGTTGTGTTTCTCAGTGATTGTGACCAAAAGAAACAAATCACCATTCTATAGAATGATATTGTTTGCGGTTTTTCTGAACTGTTTTCCATACAAAGAATGAATGCATAGGTGTGAGTTGCATCATAGCAACCTCATGAACGAAAATGACCCCTATGTTTTCAGCAATAGTATCTCCAACACTACTAGTAAAGGCAGTGCCAGGATACATCCAATTTTGAATCCAAAGGCACAAAGGATCTCCATCATCATCTTCTTCGCCTCCACAACACTATCCATTCTAGTTTTTCACCCCTTCGAGCTAGTCCAAAATCAACACCCTTTCTCCACAACTTCTCTCACACACACTCATCTGGTCAGAAATGTGTCTGATTACTAGAAACGTCCACTAGAACAAGGTCCTTTCCCCTTCTTTCTACAATAACTCCTTATGAATCACCTACATTCTCAACATATTTAACGTATCACCTCTCACTAGCACAATTATCACAGTCATGCCACTCATGGAATCATCCATGTTGTGTTGATGTAGCTGGGCATTAGTGATTTCAAAATCTTAATGATATCCCCTAATAGCATCCATCCAGAAATCTGGATCCCCAAGCAGGTTTTTGCATAATTGTTTTTTTACGAAGTGCGAGCACTATGCTCCAAATTCTCTATGCCCATCGAACACCCCCAAAAAATGTCATTTGAGCTGTTACCAAACTGTAGTCATAAAAAATATTAATACAAGACATGATAACTTACCAGAGAAAAGAACAATGAAACCAGTAAGAGTATAAACATATATTATCAAATCCATATAATGGTTTATGGTATTCCACTCAATATTAAACCTACCTTATAACATGGAAACTTCTTGTAATATGAAGAGGGAAAAATCACATTTTCAAGCTTCCAATATGTGTGAATGAGATGCAAGTGATGCATATATGAAAAAGAAAGATGTTCAGAATCAAGAAAATATAAAGAAGAATGAGATGCAAGAGATGCATATATGAAAAAGAAAGAGGTTTAGAATCAGGAAAATATAAAGACGAGAAGAAATCCATTTTAAGACTTGCTAAAAAAATATATAATAGCTTTCTTAATTAAAATAGAAAATTCTTAATTAAAATGTACCGACACCTAATTCGTAATGTGAAAATCGTGACATCCATACTTCAAATTGACTAAACACACAACCGATACACAAAAAATACTTCAAATTTCCTAAACACACAATTGATACACGACAATTAATCGGACGGTGATGACCATGGCAATATGCTTATAGATAACATTGCAGGGTGAGATAGGCCTTAAATCCTCAATACGCTTAATATAATCAATCTTAGGTATCGGTGTTAAAAACGTAGTGTTTAATGCAACCAAAACTCTCACTTTGTCATGGATTCCTCAACAACCCTATGAAGGTCGTTTCCAATAACATCAAATTAACATGCTCGAGTAAAACTCAATCGGCCACTCGTCGGGGCCTAGATTCTTATTCGACAAGGAATATTCCCAAAATCATGAATCTATGAGAGAAGGAATATTCCCAAACACAATCCCTTAATATGCATGTGATGGTGAAAATCCAAAAGTCCAAAGAAATTCCACCAGAAAACATTCAAGGACAAATTCCTTGTAGGAGAAGGAATGGCTTCATTTTGTAATAAAAAACTACAAGAACTATGTACATGCAACATTGTGTAGTATTAAAGTGTGGTTTTAAACAGGCATCAACAAAGTCCAACCATATCAAATGCAGTGGAGCTGGAAACTTGATATTACAAAAGAAAAGCATGGCAGTCCGTTCTAAATTACATGAATTCATGAATAAAAAAAATTCAAATTTGCAGCTGTAACCAAAGGATAATAGACACAATGTTAAGATGTTAAAAATATGTTGTAATCAAGGATGAATTACTTCAAAGTTCAAAAAATGCTATGTGCAAAGGTTGGATCAAAATTCAAAAAAATGATGTGCAGTTAGGAGGCTAGAATACTTTACATAAGCATATGCAACATTCTGACAAAAGAAAAGCATTTAGGAATTGAAGAAATATACACCAGCAAGTCCATATCTATGCAGGAAACCCATTGTTGTTACAACATCCCAATCATACCTAGCAAAAAGGATAACCAAATCTTAAATTACTGTTAAACCTGTCAACTTCTAATAGTACAATAGATGGAGATGAAGACAGAAAACAATGAATTTATATAAAAACTTAAAGAAGGATTGATATTTAATGGTGTTTTGTAGGCTCTTGTGGTTTGGGTTCAATTAGAAGAGTTCTTGTAACCAAAACAAGAAGGCTTAGTCATGCTAAAGTGAAAATTTGGCATCCCTTCCATTAAGCTTTCAATTTTGACATAAACTAACACTATAGCAAGGCACTGGGTTCCTTCACAATATCACCCAAGCACAATTTTTCCTAATCTACTAGAAGTATAGGTTTAAGAAAAAATGTTACCATTGAAGCCTATACTCTTCTTCCAATTAACTGTTGCTTGTAGAAACCTAGCCTGCAAATTGAAATATAACCAATTTTAACACTTAGCATTAAAATAATAATAATAATAAAGGAAGTCAAAATATCAATAGTTGAGTCCCTAGCCAAGACCATGCTGCCCATGTTGATGCTTTTGTTGATACTTGTTCTGAGATGCCTCAAAACAACATTATATTGAAACTTCCCTTGATTCATTCAGGGAGGAAGCTCTTAGATGGTTTCACCACCTAGCACTAAATTTATTAGTCACTTCCAACAAATCATAGATGCCTTTGTTGGACACTTTGACATAGCTAGACCTATGATATTGGAATGAAACTTTTGTTCAACATAAAATAGAGGGATGATGAATCACTATTTCATTATTACTTTTGAATGTGGCCTCAAGTTGTTCCCTCATGCAAAACAAATATTGATTATTGTCAACTTGTTGAGCTCACAAATTCACTTAAACCACAAGTACGTCTTTACTTGCTTACAAAACATTTGAAGTGATAATAGAATGTCATAGAAAACTACCTTGCGTATATGAAGCTTTGGAGATTCAAGTTAGTCGAGAATTGCAACAATACCAAACACCTATTATTCGTGTAGATAGAAACATTAGCATAAGTGGAGATAGCGTGGTTGAAACTTCAAACGTAGACAAACAGACGTGATACAACTCTTCTGACATACAATGTTGATAATATGTTTTCATTTATAGTTTGTTACCTGACAACTCTTACGACAGATCAGTATGGTCTGCTTCTATATATCTTTTTCATTCCAGAGCACACACTCTGCCGGTGATCCTGGAAGTACATAGAGAAAAATTAGAATGCACTGAATCATTGAAGTAATTTGGGAATTGTTGCTATAGCATGCACACTGGGGAATCCTTACATTAAAAAGAGACATACGAACATGCCTCTTAAGAATTCAATGATGCCCTTACAGCATCTGCCCATTTGGCTCTGACTACCTCTGATATATTCTTCTTTTGCTCAACTAATTTGGGAGCCCTCTTGTCTTTTCGCTTCTGCTTGCATGTTGCCTTTTCCATTTCAACAGCATGCAACTAGTCTTGATACATCTTTTCTTTTAGGATTGCATAAGCATCCCATTGTAGTTCATCCTCACCATTAACAACTATTCTAGCAGCTTCTGCAATATTGTCTTCCCACTGAAGCAAACACATTTCTTGCAGTTTCTTCCACTTACGTTGTTCTTCAAAAACCTTTCCCATTGATACTCCAATCTTCATCCTTGTATCCTCATTGCAAGAAAGAAATTTAATGATAAATTAAGAAAAATGTAAAACGGGATGTAACAAGAAAGATAGAGAAGCATGAAGGAAAGGCTAAAGCCAAGAATACCTAGCTAAACAATAGTTAAGAGGTATAACCTGTAATTAATTTAAGGAAAGATATCTGAAGTCTCAAGTGCGAAGTAAAACATGATACTTGATCATTTCGAGGATAAATTGATGAGCTAGGGTTTAGGGTTACACGTCAACCATCCTTTGACCTTTGATGGTAACCAAATCGAGGGGTGAAAGGGAATAAATAGGGGTAGAACACTCCCTCTTACAAACCCATTCTCTTACATAAAAATGTTGGTAAATCCTGGCAATCGACCTTCAATGGATGAGATTTTGACTCTTGAGATATCAACAGGAGGAATTCAGAAACAAATGTTTACCTCGACTTACAAAATATTGGGAGAGGTATCCAAATCCAAGCATCACAATTAATCTGTCAGAGGTAGCTGAAGATATTGTAAGGCTTAGGGTAGAGCGTTTAATCTGCAGATTTAATGGTGTCCATCCCTCATAATAGAATTTGAACGGTTGGATTAGCAACAACTAGGATTTGAAAGGGGATTATGAGTTGTCTCTGTAGATAGAGGCTACTTCCTAATTTGGTTGTATTCACTTGACAGAGGACATGGATTTTGTTTTGGAATGTGGACTATGGCTCATGAGCAAAACTAGCCTGATCATGGAGTTTTGGGCTTGCGGTTTTGATCCAAGGGAAGAAATTATTATCATCCAATTGCTGCTATGGTAGATATAATGATTCGAAGTATTAAAGAATATTTATTAATAATTATTTTCAAAAATCTCAGATTTTGCTACACAACCACTCAATCCTGGAAATGCAAATGAGTATCCTTCCAAGGCTATAGGAGATTCTCTTGGCCCCTATGTGAGAATGGAAAAAATAACAAGGAAAATAAAGTTGGGTGACCTATGCCAGAATCTGTGAAAATATGGATCTGAGCAAACCATTACCAAACAAACTAACTCTAAGGCTATGATCTTTGGTCTATGAGCAAAATATCAATTATGAAAATATTCCTTTTGGTGCAATTTTTGTCAAGAGTATGATCATTTCAATTAGGTGTGTCATGCAAAGTCGAAGAACCAGATCTTGAAAAGGAAGTGAAGAAATCCCCCAGAAGGAACCTTTTCCCCCAAGGGAATCTAGAATGCCATAAAAAGACCGGATCAGAAGATGAACAACAAAAAACTCAAGTTGGGCCTTCAAGGACAAAACATACCAATGCAGAAATCGAAATGCCCAGACACCAAAACATTTACCAATCGAAATGGATCTAGTGTATTAGGACAGATTATGCACCCTGTGGAACCATGTATTATATGATCGGGCATTGAACTCAACAATAAATGTGTTGTAGAAGGCACTATGAAACATAGAGTGGAAGCAACACACTATATGCTCTCAAACATAAACAACCAGCTTACCTCTGAGGATGATCAAAGTTTAAAAGTTTATTTCCAACCTGCAAATCCAAATAACACTAAATTAAAGGAGTAGATTCCCTGCATTGAAATTGACAAAGCAATACAATTATCTGGACATTAAAGTGGGGATACTTGACTACATTGGTCTCTAAAATAAATTTCACTTCCTACATGACATCACGTTGGGGTCTTGCCTTGCATGTTTAGTCCTCTCCAGAATCAGTGCAAGAGTTTCTATATTACAATAACAACCATTAATATTGTGCAATAAAATAGTGTTTATATCTAGATATAACTTGATGCCAACAAATAGTCAGTACTGTCTAACTAGAGAATTCAAACACACTCTCGTAGACCTTAAACCACAATGAAACCTCTTTAGTGATCTAAAACCCTCATGTGAGCAAAACAAAAACCTATCTTAGCATCTGATTCAAACTATTCCCAAATATCAGGCTCAACAACAAATTTGTTATGCAGATGGGTGCTCTCTTGAATTACTGTGATCTCAGTTCATCTTCTACTTTGCTTTCACCAACTTTATGTATAGAAATTGCTCAGTACATTCGAGTCAAAGTATAACAGTAATATGATTTTCTAGTCCTATAGACATTCCAATCCTCTGTATATCAGATGTTATAAAGTCATTTCTATCTATATATCTCATATGTACCTTCCAAACCACTGTGGCCTGCAAAGCGGCCTGAAAATATGATTAAGTACTTTCTCTATTTTCAATGTTAACAGAATAAAAGAAGCGGTTCTCATGGCATAGGCATAACACATATTTCTAGTAGCATAAATAATTAAACAATTTACAATTTTTTAGAGGGTAAACCTTACACAAAACCGAACTAGCCAAATGCCCAACAACATTGATCACCCTTGAACAATAATTACTCAAACATACATATACATACACATGCAATAATTACTCAAACATACATATCCATACACATGTATCCTGTAAACTTGATGCTGTGTGAAGGAATTTACCTGGGCTGTGATTTCCGCCTTTGTTCTAGGGTACTTTTCCTTTATTGGCATTACTGATTCTCAATCTCCTTTCATATTACTTGGAATAAATTTCTTCCACATCGTCAACATAGATCCTATCTAATCTGCTCTATACTCTGCTGTCTATATTTACGTCCTATTCTTGCAATATAGGAATGACATTCTATACTGGTGCAATTTTTGCAACAACCTTGATCACAACAGTTTCGAGCATTCTCACAAGCCTGGATTTGGAATCTCCTCTGCTAGAAAGTTGCATTCTCTTCCATCTTGAAGACAATTTAGTGTTATTAATGCAAACGAAGTTTACGAAATTTCTTCCATGGGACAATGGGAACAAGATAACACTGCAAACCCACCAAAAACCCATGACCAAATCCAGAAAACGGTGGAAAAAAATGCTATGCACCAGAGAAAATGCCCTCCTCCAACAATGCTATGCACCATAGAAACTACCCTCCAAATCCAGAAAAAACGATGGAGAAAAACCCTATGCAGCATCATGCAGGCTTATGGTAGAGGCATGGGAAACCCTTTGCAATAAAATATACCCCATCATATTGGATATTTATATAGTAAATAAAAAACCCTTTTTACCCTTAATATAGCACCAATATATTGGTTTCAAATTTTTTGATTTTTTACCCCCCAATATGAATGAACGTGATATCATATTGGTCCCTAGGTGACACCCCTGTGCATCCTTTCTCATCATGAAATTGCCCTAACTCCACCCCTCACCTTAATTTGTCCCATCTTCCATGATGTGCCAATATCACAAGACCTAAACACATGATGTTGTTGAAAGTCAATTCTTGCAACAACAAGTCTAATCCAAAACATTATTTTATGATGATAAAACTATTTGTTTTGTCACAACCCCTTCCTCCCTTGAACTTTATTCTCCTCTTGAAATTGATTCTCTTCCAAACCCTACTACCACTGAACAATCCTTTCTATCAATGAGATATGCCAAGACTCACTCAACTCCATAATTCATTTGTCCTTTAAACTATCAAATAAAAGAACAATTAGCCATTATGGTCCATAGCAATGGGAGATAAAAAAGGCTCATCTCTCAAATATTTATTAATCAACTACAACTTATTGCTACCCCACTCCCATGACCTTATCAAATAGGTTGGTTGGTCCAATAACATGACTACATTCTTCTAATAAACAAATGCTATGTTGTAACTTTTTCCATCAAACCCTTCCAAGACACCACACATTGTGATATCTCTCACCTTGACTACTCAAATTTAATCCTTGGAATTACCAACCAACAACAATGTAGTGCCCTATATCACACCAGCAATAATATTTACCAATTCTTGAAATTAGATTACAAAACCTGCCAAATTACATTTGTTGAAATCCCTCTTCATCTTCTCACTACCTGTTATCAAGTTAGTTTGCACAAATGTCTCTCTCGTGCACTACTTTACCTGATCACTACTCCCAACAAGTTCTTATCTTCACAATACCATTGATCCCATTCTCAGTTATTCATTCCCCACCACAAGACTGCAACACCGTAATCTCATACCCCACCTCCTTAAGCCTCCATAACCATAGGTTATCGAGCCCCTAGCCCATAACATCGTAAGCCCTTGACCAACCTAAGGGCCAAACCTCACCACCACAAGACTTGCACCCCGAAGAACCATAATTGCGAAATTTTCACCCCACAACGCCAACACCTACCAGCCCCTACCTCTAGTCACTACCACCACAGTAGCTTTCATCTTGGCCCCTAGGCCAAGCCCACTTTCCCTCACCATGGTCTCCCATGGTTGTAGTCTTAAACCCCATACTCCCACCCCCACCACTAATTCCCTAGGATGTCCTACTCACTATCCCTACCACTATGGCCCTGATCCCCAATCATATCTCCCATCACCACCCCTCAGATCCCTACTACCTCTTCCCCGGTCACCACAAATCATGGACCCTTACAAGCTCCTTCCCCACCATCACACCCTTGACTCCACTTCACCATCCCCCGTTGTTGCACCCCCTTGACCACACCACCCCTTCACCTCCCCCTCCTAGCCTATCCAATTCTATGCTAAGCTACCTTAACCTAGCCTAGCCTATGATAAACTAAATTAGCATAATTACTCTAGCTCATTCCCTTATTCCCCATCGTCAGGTAGCTAACCCTCATCTACACTAACCTACCCTATCATATTTCTTAATCTAGTGTAACCCACCCTCACCTATTACCTAATCTAGTTTAACCTAACCTATCCCAACTTAACATATTTTATCCTAAGCCTAGCCTAAGGTCGTAATCTACCTACTTTATCTTATCCAACCCTTCTCTACCCTTCCAACCACCCTAGGCTAACATCTAGATTATTCTACTTCAACTAACTATATTGCACTCTATCCCAACCTACATCAGGAGCATGGCTTACTCTAAGCCTACCCTACCCAATCCTATCCTCTTTCCTAATATAGTCTAACCTACCCTTTCCAAACATAGCACATTATATCCCAAGCCAATCATATATGCTTACACTATTCATAACCTACCCTTTTCAGAAGAGTTGACTTCATTACAACGTAAATATGAATTTAAGCTCATAAATATAAACCATGGTCATGTTTGAATACTCTCTGGCCCTCTCTGCCACATGTTTAGTTATATATATACTGTGCATATCGCACTCCCATAACCTCTTCAGATTCTGTCGTCTTTGTAAATTTTGTGTTTATATAGTTAAATCCTAGTTGTCTATGGTAGAAAATAATCTTCCCTAGCCCTATTGTAGAAGCAAAAACTATTCAATTGTATAACTTTGATAGATTCTGCACATAAGAGGATTGGAGTCTGTGGTCCCGAGAGAAGAAATTCTTGCTTTGGAAATTGGGATCCAAAGATCAAAGTATTATGGGGCGCACACCTTGTCGTGAAAAAAACATTGGGCTGAAGAAAGGGCCATGGATGCCTGAGGAGGATCAAAAGCTTATAGATTATATACAACACCATAGACATGGAAGCTAGCGCGCCCTTCCTAAGAGAGTAGGTACTCTAGTGTCCAATAGGATTTCATGTGTACAGTCCTTCTAGTATGTGTTGTAATATTGCGAAATGTTTTGAGTACTAGGGTTGTGTTTTCAATGGTTGAATGTCAATTATACACATAAAGCAATGACCAATATAAAAATTTCTTTAATAGTAGTATTAGAGCTTGATTTTAACATATTGAAGAGATTAAGTAATGTATAGAGGAGAATAGTGCAAGAACCTTATATGCCAATCCTATCCTTTCCTAATATAGTTGAATGCGAATAATTAAAGGGGATTATCTTGATTTGGTACACGGGAAATCTATCTTTTTCATGGGAGATAATCTCCTAGAACTCAATATTTTGGGATGGTATGATGAAGGTCTTTGCTACATTGCTTGACAAGGACACTGAAATGATTCAATTAGCAGGTTGTGTACCAGGGTCTTTGCTACATCTTAATGATTCAACAACACATCCCATTCCTCGTCCAATGACAATTGGTTGCTACACAACCCTCATAGTAATTGACTTATCACATAAATATGAGAACCCCAAAGGAAGCCCGTCCAGTCAGAACCTTAAGTTTTTACAAATGGGTTCTAGATAAAAAAATCACATAAAGATGAGCACAAACAGGGCTGTGACATAACAATGATTTACACAAAAGAGAGGGTAGCAAAATTTTTGAAAGAAATTAGAAATAAATTTTACCTTGAATTAGGAGACCAAATTTTGCATGAATTGATTTCACATTGCTTGTTTGATATCCTTAAATAATCCACAAATGAGCAGGGGCTTACTCCATGTGTCGAGTCAATGAGCAGGGGATGCTCATTCAAATTCTACTGGTCTTCCAAATGAGATACACATAGTAAAGAGACATACCCACGGGGCCACATAAAACACAAAGACACAAAGATATACCTGTATACAACAAACAACTTCACACAATACAGAGACATACCCATTTACAGTGCTTGACTTCTACAGTGTAGAGACATACCCACACACAACATAGAGATACAAAGGAGCATACAAAAGTGATACTAGAAATACCAGAAATGGCCTCATACACAATAACGTTCTATGGATAGAACCCAGTAGTAGTTGAGTATTTCTCTATGAGTCTACCTCACCATGGTCAATTTGGAAGTGCATTGTTTCGTCGGTGAAAAATCAATGTCGATGTGGTTCAACCATTCAACAAGTGAATCATGCGAGTAAACCTGAACGCTATGGCCAAGGGGTTAAAAACCTGCACTACCTTATCCATTGCTCCTCATCCCCTCTTTCGTTGAGCTCTTTCAAAACGTGGTCAAAACCTCAATGATTATGCAACTTGCAACTAGGATTATGCTACTTTTCTGATATATGGATGCATAAGTCTAGATAGACTATTGCCTGATCGAGATCAAGAATGGGATTACTCAAAGAATGATTCTCACTGTAATGATAACATTGGGTATGAAATATTTCAGATAAATGGATCAAGTTGCTAGACCTGGAACTGTTGGTGCAAAGTGTATTTCTTAATTTGCGGGCTCAAGGTAAACTACTGGATTTGGTGATTCCCACAGTCAATCCAACTAACACTACTTGAAATGTATCTTTAATATCACTAGCTAGGTTTCAATCTGTTGAGATTGTAATAAGCCAAGCCTCATCTATCCATCCATTCAGTCTCTGGGCCATTCCAGTGAACGAGGTAGTCCGTGGGTAGTCTCGGTTGAGGTAGTCTCACTATTCTTTGGGTAGTCTCGGCTACCAAACCTCAATTATCCCCCGCTTGCACTGCTTCTCCCCCCCCTTTATATTATAAAACCCCCTAAATATTACATTTTTTAACCTGTAAAATAAACCCCTCAACCCTAAATATGACTGCAATATAATGTTTTATATATATATATATATATAATTATTAAGCCCCCAATATGAACAGACATGATATGGTATTGGTCCGTCAGTGACACCCCATGGGCTCGAAGAGAATGTGTTTGGTTTGCTCCTAGCGATATTTGATAAATTGGTTGTGGACGTGATTGGATGATTGGTAACCAACCATCGCAGGTTTTATTCTTTGTATTTAATTGTATATAAAGAAATTCAGATATGAATCCAATTCAGTGGATAATCTTAACTCTGCAGTTATAATTCCTAGATCTTAACTCAAGTTGATTATTGCTACGTTTGGAAAACTTAGATTTGTAACTAGACGTTTTTATTAGATTTGTTAATTAAATATTTGTAGCTGTTTGCTCGAACTTGATCTCTTGGTTATGTTTTAATTTATTATTTCACTTAGATATGTTCATACCTGGGTATGGAATCCCGAGGACTGGTAGAAGTGTATGTTAATGAAATTTAAAACAGAGTTAAATTTTGTGTAGAAGGATTCCGACTCCTAGAGGAATGCGATTGGTTTAAATTACTTAGATCTATTATAAAAATATGAATAGTTTCGATAAAAGCATTTTCTATGGTATATAAACCTCTTGGCCCTTCCTATTAAGTGTGATATTTATACAATATAGGGTTTTGATTTGAAGTTGATGTAGTTTAGCATAGGGAAACATCATAAGAAGATTCGTTTACCATTAAAATTTCTACATAAAAAGTAGATCAACGACATCTATATTTTGTACATAAGTAAATAGCTAATAACAACTCATAAACTAAGAACTTATAAATAAACGAGATAAAAACAATAGTAATTGATACATGGTAAAAATGATCACTTATAATGCACTTAAAATTCAAATCTATAGTTTAGAACGTAAATATTAATACTAAAACATGCAATAACTTTAGTAAGGAACCCACCACATGCATCATCTCCTTGCTTTCATAGATTATTTCCCCATCCATTATTCAATTGACATGTACTATTTTATAGTATTTTGTCTAGGACTTGGTCATTTGGGCTCCACGAGGAGTCTTCACGTGATTTTGGAGAAGATGCCTCCTGCATCACTTGAGTTTTCACTTAGCAATTTTAGCCATTTGCCATTTCCCCTTGTGGATCAACCAACACTCTTTTAACAACGTTCTCTATTTTAATTATTCAAATAATATTAATTCGTTACATTTATTTTGACTTTATTGTAAAAGTATCTTAAAAAAAAGATAATTATTTAAAGTATAATAAACAAATTAACAATTATTAGGGTATGACTTTCTTGAGTTTATCCATTTATCAACTATCACTTATTTTTTATATTCTTTTTCTTTTTATTTCACATTATTCTAGTTATTTGTTATGAACTATGAACTTTAGGTTAGCTATAATTTATCTAATTTATTTATACTATCACTTATTTTTTATATTTTTTTTCGTTTTCTTTTACATTATTTTAGTTATTTGCCATGAACTATAAACTCGTTAGCTATGAGTTATTCAATCCATTCATGAATTACTAGTTATTTTTCGAGCTATTTAACCGAGGGGACTTTTTGACTTTTAGGTTGATTTTCTCTCTGAATTTGGTGAATTTAATTTACAAAAGCTCTAATTTCTGTTGTTTATTGGGCCATTTTAAGCTCAGAAATGAAATCAGGTGATAGGAAAACCCCCAGCACACACTCCGTAAGATCTAGTAGTGTTTTCGAACTTTTTGAAAATATATAGAGAAAATAGTTACGCGGAGAGGAGCAGAACTCAGAACAGAGGAAACGTGGAGACAACGTTTGAAGGGTGACTTTGACGGGGTTACCGGGATTTATTAGACGTATTCAACTCAATGGAATGTAATGGATTGGACTTATACAGCCGTCATAAATGGACTGTTAAGCTCTTCTGCACATCGCTACCTCTAAATGTCAATTTAAACATAAACAACTATTGACTTATAAACTTAAACAACCATTGATTTAAATCCAAAGGGGGGTAGTGTATTTACACCTCTGTAAACTTTAGCAGTTAAATCGCTGCACCCTTGTCCCACAAACAAGGGGGTCTCATACACCAATTTGGTGTCTCGCTTGGCGGTGACCTTAAAAATAGATTATTATTATTATTATTATTATTAGAAATTAACTATTTGACTTTAGTAATCAAGTCTTTGACCGAATTTTGTGACTTACATTTTTGGAGAAAATCACATTTCAGCCCTGTCACGGAAACTTCATTATATAAAATAAAGAGAAATGAAATACCATATGGTATATAAAAATAAATAGAAATGAAATACCATATGGCATGTTTAAAATGATGTGTAGAAGAAAAACATATGTTGAAAATGAAATGAAAATATTAAAAAAAAAATAGTTCATAAATATTTTGAAAGTTAATTTCAATGAGGAGATAAATTCAAATTTATAAAAAGAATTTAAAATTTAAAATTATCATTTTTGAATTATAAAATTGATTTATTTTGAGAAAGAATTATTAAAAAAAGAAAATCACTTAAATAACAAAATTGTCATTTTGAAAAAGAATTACTGAAAAAAACAAGCATAGATCATTAAGGGATCATAACATCATAACAACAATGTATAATGCATAATGTTGAGCCTCTACCCCAACTTAAAATGTTCTACATTTGTTAAACACATAGCATGGGTAGGTTTAAAAAGCCTTTTATTTGAGTAATTGTATTTTCATTGTATATTAGAAAACTTAATACTAAGTATGAGATATTTAAGAAAAATATTAAAAAATAACATAATAAAGATAATTATTTTTTAATACTTATTATGTTATATTGAGAAAAAATATTAAAAAAATACAAATAAAGATAATCAGAACAAAGGGACTTTCATTTTTACTTATTTTTGTTTATTAACGATCATTTTTACTTATTTTTGTTCATTAACGATGTGATGCAAGAATTTTATCTTATTTCTCTTTCTTCTTTTCTTTTTTTTTACAAAAACGGTTATGTTATATTGAAAACTCAGCAAAGAGGCCGCTAAGACAGAAACTTATTACAACAAGCATCCCAGCTTCTACTTCCTTCAAACGATGTAGAAGGGCTAAGGAGGGATATCAATGCTAACGTTCGAGTTCACAATAAGATCATGGAGAGCATCAGCTATAGATTTATTGGCTGCAAGATCCGCCAAGACATTTAGCCCCCTAAGAATGTGAAATTTTGTTTATCTTCCTAAACGTTTTAACCTTGGTTCTAATTCTGTTAATCAGCCTCATTGTTCTTCCATTCTTGCCCCTTCTACCCCCATTCAGTGCCTGAATAATAACCTTGGAATCACCAAAGACCATGACCTCATCCACCCCTTTTTTCTGCAGCTGCTTGAGGCCTTGCGAGAGCCCGTACGCCTCAGCCATATTATTAGAATCATAACCAATGTTCCAGTAGTATTCAATCTCGACCTTCCCATCAGGATCGATAATGACTCCACCCCCGGATTTCCCCGGATTCCCTTTGGAAGCCCCATCAAAAAACAATTTAAAAATCTTCCTTTCTCTAAGCCAGTTCTCAAACTGAGAGTTATCCATCCCGAGTTCCCAATCTTCCAGCTTTATTGCAACTGCATTATTTACAGCCATGATATTAAGGCTTTGCATCCAGTTTCCCTCCATTTCGGTCAGGTTTCCTTTACTAATGGGGATCTTAGAGATACTGACAATCTCACCGAACAGGACATTAACATTGATAGCTGTCTTCCATACTGGATGAGCCTTTTCCTAAAAAATTATGTGATTTCTTTCATTCCATATGCACCAGCAAATTATCTTTGGGAGCTTCAACTAGCAGGCTCTAACTCCATTTTTTTTGGTTCAACTCACCTTGATACAGAGTTTCCCAATTAGAAAAACAGGCTTGAATTTTATCCGGCAAATGCACTCCACCTCCCCACAGCTTCAACACATCATCCCAATCCGAAATGGTATAGGGGCACTTTAAAAATAAGTGTCTGATATTTTCTGAGGCTTCAGTACATAGTGGACATCAAAAGGGGCCGACAATTCCTCTTTTCTCCAAATTCTCGTCGGTGAGCACTCTCTCATGCATCAATGACCAAGTGAACATATTGATTTTTGGGAGCATAATGCAATTCCAGAGATAATTCCATACATGTGGGTTTACAGGCACATTATAATTCGTTGCGTATCTTTGGTACCCCTCTGCCGTTGAGTAACTGCCAGTATGCCTCCCCCAGCCACGGCGATCCCTCTTGGTTTTGGCTATCCGTGCCAGCTCAGCTAGATGGTTGATTAGAAGCGATTTCTCAGCATCTAGTTCAGTGGGACAGTCCGGCACATTCCAACCAGCCCATCGATTAGGCATCGTAGTCTCCCAAATGGATATGTCCCATAGCATGTTCAGCCCCACCGCGGCCAATCTCTGCTACAAACGTGGAATATGGGGAGGTGTCTTCCCTAGAACTCTATCATGCCAGATATTAATCAATTTCCCATTGCCAGGGACCCAATACAATTCGTCTTTGAACTGTGGCAGTGCTTTTAAACAAATATTGTAAATTGAAGAACCTTTCTGATTCACGTGGGCACCATTAAGGCATCTAAGCCTCAGGCCACTGAAGTCTTTGGCTTTCAGCGCCTGACTGCACCAAGAGGGCTTGGGGGCGATCAAATTCCAAAGCAGCTTGGCTCCCATAGCCAAGTTTTGGTTTCTAAGATCTCTGATGTGAAGTCTGCCCTCTGGCCTGGGTAATTTAATTATTTTCCAATTGACCAGTGCAAATTTTTTGCCTCCCCTAGCATTGCCACTTTGCCAAAGAAAGGATCTAACCAGTCCTTCGATCTGAGAGATTACTTTGGAAAAAGCTAGGAGAAGAGAGCTCTGATAGAGTAGGTAGCTATTCAAGACAGTCTTTATTAAGACTACCTTCCCAGCTAAAATTAACCAAATTGACCCCCATCCATGGATTTTCCTTTTGATTTTCTCCACAATTGGGTTCCAGGCTGAACTCTTGGGTTTGGATTTGAAGATGGGGATCCCTATATAGTTGAAGGATTCCCAGGAAACAACACCATTCATATTGAGAATCTGAGAGATATCTAGCATTTCTCTAGGATTGATATTCCATCCATAGAACTGGCTTTTCCTAAAATTGATTTTGCTTCCGGAGGCATGGCAATAATGATTCAGTTCAGCCTTGAAACGGTGGGCTATGATTTGACTGGCTCCCCCCAACAATATAGTATAATCCGCAAATTGCGCGTGATTAATATCTTTTGTGCCTCTGGCCATCCTAATTTCGGGGAGGTCCTGCTCAAGCCTGGCATATTCCAGCTGAAAGCTAAGTACTGAAGCCTGGATGGCATAAAGCAATGGGGAGAGCGGGCAACCTTGCCTCAGACCTCTCGAGACTTGGAAGAAGGGAGCAACTCTTCTGTTGACTAAAGGGGCTATCCACGGCTTGCTGATACAGACCTTGACCCATAAGATAAAATCTGAACTGAAACCAAATTTTTGCATTACCTGAAATAGAAAGGGGTGGCTGACTCTATCGAAGGAATTAGCTAGATCAAATTTTACCACCATTCCTTGATCATCGTTCTTTAGGCTAGAGTGAATAGCCTCTTGGACTAATATAATATTTTCCCAGATTTTCCTTCCTTTAACAAACCTGCCCTGATTCTTAGGGATAAGGCTAGGCAGGATATGTTTCAGCCTGCTGGCTATTATCTTAGTTATGATTTTATAACCGATGTTGCACAAGGAGATGGGTAGGAACCTATCAAAGGATTTGGCCTCCTTTTCTTTGGGGATGAGTGCCAGAAAGGCAGAGTTTGTGCTACCACCGATTTTGCTGCACCTCTGAGATTTGCTGACCATTTTGAATAAGTCATTTTTTATTATATCCCAACAAAGTTTGATGAAAGTAGCATTATAGCCATCGGGTCCCGGAGCTCTGTCATCCTCCATACCATCGATGGCCAGCTTGATTTCCTCCAGCGTGATAATTTGAGTTAGAGCTTCATTATCAATATTATTTATAGCATTGGGAACTGGATTTAGGAGATCACTGTCTTCCACAATAGGCTGGGCGTTAAACAACTCACTGAAGTGTCGCGTATCTTTGGTCTTAATGTCTTCAAAATTGCTAATAAGAATTCCCTGAGACTGAATTTCAAGCACAGAGTTGAAATTTTTCCTTGCTTCTGCCTGCTTGTGGAAAAAACTAGTATTCCTATCGTCATCTTTCAACCATTTACATCTCGATTTTATTTTCCACCAATCGGCTTCAAGTCTGCAGGCTGCGTGGAGATTTGATTGTAGTTTGATCTCTAGATGGATGTCATTATGAGCCACGATTTTATCCTCCATGCTAGCCTGGTGATTTTCCAGCGCTAGAGAAGCAAGGGATTTTTTAAGAGTGGGAGATGGTAGCGACTTAGCCCAGGATTTTAGTGCTCTTTTGAGCCTTCTGATTTTCTCTTCCCAAACGAAGAAGGGTGACCCTGTAACTGGGAGAGACCAAGTATCAGCAACAGTCTTTAGAAATTCCGGTTGTCTGGCCCACAGAGGATTGAATCTGAAGGGAATGGGGCCCAAGTTCTTATTATTAGCCATCTCAAGAAGAATGGGCTTGTGATCCGATCCTCTAAATGGTAAGATTTTGGAAGACAAATTCAAACCTAGCAGGAGGAAGGTGTCCTGGACCAGGAACCGATCAAGCCTGGCGGTAATATGCCCAGGCCCAATCCTCTTGTTATTCCAAGTGTACTTTCCAGTAGATGGATTTACATCCATGAGATCCCATTCCAGGGTGATCTCGTGAATAGTTTCTCTGATGGGGTCTCTGACTAGGGAGCCCCCTCGTTTTCAATCTTGGCTAAGGATGACATTAAGATCCCCCGCAAGAATTACATTGCCTTGGAGGTTGCTCTTTTCCTTGCGAAGAAGACTCCAGCAGACCTTTTTTTCAGCATAAGAATTGGGTGCATAGATATTGAAAATTCTTACCAGGATATTCGTGTTCTTTTTCCTCAACAGGGTGAGGATCCAACAAGAGCTGTACTTGATGTCAACAGCCTCAAATTTCTTATCATCCCACAGAGTCCCAATGCCTTCGGATGCGCCTCTAGAACTAATTGTAGCTTTACCTCTTTTTTTCCAAAATTTTGGAGTTACGTGGAGAAAAACGTCTGCCTCCATCTTGGTCTCCTGGATCAAAAAGATGTCCGGTTGATGTAAAGAAACTAGGTCTGCCATTGCTTCTTCCTTGAGTTTGCTACCGAGACCTCTGCAGTTCCAGGAGAGGACCTTCATTACTTACTTTTGGTGTTCGAAGGCATCCCTTTCTGGACATGCCCCTGCTAGCGGGTGTTTCTAGTATTTTTCAGCAACTTTTCCAAGGTTAGCTGGGATCCTTGTAGCTTATCCTTGTAGGTAGCTTGCTCCCTAGCTTCTTTCTTGGATTTCCTTCCTTTGGTTTTAGTAAGCCTTGGGGTAGTCAGTTCTATTTCCCCCTCCTCTTCTACTTCTTCCGATTCAGATTCTTCCTCTGACCTTCCCAAGTTTCCCCCTACTTGTGTCTCTGTCATACCTTCCTCTTGATCCTGCATTTGGTGGACTAATAGGACTGCTTTAGGCTCCCTGCTGTCTCCATTGCTGGATTTCTCTCCTACTTCTAAGGGATCATCCCTTGCTTCAATGGTTTCTTTGGTCTTGGAAGTTTCAGGGGACCCTTCAAGAGGGATGAATTTAGCTTCTTTGTTCCCCTCACCCAACTTTGGATCCAATCCGGAGTGATTTTTGGGTTTAGTTCTATTCACCTTTTTCCATCCTTCCGCCTTGTCATGATGGATCTCGGGTTTTTTAGGGAAATTGCGGATGAAGTGACCATATCCGTGGCAACCTCGGCACTTGAAATGAAGCTGTTCATAGTCGAGCCTTTGGTAATGGGACCAATTTCCCATAGTTAATTTGATAGCTTCTGGTAATCCTGCTTCGATATCCACCTCAACGCAGATGCAGGCATAGGCGTAGTGGTCCTTTGGGCTAGCCATGTTAATGTATTTCCCCAGTACAGCCCCAATCGCATGGAGAGATTTGGGGTTCCAACAGTGCATGGGGAGGTTGGGGAGTCTGACCCAGATTGGCATGGCTTTGGGGATGTCGGCCTCGGGATCAAAATCCGGGGTCCACCCATTGAGGTAGAGACCTTGCGGCCCCATGAAGTAGGGGCCATTCCTGAAAATTAGATCTTTGTCTTCTTTGGATTCGAAGTCAAACAGGAAGTAACCCCTTTCGACGGAGTATGATGCAACGTTTTTGGAGATGAGGGGTCTCCAGTTTCTTTGGACCCAGCTATCAGTGGTTTTTGGCGAAGGCCAGAGCCTTGTGAATTTCCCGATCAGGGCTCGATCTGCCAGGGGGAGAGCAACCCGCATAGTTTCTTCCGGAGGGAGGGCTACTTCCGGTACGTCTTCTATTCTCTTGACAAACTTTGGGGGATCTCTTATGCCCGATCTCCTATTCTGAAGGCCAATTAGTCGATCAAAGGCATCAGATCTCAGGTCCAGAGGTGCACCTCCCATCCCGGCCATCAAACTGCCCCAAGCGAACCAGCCCCTCAACACATGAGCCTGACAGCCACAAATTCAGCAGTGGACCAGGGAGGAAATGCCTCCTAGCCCGAGACACGCAGCCCTCACTGGGCCCTACGGATCTCCACATCGCCGTCGACCTTCAACAGCGAACCCTCACGTTCAAGCTCTCCGATCCAGAGGAAAAATCTGATGGTAGGGATATGTTATTTGATCTTATTTCTCTTTCTTAATTAAAATATAAATTAGAAAATAATTATGTTATTGACATTTTATTGCATCGAAATTGATATCAACTTTCTCAACTACTGACCACCTCGTTACATTTAGGATCATTGTCGAGGAATGTTGTAATGATAAATCCAATCTATTTTGTTGTTTTGTGGACTTTAGAAAGGATTTCGATACAGTACCTAGAAATAACCTATCAAATAGATTAGAAGAGCTAAAGGTTCCTTTCAAGTTGAGAGTTGCCACAATAAGTTTATACGAGAATGTCATTACTAAGTTTAAGAGCAACGAGGGGTGATTGAAAGATATTAAGTGTAATATTGGAGTTAAAGAAGGTTTCCCCCTCTCCCCTACCCTATTTGGCATTTACATTGATAAGCTAGAAGGTTGTTTAGAGGAAGCAGGCTGTGCTGGCACGATCTTAGCTGGAATAGTCATCATCCATATTCTCTATGTTGAGGATATTGTTATTCTGGCAAGGTGTCCATCTGATCTTGATAAGCAACTAAGACTTCTTAAGGATTTTCGCTCTGCCATGGGTATGACTGTTAACATTGAAAAAAAAAAGTTATGACTATCAAATCCAAGAAGGACACTTACGCTAATTTTGTGTATGACAATAGAAACTTGGAGGAAGTGTCTTCTTAAAAATACCTAGGAATTGATATTCATCACAAGCTCAATTGGAACTATAACATTGAGAAAATGATTAATGGAGAGTGGAAAGCTTATTTTGGTCTTGAAAATAATTGTAAAGAAACAAACCTTGCGATGTGGCCCTAAAAAGAAGCTCCTCTTTGAAACTTTAGTCAATCCTGTTATCTTGTATGGGTGTGAGGTTTGGGGTTGCAACATCTCTAGAGAATCCTGGAGAACAATTGAGCAAATCTAGAAGCGTTTTATAACGTATAACCTCAAAATTAAAAGCAATACACCCTACCCTATTCTCCTTATAGAAGTGGGTCTTTCCCCTATCGAGAGCCTAGATATGACTAGGCTCTTGTTGTACAAGCACAAAATTCCAGCCAAAACCACCTAAGGCTCAAGCGAGGCTGGTATAAAGATACCAGGGCCTGGTTATACCATTGGGAGATCGACGAAAATGTTGCATTGCAAAATATTAATAACATTAAAATATTATTACTTATAAGTTTAAAGAGAAAATGTGGTGTGAGAAATATTTAGAGGCTAAAAGAAAATTAAGATATTATAAGGAGGTCATCAACTCTACTCTAGAGTATCAAAAGTATCTCTCTGTTTTAACTAGTTTAAAGAAAAAAATTAAGATAGCCAAGATAAGAACGAACTCTCATGAGCTCCATAGTGAAACAGGTCATTGGGTAGTTCCTAAAACACCATGGGTAGAAAGAATCTGCCATATCTGTGAGAATGTGAACATTGAGGATGAAAATCACTTCCTCTTAGAGTGCCTTGGGTACACCCACATTAGATCGCAGTTTCATAATCTTTGTTGCAATACAGACCTTCCAAGCGATTTGGATAATTGTGCAATGATTTCAACCACTGCCTAAGTTTTCCAAGTGCGATTTGGACATATTATGTAGAAAATTTTTAATTAACGGCTTTTATTTTTTCATAATATGTTTTTTTTTTTGTTTTTCGAAAAGGCTAAATCTATTTATAATTTTTGAATTTGAACAACAACAAAAAAAAATCAAATCAAATCGATTAAAGAAAATATGCCTGATTTAGATAAAAAACTCGTAAAAAAAATCGAAATTGTTACGTTGTTAGACTTCTTCTAACAATATTCTAATAATATTAATGCTTAGAAGTGACAGTTTATTTCTAACAATATTCTAATAATATCTAGAAATTTTTATGGTTTTTGTTTTACAAATAAAAAAATAAAAAATGTTAGAGTTTTTTTTACAAACAAAAATAATTTATACATTAACTTAATATCTAACTAAATTATTATCTTAAAAATTAGGTTATTATAAATATATTTAAACACTAAAAAATATAAATTATTTTCTCTTTTTATTATAAATCATAAATATATGTCAATAATTCTTATTATAAATTTCATATTTTTTTGAAAAATTATATTACTTCCATTACATATTAATTTCATTTATACTTTGGATGTTGTACTTGAGAACATATTGAGTTAGTCTCACCAACTAAACAAGCGAAATGAACACAATCTATGACAGATGTTCCCATGGGGATAAGACAGAAATAGTATCTCAACTACACGCATCAGATTATAGTTGAGGATATGACGGGTGTTCCCATGGGGATAAGACAGAAATAGTATCTCAACTACAAAATTACGCATCAGATTATAGTTGAGGATACATACGAGACTTGTGTGTATTATGTGTATTAAGTATACGTAGCATATGTAGTATAACTAAAAGAAGAAGAGCTAATACACATAATAAACATACCACGTAGAGGAAGAGCTAATACATACATATGACAACAAGAAAATCTAACATTACTTAGATGTTATAGTGTTAATGTGGTGGTATTAGCATCAATTACAATTTTGTGGTGTTAAGGTGGTAGTATTAGCACCACTTACATTTTATGGTGTTAATGTGGTGGTATTAACACCACTTATATTTTATGGTGTTAAGATGGTACTTCACAAATAATTACTTTGTAAATAACTTAATTCAATTCTATTTAAATTTTTTTATTCATTTAAATCAACAATCAAGATTAACTTATGAGTTTTTGCATCACAATCACAACAAGTTAATTATTTATTTTTATACTATTTAAACAAATAAATTCACATGATTATTTTATAAGGCTTTCTAGCACAAGCACAAAAGTTTATGAATAATTATTTTGCAAATAATTCAATTCAATTTTTCAATTTTAATATTATTTGAACAAATAAATACTCAAGATTCTTAATAATTAAACAAATAATTAAAAAAAACATTTTAAATTTATTATTAATTGAAATTTCATTAATCAATTGGGAATATTGCACTTATTAAATTTTTTTGATGGAAATTAACATCATTGTTGGGTTTTTAGTACAAGGTATTGGTATGATACTAGTGCATTGGACATCGTGAAGGGAGAAAGCCTCTAACTTGGGCTCTAAAAAAATGATTTTAGGAGTATAGGATAAGGAAAAACACCTCAAAGGTCACCACACGTCTTCCTAAGAATATTTGTAGCCCTAAGAGTATTTGTAGCCTTTATGGACATTGCCAATATTATAAGGTTTTAATTAATAGGAAAAATCCATCTTTTATCACCACAGGTTAGCACCACTTATATTATGTGGTGTTAATGTGGTGATATTAGTGCCACATGTATTATTTGGTGATAGAATTTGGTAATCTTATTGGAAATGGCATGCCACATTTTATGTGTTAATTAGAGAAATGGTGTAGAGTACAATAAAGTGGTGACAAGTGCTTTGACACATTGACATGTACAAATAAAATTTAATTGTGAGAGTTTGCACCATAAGTAAAATAATTTCACAAATAATTATTTTGTAAGTAACCCACCTCAAGTCTTTATCTTTTATATTCTCTAAATAATTATAAGTTTTTATTATAAGTTTTTATACCAGATATAACAATTTTTTTTGTCTGTTTCAATTATTTACTTTTTATATTATTGTCTCTCCAATTAAATAAATGAATTTTACAAAATTATTATTAAAAATCAACATTGAAATTTAATTATTTTAGTGATAATTCTTTAATCTTTATAAATTATTTGTTAAATTGTTTGATGGATATTAGTGCCATTACCAATATTGAGCTCTAAGTCGGGTCACAAGGCCTTGGACATGGTTGAGGAAAGAAACTTCTACCTTAAGTCTTATAAGAATTTTTAGGCATTTATGGCAAAAAACGACCTCAAACCACTGCACATTGCCTTGTGAGAGAATTGTTAGTCCTATGTGCATGGATATTAATACAATTATGAGATTTTAATCATTAAGGAGAGGAGTAGGAGAACATTACATGGTTATGGGAGGAAACTAGGCCTTAGTCACTAAAGAAAGATTTTAAGGATCCAACGCTAACAAATCAAGGTGATCCTTAGTCTTACAATAGTGATATGGGTCGACTTTAGGAGATTTTAAGAACTAGATATAGGTCTTGGGGCCCTAGACATGGTTGGCAAAGGAATCCCAAATTTTCATACTAAAGGAGGTATTTATGCATCTATGGTTCAGAAAGACATTCCAAACTTGAATATAAGACCTCTTGAGGATATATACAAATTCCATTAGGACGATTTGAGAAATAAACACTTGTATCAATTAATTTAACATGGTGAAGGGAGAAATCTTTGGCCTTAGTCCCTAGAGGATATTATAGACACCTAAGGCCCATAACAACAACTTGAATCACCACACATGACCTACTTAGGGATTCCTTTTCCTCTTAGTGGGATATTAGTTACATTAGAAAGATTTGAACAATAGGTATGGGTCTTGGGATTTTTCCCATGGACTATGAATAAAAAAGTAGCCTTACACTCTAAAGGAAACTTCTATACATAGAGCCTGGCTAAGAACAACGCCTCAAACTACTACAAATGACCTATGAAATATACACTTCACCTCTTAGTGGCATATTGATGACATTAAGAAGTTGTTCAACGCTAGGTATGGGTCTTGGAACTTAGAACAAGTTCAGTGGAGGAATCCCAAAACTTAGGCCATAAAGGAATATTCTAGGTATCTATGGCCTAGAGTGACAACTCAATCTACAATATAGCATCTCTTGAGGGTATCGTTATCTTCTAAGTGGGGATTAGGGATCTATTGGAATATTTTGAGTAGTAGGTATAGTTTTTAAGGAATTTGACATCGTTTGGGGAGAGACTATGGAACACATCTCTCAAAATATATTATGAGTGCCCATGGCCATTAAAAATACATAAAACCACCACCTGATAACTCTCAGCGTTATCCTTGCCTTTGAGTGGGGATACTAGTTCCATTATAAGGTTTTGGATAGTAGGTAAGGGTCTCCATGCCTTCAGCATGGTTGAGGAAGGATACCTAGGAATTATTCCCTAAAGTGAAATAATTTGTATCTAAGTTAAATAATAATGTTTCGATCAACCACACATCAACATTTCGAGCATATCGTTGGCCTCTAAATGAAAAAAATGAAAATATTATGGAGTTATGTGGTTGGGGTATGGTGCCTCATGGCCTTGGACATGATTGTTAGGTAATGCCTAATCCTCATCCACTAAATTAATATTAAAGGAATATGTCCCAAGAACTATTCCTTAGACCAAAATGCATGCCCTCGCTAGGGGATATTTGGCCTTAAATTGGTGAAGGGAGGAAACCTAGGCCTTAAGATTTAAAAGAATGTTTTTTTCTTCCAATTCCAATCATTAATGACTTGAACAAGCACAAATGACCTCCCAAGGGGATCCTTCGCATTTAGCTGGGAATATTAGCACCATTATGATTTTTTATAACTATGTGTAGGTCTTGAGGCCTAAACCAAACTAGGTGTGGGCCTTGGGACCTTTGATATGGTTAAGGAAGGAAACCTTAACCTTAATACCTAAAGGAAGTTTCTAAGTATTTATATCGAAGGATGACATGTTGAAAATGTATATTGGACCTTTCTACAATATATTTGGCCCTTTAGTAGGGCTTTCTGTGCCACAAGAAATTTTTTAGGACTAAGTATAGGTATTGTAACATCCCCTCAGAACATGAGCAGAAAACATCAAGTGTAAGTAAACAAAAAACACTGTAAGTACTATCCTAGCGTCATCAAATTATATATGAAATTAATATTACTAGGAGACTGAAAGCGTGTGTGACTAAAATGATGATGGGGAAACAAATCCACTAGGGTAGAGGTCTAAGGCCAGTGAAACCTTGAGATTATAGCTTATGATGACTAAGGGTCATCATGGTACCATGGGGTACTAAATGGAATGGGATTTGTATTTCTCATTATTTTGAATGAACCCATTAATGTGCTTAATTTTAGCTTTAGGCGTTGAGAGAGAATGCGTTCATCGCATCAAAATACAAAAGAATTGATCTTATCCTTTGTACAATAAACAATATATTGCTGCCATTATAAAAGTATTCTTAAAGCACACAATATTGTTACTATGAGTTACATTTNATATATATATATATATATATATATATATATATATACATATATATATATATACATATATATATATATAAGCAAAGAGAAGAATTATATAATTACTAAGGGTTCCTTCTTAAAGGATTTCTAAACCAATCAAATTTGATAAGTACCTTGGAAAGGTAAATAGAAAACAATTGAAGGAAAAGCATCTTAGAACTTAAGAATAAGTACTTATCAAAATAGCCTTAAAGTTCATATTAAAAGAGATTTGGTATTTATCGAGTGGATGTTTATTAAGTGAGATAAATAACATATAATTGGATATACAAGGAAGATGAAGAATTTGACTTTTGAGCCGAATGGTTGTTATATGCCATTAAGTAGCCACTATTTTTCTTTGATTATTTTAGGAGAACGTGTGAAGGTGAAGCAGTCACACAATAGTGTGGTAAAGCCGAAGCATAGTTAAACTGAGATCAAAAGGGGAAGACGACTGCCACCTCATAACCAACTTAATTCCATGTGTCGCCTTAAGAAGTTGTGAATCTTCCTATTTATGCAGGTTACGATTCTTTATTTGGGTAGGCACACATGCCCTTTGGAGAAAATGGAGTTTTCTTTGTGGGCGGAAAAAGAACAGGAGGAAAACCCTCGACTTCCAACCCAGGAGATTTGTACAGGTGATGGACCCCGTTTTGGTAAAATCACCCTCGTGTTTATATTTTCACCAGATCTAGAGTCCGGTCGATGGTAAGAGCAGAGAATGGCAGAGAGGAGGTTACTCTTACCTCAGGAACTCGACCCAGAATTATTGAGCGAGAGCTCCACAAACTCCAGGTTTGCGATTTCATATTTTCTTGTTTGTTATTATGAATAGGGGTTTAACAGAATATGCTTGCTCCAAGCCCGCACCCGCTTGTTCCAGCCTGCACTTTCATGTTTATTTTATGGATCTGAATTTCATCATTATTGGCTTGTTCCGAGCATATAAGTGTATGTTTAATATTGTTGGATCTGAGCTTCATCCTTGATATAGATGATATTGATCTCATCTTCTGTATAGCTGCGATTAGACAAATCCTGTGCTTTTATCATAGCAGACCTGGGAGCGTCCTTCTTTAAATGGCTTCGAACCCTGCTTTTGTTTGGTTAATTAAATACTTAGATATACATCCTTTTGATGAACAAAACTTGATGAGGGTTTAGTCATGATGTTATGTTAACTAAGAAGTCCAAGTCTCCAACTCTTAGGCAAGACATCCCATTTGTTATAACATGGTCGTAACTTGAACTTGGAGAGTTTCGGTTTGACGACCTTGGCTTAGTGGATTTGTTGCCCAGCTCAGGGGTGGCTTTAGACGGGAGAACATACGTCACATGAAGTCTACGGTTAGGAGGAAAGTCGAAGACACGTTTCTAGTCGCTAAACTCAAAATAAGTATTCTTAACAGTTAGTTTTGTTTATGGAAGTAATTACTTTGTTTATAAGACTTATGCTCTTGGATTTATGATACTAATATGCTTTTGGAGTTACATAAAGTGGTGGTCGCAGGAGTTGTGTTACAATGGGGAATAACTCTCGAAAGACAAGTGACTCTTGCGTCTTTTTTTATGGTAGCTCCCAAGAGGACAATTACAAGTATGGTACCCTGTTATGAACGATGTCATCGATGTTTCAAATAAAAGGTTAAGGTGTAATCACTATCTTAATCAAGGGATAGTCTAGCGATTAATGTAACGGTCATACCTATTGTAAAATTCAATAAGATTCGCTGATGTATATTTGTGTTAGAGTGATGGTAGTTTTACGGTTCTTAATTGCAACCAAAAATATGATTCTGTATTTGAGGTATAAATTTCTTACCATTATTTTTGGTATTAGTATGGTCATTGGTATAACTCTATTGTCAACTACGCAGTGGAACTTAATTTAATTAAATTACAATTTGTTTATATGAATAGATGCAAATGATAGTAGAGTTTACATAAATGTGATTACACTCTCAAAGGACTAAGATGATTGACTTGTTGATATAGTAAAAGAGAAAAAAATTTACCCCATTTTCTCAGAGTTTTACATGGAGGAATTTTGGGTGTGTTACAAATGGTATCAGAGCCTCGGGTTCAAACACCACGGCCAAATGGACCCACGTATATACAAGTGGTTGTTTACTTTATGAATTATTGGTTATGTAAATAAAATTAGTTTGTTATCTTGTAGCATGTAAGTTAAATAAAGTTAAATTTTAAATGAGACGTTACGTATGTGATGACTACAATATAAACGGTTGCTCCAATTTGAATACATCAAGGACACGGGAAGTATTATAAACTGTAACCTAAAATAGTTACAGGTGAACTTAAGGTTAATGACTAATTAAGTTGGTCCTTAAACCTCCCTTATAAGTAAATATGTAGTCAGAAATTCAGAGTTTCTGGTCCCTAAGTTTCTTTTGAAGAATTATGTTGTCACAGGATGCATGTATGAATTTGTTAAGGCATGAATTTATATATTGAAGAAATTGAAGCATTCCATTTCTGCTACCTTTTCATCATGATGATATGGTTTTATGGTAAAAGCTCTGTGAAAATTTTTCTCGAACCTTCTCTCCATAGATCTTGGGTAGGATCTACTTAAACCCAAAGATTTAGTTAACAACAATAACTTAGTCTATGACCAGGTTATGATCCTAGTCTGCAGAACTCTTTATTTTGTATCATTTATGATAGTTGTTAACGTGTTATCTTATTAACCACAAGAAGCTAGAAACTCCAATTTGAATTATGAATCAGATTTTACTGCAAGACCTCATTGTAAAAGCATAACTAAGTTTATCTTTGGTTGGAATTATGCATTGTCATAGACATTAAAAATAATTAAACGAATGACTTAATGAAGTAGAAATTCACAAAAGATAGAAGGTGTAAACAAAAGGAAACTGAAGCATCATTGAAATAATTGTATATGTTATGAAAATTCAATAAAATGTTGAGGATGAAGAGGAGTTAATGTAAAATGATTTTTGTAGAATCTATTATGTATCATCATCATTGTCATTGTTTCAGAGTAGCTGCAGGTATCGTGAATTGATATCGGTTTTTATACAAAGAGGATACTTACATTCAGATGATCATGTAATTACCAATGTTCTTGGAACTTAATGGAAGACAAGAGTGCAATGTATTATGCATGGTAAGCATATGGTAAGAATTTGATTATAGATAAATGGAACTCATAAACATATCTGTTAAATCATGAGTAAGAAAAATCGTATGAACCTATTTGATATTATTTGTGCATGTTGTAAATATCAAATGTACAAAAAAAAACAATGAATGAATAAAAGAACTTTTCCTAGACTCAAACAAGAGGTTGAGTGGAAAATAATTTCCTGGAACTAAGCATGAAGGCTTGGGGGGAAAGAACCTTTCACTGAGGGGACACCAAGGGGAAAAACTGAGGATCCAACTCTATTTTCTTAAAGTAACTTTTCCTGGACCCAAGCAAGAGGCTGGGTGGAAAAGAAATTCCTGGACTCAAGCAAGGGTGCTTGAAGGGAATTATGAAAGAGTCTGTGATATCAATGGCAAGACCTAGGCACAAAGTTGACGTCTAGAAAACAGTACGTTGTTTGATTGTTTTTGAGGGGAAAACTTTTGACTAGCGATCAAAAGGGAGAGTAACCTCAAAGTTTTAGCCTATAAGACCAATTGGTGTCAGCAACTCGAGAGAGAGTTTTGTGTTCAACAGAGAGCTGTTAATGATGAAAAACTCAATGAAGGGTTTGTTCGTCAACAAAAGTGTTATTGAACGTTGTTCAACTTCATGATGAAAACAAAAAAATACATATTGACGATTTTCTTCATAACTAGACTGTTGAATGTCTTAATGTGCAAATGTTATGAATATTTAAGTAGGAAAATTCCTTCAAAGGCAAGGATGAATTGTACATTTTGAAATATTACTATTGAAATTATGTGAAATAGATGATGCTAACTTGTGAATGAAAGAAATTCCTATCTCAAGTTGAGGACTCGTTAAAGCATTCAAGTACTAGAGGTAAAAGACGCCCCTCAAAAAGATAAGTAAATCTGAATTAATTATGCATTTTCTTGATAGTAATGTTGTGTTAGGCCTTCTTATGAGGATAAAAAGCACAAAAAAAGGATAAAATATGTTTCATGAATTGCAAATGTTGCGTTGCAGAAAAGACTTGTTATTTATGTTCTAAGTTGGATTATGAATTAATGACATGTTTATTGAATATTGTTTTGGAAGACCAAGTTTTGTTGCACAAAAGTGCAGATTATGAAGGATAAAAAGCTTGCGGGAATTGCAAAAAGATTGAAGAAGATCAAAGCAAAGAGGGAAAAGAGAACAAAAGATGAACTCAGGAGTGGAAGACAAATTGTTAAAAAGCATGAACACTGAGGATGATGTTAATTCTAAGGGGGAGAGTATGTAACATCCCCTCAAAACATGACCAGAAAACATGAAGGGTAAGTAAACAAAAAACACTGTAAGTACTATCCTAGCGTCATCAAATTATATATGAAATTAATATTGCTAGGAGACTAAAAGCGTGCATGACTATGGGGAAATGAATCCACTAGGGTAGAGGTCTAAGGCCAGTGAAACCCTTACATTATAGCTTATAACGACTAAGGGTCATCATGGTACCATGGGGTACTAAATGGAATGGGAGTTGTATCTCTCATTATTTTGAATGAACCCACTAATGTGCTTACTTTTAACTTTAGGCATTGAGAGAGAATGTGTTCATCGCATCAAAATACACAAGAATTGATCTTATCCTTCGTACAATAAACAAGCTATTGCTGCCATTATAAAAGTATTCTTAAAGCACACAATATTATTACTATGAGTTACCTTTAGTTGCATATCAGAATTATTATTATGAAATGAAAGGAAGCATTACCTTAAGTATAAAGGTGAGGTAAAACTAGATTTACCTACTAATAGAAATGAGGATAATATATATATATATATATATATATATAAAAGCAAAGAGAAGAATTATATAATTACTAATGGTTCCTTCTTAAACGATTTCTTAACCAATCAAATTTGATAAGTACCTTGAAAAGGTAAATAGAAAACAATTGAAGGAAAAACATCTTAGAACTTAACAATAAGTACTTATCAAAATAGCCTTATTTTCATATTAAAAGAAATTTGGTATTTATCGAGTGGATGTTTATTAACTTAGATAAATACCATATAATTGGATATACAAGGAAGATAAATAATTTGAATTTTGAGCTGAATGGTTGTTATATGCCATTAAGTAGCCACTATTTTTCTTTGACTATTTTAGGAGAATGTGTGAAGGTGAAGGAGTCACACAATAGTGTGGTAAAGCTGAAGCATGATTAAACTGAGAGTGTTATAGCTAGCTTTTGTTTTCTATTTTTAGAACGTATGTTTGTTTTCAAAACATGGTTTTATTATTGCTTTAAGATTTTGAGCTTGGTTTTTGAAGTATTTGGATAGCACACTTATTTTCATTTTTCAATTTTATAAGTTTTCCTTTTAGATTTACTTTACTCAGTTGTTTTCATAGTTTTTATGCGCTTAATAGGTGTATGTATTTCTGAAAGGTTGGATAGAGATATCATAAGGGTTAATCAAAGTTTGATTTTACAATTTAACCCTTTCTTTTTTAAGCCTTTTGTCAAAAAACATTAATCAGACATTCCTGTAGTGTAAAGGTAGAAAAAATGAATTAGAGCGCTACAAGAAAGTCGTGGTCTTCAAAAAATCGTGAATTGGCTCTTGAGTTTTAAAATTTGCAAATGAGAGGAGGTTTTCCACATTTGTAAAGGAGAATGATACGTGTTTAAACCTTACTAATCATTTTGAAAAGTGTTTGAGTTAAGGCAGGAATGATTCAGGCGAGTTGCAGTTGTCCAGAAGGTGGGAGATGCAAATCCTTTAAACAACAATGATGGTGCATGATGGGAGTAATTCGATGTTAATTACGGATTTCTTGAATGTATGAAAGATTACAGAGATCGCATTGATACTTCGCAATTCGTGGTTGGAAGATGAAGAAGGTTAAAGGTTTAGGGTTTGCAGGTTAATTGACTGGCGCAGTCGTGGTAGCTGAAGACAAAGCTACGAAGGTTAGTGGACACCTGGGAAGACAAGATAGCAAAATTTTAGCGATCAAAACCATTATTACAACAGGTATGCAATTGATTGCTGACATCATCCCTGAATTTGGGATTGCATTGACAGAAGAGTAGAGATGGGTGTTTATTAAGAAGTGCATCAAGTTCAGGAGCCTGATTTTTGCTCAGTTATTAATCTTTGTTGTCAGTAGAAATTGTTCCGAAATTCTTATCAGTTTCGAGGAAAAGTTCATATCTAGGGTTTTAAATCTGCTCAATTTCTGATTTACTTTCGAAATAACACACTTTCAAAATAGTTTGAAGCATTTTCTGAAGGAGAAACAGTTAAGGTTTATTATCGAGAATGAAGAGAAGTGGGAAGACGAATAGGGCTGAGCCTTCAGACATGACATGGGCTAAAACTTTCCCTGAGTGTGCAAAGTTGTTTTTAGAAGCAGGCTGGTTGCAATATTTTGAGAAAATTGATGGTCATCATACAGAGGTTTCATATGAATTTGCTTAGGGATTAGAGAAAGACACAGTCACATTTGATACCCTAAAATTTGAATTGACTAGAGAATTAATAGCAGAGGCTATAGGAATTGCTAATGAGGGTGAGTTTTGGTTCAAGAAGGTGCCTTTTGCTTTTAATTAAAGAATTTCTTGCTGCCCAATGTTGTTGCAGATTGGGGTAAAGGGGTACATATACAGAATTTTAAACCAGAATGGAGGGAGCCAATCAAGATCTTGCAGATTTATGTAACTTGTGAATGAATATATGCCTCTGTGTTCAAATACCACATCAGGTTTTTACAACACTTAACTCAGGAATCAAGGATGAATCTCCCTTTCTTTTTCCTCAAAAGTTTGCAAAATATGTCTAGCAGAGTAAGGGAGCATCGGGATCATACTAAGCAGTCCATTTTTCATCATGGTTTGATAAAATTGATTATCGGTACTGTGCTCTAGAAGAAAGGAAAGACTTGGGACTATTTTTTGTTTTTGTTTAGGTTTCAAGGTGAAAAGGAAGACCAATAAAAAAGAATACAGGTGAAAAAATCCCACAGTCTTGTTAAAAAATTGAAGAAATAAGTTATTATTGAAGTAGAAGCATAGACTACACAATTGAAGTCTTCGACACAGAAGGTTGAAGAGCTTGAAGGTGAACAACAAAAGAAGACTGATGAAGATGATCTGTTGAAATTTCAAATGCAAAATTTAAAAGATGTAGAAAAAATCAATGAAGATGATGTAGTAAATACCCTTAACGAAGATACAAACCAAGAAGAAGGTGAATTTATTTTAGAACAAGAACATAATCCTACAGAGGTACATGAAGAAAGAAGGGAAATCCCAGTGCTTGATAAATTGAAGGTTGACAATACATAGAGTTCAGAAGAAGGGTTTGAAGAAAAGCTGGTTTTACAAGGAGTTAAAATCAAGGTGGTTCAACTTTCAGCTATTAAGCATCAAGGTAAAACCTTGAGGATGTTGGGAGAAATAAGAGTAGGATGGAGACCTAAAACTAGACCTAAGAACAAATTAAGGTTAAACATTAAAAGGCTTTTAAATCCCAAGCTAGCTCAAGAGAAAATCACAATATTAGAAGATTCTTCTTCTCAAGAAGACTTAGAAGAGGATGAAAGCCCGAATGTTAAAAATGTCAAGGGTAAGAAACAAGTTTCTTTGATGGTTAATTTAGCCTTGGCAAAGATTAAAATTTCAGAATAGTTAAAAGATGTTAAAAGAAAAGAAAATCTTAGCCCTCAGCAGGATGATTCAATGAAACATCATTCAGTGATGTTAGCAACTTGTACAAGTGAAGGAAAAATTGCAGAGCCATCAATCCAATGCAATTTTGAGGGTGCTGAGTCTCCAGATTTTCCTGTAACAGTGATAGAGCAACATCAAGAGGATGATGAGCAGATTTTTAAGAAGTTACATATCCCTTGGATGCCAGAAGGAATGTCTTCATTTCAAATAGGGAAATGTATAGATTCTGAGAATGAAACTCTTCGAAAAGTATCAAGCAGTACAAGTACGAAATAAACTTTCTACAGGAAATAAATGAAGGATTAGTAGTGGTAAATAGAAGATTGAGAGAAGATCTAGAGGAGATTATCAAGAATTAATTGTGGTTTCTAAAGAAGCATTGAAGAGGAAAAGACAGGCACAAAGCTAATGTGCAGAGCTAAAGCAGACTATTCAAGAAGTAACTCAGCAAAATCAAGAATTATCTAAGAGAGTCGAAGACCTAGAAGCTTAGCAGCAGAGAACAAGAAGAAAAACTCAAGCTTTAGAAGGAATATCCCTTTTGGATGAAGCTACAAAAGATCTTTAAAATATTATTGATGACAAGTGTCTTTTAGTTAACTTTTGTAAAGATATTAGTTTATTTTGGAAATCTTTCACTTTGTTAGTGGTCGATAGTATGACTTAAAAGGTAGCTATACAGTTAGATAATTGTTTTTTGGATGTAACCAAGATAAAAGCAAGACATTAGAATGAAGAAGGGTTCGAATTTTTGTACAAGGGGAGGCTTCAAGCTACTATATACAAAGCTAAGTTCAGAAACTCTTATGTATTTTTGATAACTGATTATGATATATATGCAAACTATAATCCCATTTTACTCTATTTGCTGGTTTTATTTCTGATTTGTTTAATCACTCAGTTGACAATTTCATTTCTTGTTTGAGGTTATTATTCATGAAATGCCTATGAACTATGGATGAAATTCAGTGTTATGCTTATTGTTTCTGGTTTATGTTCCATATATTATACATATCAGTTCTTCATTGTTACATGATTTAGTGTTTGTCTTAGCGTAATGATATTTTACCCTCTTGTTTACAAAATGTAAAACCAAAACCCTAAAAACCTTTTTTACTTCGTTTTATTTTATGAGATTGTGTTGGCTTGTTCTTTAGTAGTCTGAGAACAATTTCTGGCACTAAAATCTTTGGCATCGTTGTCGGGACAAAGCTGAAGCATACTTTCCACGGGGTATTCATCATTCAACTGGTTTTGAGAGGTGAACAAAACCAGCAAATCGTTAAGACTACATTTCACCAAACAGTTCATAGTGGCTACTAAGGGAGTTGAGACAAGAGGTAGACCTAGTTCACGATTACACTTGGGTGTCTCAGACCCAAAGCAAATTCTGAAGGAAGCTAGGAAAATTAAGAGATCACAGTTATCCCCAGCTTTATGTAGCCCTAATTAATTTGACAGACTGTCACCCTTTCCACTTTTTGAGGAGGAAAAACAAAATCTGTCTTGACAAATCGATTGGTGACTCCACTAGTTCAAGATGCAGATGCCGAGGATCATGGAAGCCATTCTGGCTCGAAGGTTTGCACCTTTTAATTTTTCCAATGTTCCAGGTTTTCCAAATCCAGTACCTACTATGGATGTTTGGGGAGATTGTTTTCCACGATTAGAGAAAGAAAAGAGGATCATCCTTCAGGTCACCTCATTAGATTTCATCAATATATGGTTCAGTTAAATATACAACATGAATATGTGCTCATGAAGATGTTCATGTATTCACTCGAGAAAGATGCACGAGAATGGTATTTTTCTCTTCCGATTGCTAGCATTTCCTCATTGAAATAATTCCACACATGTTTCCAGATACATTGTAAGGATATGTTCTCAGCTGAATTCTCTTTTAAAGATTGTTGTGAGCAGGCTAATTTTTATAATACAATTTCTGTTTCAAAAAATCATGATGATAAGTATAATCAATGATTCAAAACATGTCATGAAGAAGTTGTAGTGTCAGAATTTGTTGAAGATGAAGAAGGAATGTTTTCATATTTTGTTTTCAAGGAAGAATTCCATGATCATTACGATAATCAAGTTGTTGTTTTAAGTCAAGTTGAAGATGATTCTAGTGATGAGATCAGCAGAGATAGTTTGGAATATCATCATAATGCTTTCAACACTCTTAATAATCATTTGAATGCGCCTAATCCTGTTGAAGATCAATCTCTTGTTCAACAAACTGTTGGAAATCATTGTTGTGTTAAAGATTAGCTATGCCATTGAAAAAAAACACGAACCTTCAACATCATCATTTGAAATTTCTGAGAATGCTCCTTGTTATGATGAAGAGATTGGGGTTCCAAGGCAAGAATTCTATGATGAATTATATTCTATTCCTTTTTGTTTTGATACTAAAATCGATGAAAGCTAGGTTGTTGACATTTTTAAAATTATATCAGAAGTTTCTTATATTCATGGTTATGATAAATCTGCTGTTCAAAACCATTATGAAGATGCTCTAATTTTTTATAAATATGATGATGAAATTGAAAAGAAAGACCCATAAATGTGTGATGTGTGTGATATGGTACAATTTGATCAGTAGATTCAGGAATGAATTCAGTCCATTATCCTTGAACAATCGGAGACAATGTATGATAGTTATCCATTTGAAGACAGTGTGGAAAAGGAGGTTCAGCTTGTTGACATTATTGATGATACTGTCCAAAAAATTTCGGAGCAAATTCAAGCTGATCCTGATGTATTTTATCACCAATGTCTCGTTGATATTCATAGAACAAAACATTCTTATGGACATCCTATATTTTTCATAGAATAGGAAGAGGTAACTTTTGACAATTTTTATGATCCAGTGGGATTATTTAGAGTCAACACTAAATTATAAATTTGTTATCTTAGAGACACTATTTGATGAAAGTGAGTACAAGTTACTAGATCTTTGCTCTTCATGTTTTCTAATATTTTTTACTATACATATATTCAGAGTTGAAAGCAAGTTTTGGTGGGTTGATGAAATTTTTGCGTAGTTACATTGGAAATGGGGTTACAGTTTGATTCAGTAAATGGAAGGTTCCTCAAATACTTTTACAGGATTTGAAGGAAAGAGATTTGAATTTCATTGTATATACCGGTGTGTGAAAGATTGAATAAAGACTCCATAGCCCAATGGATGTTTTGCAGAGTAGCGGATAGTTTTAGTTATAGCACAGAATGCACTGATCTACAGGTTCTTGAAGCCTCACAAGGAGGACTTCATCCCGCAGCAGGAGCCAGATGTTATAGCTAGTTTTTGTTTTCTATTTTTAGATCGTATGCTTGTTTTCAAAACATGGTTTTCTTATTGCTTTAAGATTTTGAGCTTGGTTTTTGAAGTATTTTGATAGCACTCTTATTTTTATTTTTTGATTTTATAAGTTTTCCTTTTAGATTTACTTTACTTAGTTGTTTTCATAGTTTTTATGGGATTAATAGGTGTATGTATTTCTAAAAGGTTGGATAGAGATATCATAAGGGTTAATCAAAGTTTGATTTTACAATTTAACCCTTTCTTTTTTAAGCCTTTTGTCGAAAAACATTAATCAGACATTCCTGTAGCGTAAAGGAAGAAAAAATGAATTAGAGCACTACAATAAAGTCGTGGTCTTCAAAAAATCATGAATTGGCAACTCATGAGTTTTAAAATTTGCAAATGAGAGGAGTTTTTCCACATTTGTAAAGGAGAATGATATGTGTTTAAACCTTACTAATCATTTTGACAAGTGTTTGAGTTAAGGCAGGAATGATTCAGGCGAGTTGCAGCTGTCCAGAATGTGGGAGATGCAGATCCTTTAAACAACAATGATGGTGCACAATGGGAGTAATTCGATGTTAATTACGAATTTCTTGAATGTATGAAAGCTTAGAGAGACTGCATTGATACTTGGAAATTCGTGGTTGGAAGATGAAGATGGTTAGAGGTTTAGGGTTTGTAGGGTAACTGACTGGCGTAGTCGTGGTAGCTGAAGACAGAGCTATGAAGGTTAGTGGACACCTAGGAAGACAAGATAGAAATTTTTTAGCAATCGAAACCATTATTATGACAAGTATGCAACTGATTGATGACATCATCCTTGAATTTGGGTTTGCATTGACAAAAGAGTAGTGATGGGTGTTGATTAAGAAGTGCATCAAGTTCAAGAGCATGATTTTTGCTCAGTTATTAATCTTTGCTGTCAGTAGAAATTGCTCCGAAATTCTTATCAGTTTTGAAGAAAAGTTCATATCTAGGGTTTTACATCTGCTCAATTTCTGATTTACTGTCGAAATAACATGCTTTCAAAATGGTTTGAACCATTTTCTGAAGGATAAATAGTTAAGGTTTATTACCGAGAATGAATAGAAGTGGGAAGATGAATAGGGCTGAGCCTTCAAACATGACAGGGGCTAAAAATTTCCCTAAGTGTGCAAAGATGTTTTCAGAAGTAGGCTGGTTGCAAAATTTTGAGAAAATTGATGGTCATCATACAGAGGTTTCATATGAATTTGCTCAGGGATTAAAGAAATACACAGTCACATTTAATACCCTAAAAATTGAATTGACTAGAGAATTAATAGCAGAGGCTATAGGCATTGTTGATGAGGGTGAGTTTTGGTTCAAGAATGTGCCTTTTGCTTTTAATTCAGAGAATTTCCTGCTTCCCAATGTTGTTGCAGATTGGGTTAAAGGGGTACATATACATAATTTTAAACCAGAATGGCGGGAGCCAATCAAAATCTTGCAGAGTTATGTAACCTATGAAGGAAGATACACCTCTGTGTTCAAATACCACATCAAGTTTTTACCACACTTAAGTTAGGAATCAAGGATGAATCTCCCTTTTTTTTTCCTCAAAAGTTTGCAAAAGATGTCTAGCAGAGTAAGGGAGCATCAGGATCATACTAAGCAATCCATTTTTCATCATGGTTTGATAAAATTGATTATCAGTACTGTGCTCCAGAAGAAAGGAAATACTTGGGACTATTTTTTGTTTTGGTCTGGGTTTCAAAGTGAAAAAGAAGACCAATAAAAAAGAAGACAGGTGAACAAATCCCATAGTCTTGTTAAAAAATTGAAGAAAGAAGTTATTAATGAAGTAGAAGAACATACTACACAATTGAAGTCTTCGACACAGAAGGTTGAAGAGCCTGAAGGTGAACAAAAAAAGAAGATTGATGAAGATGATCTGTTGAAATTTCAAATGCAGAATTTAGAAGATGTAGCAAAAATCAATGAAGATGATGTAGTAAATACCCTTAACAAAGATACAAACCAGGAAGAAGGTAAATGTCTTTTAGAACAATAACAGACTCCTACAGACACTAGTAGAAAATGAGAAATTAATGACTAAAAAAATGACTAAAATCAGGCTATAAATGAGTATTTTTGAATCGGTGACTAATAGTAGCAAATTTCCACTATCTTATAGCTAGTCGTATTTCACTAGTCATTAATAGCTTGACTTAGTAGTCATTGATTTAGTCATTGATAGACAATGATTTAGTCATTGATAATCGATGATTTAGTCATTGTTTTAGTCATTGGTAGTTAATGATTTAGTCATGGATTTAGACACTTAGTTAGTCATTGATTTAGTCGTTGATTCAGTCACTGATTTAGTCACTGATTGCAACCATTAATGACCAAATATACGACTAAATAAACTACTAGATGTTAACATATTAATGACTAAGCTAAATACAACTAAGATACGTGAAATTAGCTACTAATAGTCGTATATATGCGAATTTAGTCGTTTTTGTAGTCACAAATTTATGATAGGGCACGGAGGAATCGAACCACCAACCTCCTACCTATAATTAGGCAGGCGCTCTACCATTGAGCTAGCACCCTTTAAGAAGTTGTTATTGCTTGACAATGATGATATTCAAACAAATTTATGATAGATAGCAATCTACAAACTACATAATTATTACTATTACAACTTACCAGTAACTAGTATTTATGATAAACTAATTCCTAAGAGGTATGTACAATTTCTCCTGTAACTAAAGCTAATAAAAATACTACCAATACTCTTACCAAAGAGATTTAGTGATGATTACCTCGTAGTCCAAAGAAGAGTCATTCCTAAAAGGATTTCAAAGCCCAATGCCATCACTGCATCAAAAAAAAAGAGTCAGAAACAAAACTTTCCCTCTTGTCTACTGCAATATTAAGAATCCATGAGCTTCAAGGCATTTCAGATGTTCCTCATCATGGGCTATCAAAATTAAAATACAACCTGTTGCTTTGATAATTAATAAACTTAAAATTATGCAAAGTATATTCACATTTTCTTTGAGAAGGTTCCATAATAAGCAGATCTATGGTTGTGATCAAACTGCAAAAGGTTTATTCTCTTATTGTGAAGCCTATTTTAGCTTTAAATCAAGTGATAAACATTCTAAGAGCCAAGTAGATTCAGAAACGTATTGCTAATGGAGACTCGACGATTATCATTTGCAAAATTAGAGACTTGACTCCCTATGCACCGTAATGTCTTGCAAAAATGATCTTTAGACCAAGAATTCAAAGAATTGCAAGTATTTAGACTTGGGGAATTGCAAGTATTGCAAGTATTTAGCATTGAATCATTTACTCTTTCAAAGGTACCATTTTGTATGGAGGAGTTATGCTTTGTGAATCATTATTCATTGGCTATAAGGGCACCTAATAGTGGATTCAATAATTAAAGAGTCATGTTGCAAATATAAAGAGAAATACCCTGCTCCTACAACATTGCATATTTAGAGAAACCTTTAAAGGGTTGTATATTTGGCTTCTAGGTGATGATACCAGTTATTTGAAAGGTAGGACCACTGGTTAAGCATGAATTAAACTTGAAAAACTTGCAAACTATTAGGTATAACAAAATATATATCAGCTCTATGTTGAGATGTACAGGATCTGAAATAGCTTCCATGATGACTAGACAACAGTTGACAGAGAGAAATAACCATTGATAAGAACTGAACTTTCCTTAGAATGTATGGTCACCTAAAATAAGACTACACTACAATTTAGATTCTAGTAAGCTTTTGAGATTGACTAATCCTATCAAAAAGGTTGGAGAGACTGGTAATCTACAGTGTTCTTTTAATGCATAGTTGCATAAAAGGCATATTCATATCAAGATTTATGACTTTCAAAATGAAGGAATTTATTTGACCATGAAATGCACATTTATGATGAAGCAAAGGATAGAGAAAATCATGATGAGGTTCATATTCCCCATTTGAACTACCTATAAGAAACTATTTCTTCGTAAGGGTAATAAAGCATGTCTCCATCCTGCTTGAGTGGAATGTGAAAGTGCCCCGCCCTGATTATCTGATTATGAATTAGTTTTAAGTTCCAATTCCCTTCAGGCCCTATGGCATGTTTACGCCTTCCACTCTTATTTTCCACGTGGAATGCATTGCTTCTTCAATGGAATATAAGAGCCTCACTAAGACCTGGGTCTCGTATTTTGGTGTGGAGTTATATTTACAAGTACAAAGTTCAAGGTTCATGAAGAATTGTTCAAAACCTACCATTAGTACAACATTATCACATAGGGTATGTTTTTGAGGAAGGATAGAGGCAGGGCAGAGCAGATAGTAAGAGTAAGAGAGGGTCTGACCTAGCTAATTTAAAGAAAAAAATCTAAACCTTGGCTGAATTAGAGATTGAATAGTCTCTTAGTAAGGGGTAATGTGTTGGTGAGTGAGTGTAGCGCTAAGGCCTTATATTTCTTTTCTCTTAGGCACCGATTTTGGAAAGGGATGCTAAGAAGTCCCCAAGATGGCCAAGGGATATCTGACAATCCTACATGACATTGGTAATGTCCCGGTGCAACTTAGGGACATCCCCTGTGCAAAGTTAGATCTTAAAAGATAGGCTCATCTGAAAATGATTATCTCTTGTATTTAGATCCATAAAAATAAGTCTATATCCATAGATAACAAACTTGGAAAAATACAAAGGCTTAAAATGGCTGGATAAAAGGAAACAAAAGCTGTAAATGCCATATTAGCAAGAGGTAAAACACAATTATTAAAAGAAAATTACTAATATCCAACAACAAAAGAAGATAAAACTCACCCTTGGCCTCTGAAGGAACCAAAAATGTGCTTCCCTCTGAAGTACTCTGAAATCGTTGCACCTTTGGGCCAAAAGCATTATTAGATAGTCCATTAATATTCAATAGTTCATGTCCATTTGTGCTTTCCAAAACATCTTGTCCATTTTCCCACTCCCTATGCAATTGCATAGACGATGCCAAATTGGGAGTGGAATAATGGCTTGATCTTTCTCTAGAACCTTCTGACCTTGCAAATAAAAATATTAATTGCTTGCTATTTTGAGACTTCCATGAACTTGATATTTCCTTTGACAGCCCATTGCATTTATCAGTCTCAACAAGGAGCAAATTTGCTAAATTGTGAGGACTATTTAATACACTATCATTTGAATCAAAATTCAAAGACAATATGTTTGAAATTGTATTGTTTTCTCCAACATTTGAGCCATTCATATAAAATTCTGGGGCAAAGATATTTTAATGATGTACATTGACTTGTGATATTAAAACCCCTGACGGCTACAAACAAAGGAGGATGAAAAATAGATGGAACACTATGATTCCACAAGTGAAGGAAGTTAAATTGGGCTAAGGGGAGAGTGCCTTAGTAAGTTGTTTAACTTAAGTCCTTAGCCTTAATTTTAAACCTTAGTTAGTGAATTTATCCAAAATCCCTAAACCATGAGTATGGGAGTTGATTTATTTAATCATTGTTTATCAACCTAATCTTGGGGGATTAAGAGGAATATTGGGGGATTAAAAGGGGGAAACGTGGGATACTCATGAAGATAGCGTGGAGGTTTCTCAACATGCAAATATAACGTTTGCAATTTGAGCTTAGAGGGGATTTTAGCCATCATTTCTTGTTGGTACCAAAATTGGTGAAAAAGGGGAAGTACAGTTACCTTATGAACTATATTTTCATGTATGTTGATGCAATTGCATAGGAAATTGATACTAATGGTTGTTGGGTTTGTTAGAAGAGAAAAGTTAGCCTATAGCTGAGAATCCATAAATTCCCAATAGTGAGATTCCCTGGCCAACTAATGCTGAAGCACTGAAAGGAATTGGGATAACTTGAGGGACCTGCTTGCAGAGAAGCGGATCCCATTCCCAGTGTTGTGCATAGTGAGGGGGGAGTGTGTTGTTTGATAGGGATAGTAGTAGAGAGTGTTTTGGCACCAAAGAGTTTTCTGAGCTGTGGATTGAGCAAAACACCCTAGGATCTTCACCATTGTGGAATGATAGCCTCAACTTGAATGTGGCCTTTGCCATAAAAAGAT
>LPNX010495894.1:1076208-1154541 GCA_001517045.1 Pseudotsuga menziesii | reverse complement strand
GTCTGTGGAAAGTGTCTCTGAGAAAGATCCCAGTTTCAAGAGAGGACACATTTTGGATAGAGCAGAGGCAGAGCTGCAAAAATTGCTTTAAGTGAACCTGTGTTTGGAAAATTCAAAATATTGTACTACTCTGTATCAGAAGTGCATAGCCAATAGCATTTTTGAGCTTACACAAATCACTAAGACCATCTGAGACTCATCTCCCAAAGGCCTGATACAAGGATACGTTTAAAAGGAACAAATGTTCACAAAATGAGAAGACATGTGTGCAAAGGTTCTAGACTAAGATCCAAAAGCTTTGTCTTTCTCCAGCCAAGACTAAGATCATATGTTGGATGAATAATTTTGCATCAAGCATGACTTGTTGAGTGATTCCCTAAGAGGTATTTGATGATATAACCTTAAACTTAAAGGTCTTTCTCTCTATCCTGGTGCCATTCTTATAGAGAATGTATTTTGGCCATTGGTGTTATTCTTTTAGTGAATGTATTTTGGCTATTTCTGAAGTACAAAGATTATATATCTTTGTGATTCAATTTCTAGGTTATCACTACAAGCTATATAAAAAGCACTTTCTTTAGCCAAAAAATTGGAAGTCTTTTTTTTGGCAGATTTTTATATGTAAAAAAAATGGTAGTATTCATATCACTTTCTGGGAAAATTCTGAAGGAACCAAGTAAATATTTGAGTTCCTCTATCCGAGACACCCAATTTCAAAAAAAAACACCCAAATCAAAGTCCAAGAAGTGAAGTTGTCGCTGAATTAAGATCAGCTATTTTTAGGTTTTTGTTTTTCTGATGACGGCCACAGAATGCAAAGCTGGTACCTTTTGATAAAGCCACTAGACTTTACTCAAACCAGATTCAATTGATAAAGAATGACTGTGGCATTTCATTATTGTGGTTATAATAGATATGAAGCATTGGGAGGTTAAGCGACGGTTAAGTGTACTTTATTCAAACCAGATTCAATTGATAAAGAATGACTGTGGCATTTCACATGCATTGAAGCTCTGTAAAAATAGAATATATACCCAAAATAAAAAATGAACTTGAATGCCTGAGAGGTATTACGATTCATAAAAAAATGGTTCACAATAGGAAGAAGCTCGACCAACTGTACAACTAATCCAATACCCACAACCTGAATCCTCACCTGCTTGCAAGAACATATAATTCTAAGCAAACTAAGTCCTGCTGCCATAGCCCTTGGATACTTCTTGTCCTTCACAAGCCTCAACAAGCCGAATAGAAGCCTAAAACTCGAAACGTTCTCAGACTTTAGATCTTCGATATCCACCAGAGTTTCAATGAGCTTTGCTGAATTTATTCTTGTCTCCATGGTACCCTCGTGCAGAAGGTCCACCATTAGAGAGACCTTTGCCGGTTCTGTGAGGCTTGTTTTTCCTTCTGAATCCAAAGGAAGCCTAACTAGAATACCAATGGCTTCAGTCCCAACTGCATGAGAAGTGAAAGGACCCAACAGAGACGACAGCAACATCACCCCTCCTTCATCCACTATACTCTTTCTTGCAGATTCATCTGTTTGTGCAATCAACCTAAGTGCACACAGAGCCTTTATTCTAGTCTTCCCTTTAGCCTTCCTGAGCTTCTCCAGAAGCTCCTTCACTCTCTCCTTAACAGTTTCGGCCTGTTTTTTCTGCATCATATATCTGTGTGAGAACCACTTGTAGATGAGATGGGAGAGGGTCGTGTTTGGAGTAAGAGAGACATCCCAGAGTTCCTGCATAGTTGTCGGACAGATGTAATGATGCCCTATTGAAAACCACTGCAAAATATTGGATCGTTCATAGGTCTGGCCTGTACAAAGGGTAACAGGATCCTGCATAGGTTCCAGAGAAATGGGGCAAATGAACACGGAGGGCACATCATAGCAATCCAGCTCTTCAATCATCTGTTTCAACGGAATCCCATCCATATTGCTCTTCAATCATCACAGCAATCCAGCTCTTCAATCATCACACCTTCGGAATGATAGGAGATCCATATTGCTTGGAAAAGGAAAGAGCATCGAGCATCCTTCTCCCTCAAGTGATTAATCTCTTCTCCACCTGTTCCCGCTAATTTGGACATTGTAAAGAATTTAAAGGATCTGTCGCTTAAGCGACGCTTAGCACCTTCTTCTTATAATTGACCAATTAAGTTTATTTATTTAAATGATTGACCAATTTGAAGCGTCGTCGCTTAAGCGACACTTATGAGGACATCCGTCGCTTAAGCGACGCTTATGAGCCTAACCGTCGCTTAAGCTACGCTTATGACCAAATTTAAAAAAAAAAATCTAACTTTCTGATTTTTGGTAGGTTTAAAAGAAAAAATCCACGCGCCGTCGGAAGTAACCGTCGAATTTTGGATCGAAATGTAGTAGTGGCATATAACATGTGTAATGCCCCGGTTTTGACCCCGGTTACATTAAAAAGGTACATGATGTATATATTGTAATTCATCGTGGTGTGGAGCTAAAGGCAAAATCCCCGCCATCGATTTGGTTGTGTATGTTTCGGCAATAGGGATCGTTGCCGATGGTATATCGTGCTATCCGGCACATTATAGTTTTGGCATCATGTAAATATGCATGTCAATTAAAATAAACCTACATCCAACTACGATGGTGCAATGTTGAATGAAAAGGGCATGATTCCTAAGGTTAAGGGGGGGTTGTCCAACCCGTGGGGGTCATTGGGAGTTTTCCATGTGTTGGCCACCCATTTAAACTTCTATTGTCGGTTAGTTGGGAGTAGTATTGCTAAGTAGTGGTGGGTGTGGCGGGAATTTTAGTCCTTGCCTACGTGCCCACTCCACCAGTAGACTCTCCTCTTCATGTCGCGTGGGGCAGAAGAAACATTCTCTCCACTCTTCCACGATTCCACTAACGGTTTTGGTCTTGTTCATTCTCCATCGTTTTGTCCATTTTCACGTAGAGAGTCGTCCTCTCACTTTCTCGGGCACATGAATTCTGCGTTGTTTTTCCTCACGCAAGGAGCTAGAGAAACCATTGCTGTCACTTAGGATTTTCAGGTGTAGGAGCCATTCACGCTCGGGGCTGTGTGCCTGTGTGTTCCATACCGGTTTCAGTGGTAGGTGCATGTCTCCTTGCCGATTATGGCCATGTATGTTGTCAATTGTGGTCTGCGTTTATGTTTTACCCCTTTCCAGGATTGAGAATCGGACTTCTCTCCCATTTGGGACTGTGTAATGTTTTCGTCACTTCATTATTGAGCCGAGGCTATGGTTCTTCCCCTGATTTGGCGGTTTATGTGGTTTTCCCTCCATTGAAACTGTGGCTTGTTTTGGTTTTCCCCCACGTTGTTTTTGCTGTGAATGCAATCATCTTTTGGGTGCCGCTGAGTTGTTTTTGCCACGCTAGGGCCAAGAACAACTCTGAGTCATCTTGTCTGACCTAAGATGTGTTCACCCTTTCATTTGGGTTGTCACCATGTTATCTTTATTTTCTTCACAGAGTTGTGAGATTTTTTTTTTACTACGGTATGCAGTGGTTGGTCTTCAGACTGTTGAGAGTAGGATTAGAGGCTGGGTATGCTTGAGAAAACTGGTGTTTAGAGCCACTCGGATAGAGTTTGACTATTGGCTTTCTTCTCCACAACCCTTGAAGAGTATTGGAAAGGGAAGTCAGGGCCTGAGGGACTATGAAGTAGAGAAAGGACTAATTCCTGTTGATGGGTGTGTGGATGTCTTAGAAGTCAGGTTAGCTCTGGTGTAAGCGTCCTTAGCTCTCCATTGAGACCACCAGCTTAGCATTTAGCCTTTCCTAGCTCCTTGACGGCCTAATAAAACCTACCGTGTGGGCTTGGTTGATTTGTGTACCTTGGATATGTGTAAGCCTGCTTTGACCCATATTCCTTGAGGAATCATGCCCAGCTCAGGGGTGGCAGTGTTGCTGAGAGATTGATGAGCACGCTGGCCTATGGTTGGGTGGAACGTTGCAGCGACGTAGCTGGTTGCGGGACGAATTCTTTTTAAGATGAGTAGTCTTGACTATTCTATCTCTGCATTTATATTTACTGATTAATGAATATGATGAACATGTGGTATGCTTGAATGAATGTATGTTTTCTTCCGCTATGTATATGAAGGATTATGCATCTTAGTATGTTTTATGTTTTAAGCTTTATATTTCAGCATTATATGTCTGTTCATGTTCATGGGGATATCTTCCCAGAGGTTTTTTATGGTTTGGTAGCATCCTCCTCGTTGGTCAGAGGGTCGGGGACATTACAACAGGAAACACGACCAACAGCAAATGAAAGGTCAGGATGTGAATGAGTTAAGTATAAGAGACTACCAACAAGCTAACGATACAAGGTGACATCTAATTCAAGGGAAGTACAAGTGGTAGAAAATTTGACTCTAGACTGGAAGGGAGAAGGGTCTGGTTTACAATATTCCATGTGAAAGTGATGAAGAAGGTCACAAGCATACTTAAACTGGGAAATAAAGATTCCTTCTTTGGTTTGCAAGACTTAGAGACCAAGAAAATAATGCAAAAGTCCTAAGTATGACATTTCAAAATTTTGCTTAAGACTGGATTTCACATGGGTTAAAAGTTTAGGGTCACTACCAATAAGGATAAGATCATCAACATAGAGAACAAATATGATGAGATGGTTTCCTACTTTCTTGGTATAGACATTGGGGTCAGAATGGCATCTAGAAAAACTAGTGTCAAGGAGAAAGCTATCCATTTTGGCATACCAAGCTCTAGGACCTTGCTTAAGTCCATATAAAGATTTCTTAAGGAGACAGATAAGGATAGAGTTATCCTAAACATATCCAAGAGGCTGTTCCATGTAAATTTCCTCCTGTAAATCACCATGTAGAAAGGCAGACTTGACATCCATTTGATGGACTTCTCAGTTGTGTAAGGCTGCAAGGGAAAGCACAAGGCAGATGGAGTTCATTTTTTCTATAGGAACAAAGGTTTAATTGTAGTCAATCCCTTCAACTTGGGAAAAACCTTTGGCAACTAACCTTGCCTTAAGTCTTTCAACACTTCCATCTGATGCATACTTAGTTTTGTAGACCCATTTACATTTGACAAGTTTTCTTCCTTTTGGAAGAGAAACAAGATCCCAAGTGTCATTCGCCATTAAGGAACGATATTCTTCATCCATAGCTACATCCCAATCTGGATTTCCTGAAGCTTCTGCAAAAGTTTTTGGATCATGATTCTCGAAAACTTGAGCCAAAAGAGAAGAGGCTCGCTGAAACTGAGAACGTGTTCGACATTGATCTCTAGGATCATCAGCAAGATCACTAGCTGCTTCACATGTTGAACGGACCCATCAAGGAAGCATTGGTGCTGGTGCAACTGAAGGAACATGAGCAGGCGGAGGTGGATTTTCATCCTCACTGTTATCATCAGAAACTGGAGTTGGAAACCTGTTAAGGAAGTTGGAAAGAGAAGAAGAAGAAGTCACAATCATCGAATCAAACTCACAGGCCAAAGATGGCACACCCACCAAGTTAGGCTCGCAGGCCAAGAGATTTTCATCAAATTTAACATCTCTTCTAATGATTATATCATGAGAATGTAGTTGAAGAAGTCTATAACATTTTACATCTTCAGAATATCCAACAAATATGCACTTTTCACTTTTAGGCTGCAATACTTTCCGTTTTTCATCCAGAATGTGAGCCCATGCTTCACAACCAAACACATGGAAGTGACTTACATCTGGTTTAATTTTACTCCATGTTTCTTCCCATGTTATACCTTGTAAGACTTTAGTGGTTGTGCGATTAACTATGTAATTTGCACAATTTATGGCCTCAACCCAATATTGAAGACTTAGTCCCTTAGATTGGATCATACAATTAGCCATTTCTTTTAAAGTGTGGTTCTTCTGTTCAGCTATACCATTTTGTTGTGGTATATATGGAATAGTGTTTTGTTGTTGGATTCCTTGTTTAGTGCAAAAAGTAGTGAAATTTTTGTTAACATATTCTCCTCTATTGTCATATCTTAACTTAATAATTTGATGACCAGATTGTTTTTCATCAAGGGCCTTGTAGGCCAAAAACATGTTAAATACTTCGCTCTTAAGTTTTAGGAAGTAAACCCAAGTGCGTCTGGAGTAGTCATCAATGAAAGTTAAGAAATATTTGAAACCAGAAAAGGAAGCAGATGGAAGAGGACCACACAAGTCACTATGCACAAGCTCCAAGGGAACCGAGGCATGCCAAGAGGCACGTTTGTCAAAACTGTCCCGATGATGTTTTTCGAGTACACAACCGGAACAAACACCATCCTTGCAAGATACCATTGGAAGACCAGTCACCATATTGTCTTTACATAGTTGTTGCAATGAACGATAATTTAAGTGACCAAATCGCTCATGCCAAAGTTTGCTCAAGTTATCACTATGAGCAACAAAAACTGAAGGAAAAGGTGATGACCCAAAGTTGTTAAATTTGTACAACCTAGTAATATCATCAACAATTCCAGTAGCAAGGACATTTTGAGGATTTTTAAAATCCTTGATTACAACTTGGTGAGGTGTAAACATCACAGTTTTACCTTCACCCGAATGAGTAATTAGATATACTGATAACAAATTGCAGGAAATTCTTGGAACACATAGTACATCACTAAAATGACCATTTTCTACTGGAACTGTTCCAGATCCTACAACACTTAGAGATCTATCATCACCAACAAATATTTGTTTGGTGTTACATTCATGCATACTAGAAAAGATGGCTTAATCCTTAGCCATATGATAAGATGCTTCAAAATCAATGAGTCATTCATTTGAAGTAGAAGAAGAAGATGCAGTATAAGAATAACCAGAAGCACAAAGTGCATGTCCATGAGAGGTAGATTCTAAAGACAAATCTAAGCTGATATGGTGCTTCTTCATTGTTGCTTCCAAGGTTGCCATCTTCTTGAAACACTTAGATTCATCATGATTATCTTTCCCACAAAAATTGCAATGACGCACAGTCTTCTTACCTTTTGGCTTGGATCCTTTGTCATTTTTTAAAGAAGGAGCTGACTGAGAGGGTTTGGGGCCCTTGTTTGGCTTATTATTATGGAAATTCTATTTCTTTGGAGGCTTGGACTTTTCTTTCTGTTGGGACAATAAGGCTTTCCTAGATGTATCTGCATTGTTAATCATTCCAAGATGAATGTGCTTATCTTTCTCTCTAATTAAGGAATCACAAAAGGATTCAAGAGTATGCTCTTGATAGCTAGCTACATTCAAGGATTCTTTCATGGAGTAAAATGTAGATACAAAAACAGAATATGCAGGTCCAAGTATGGAAAGAATATGATAAATGCATTGTTTTTCTTCTTTCTTAATCTTGCATTCTTCACATAGGAGTCTAAAGGTTTTATACTTAGATAAATAATCTTGAATGCATGAAAAATCACTTGGATTCAAAGAAATCGACTCATTCTCAAGTTGATGACCTCGAATTTCATTGTGTTTATCAAACACAGATTCCAACTTTTTCCAAGCTTTATCAGGTTCATCAATTCCAGATATGTGGAATCGCAAATCAGTAGAGATTGACATCTCAATCAATCCATGAGCTTCATCACATATATTTTCCCATTTTATTCTCTTATCATCATCAGTGGGTTCTGTTTCTTTCCCTGAGGTAATTCTGAAAAGTCCCCTACTTCGTAGAACATCTTCCATACGAGATTTCCATGAGAAATAGTTAGAACTGGTAAGTAGAATATCACAAGGGGCGGCCATACTATAAAATAACGGCTAAAAAAATAGAAACTAACTGTCTAGATGCAAAGAGCTCGAAAAAGTATGCTGTTTAAAAAAAACGGCACTGAAAACTGATTCTGGATGATGAAGTTATGCTTGAAAAATGTTGAAGATGTCCCCAGTAGTGATGTGGCAGATATTAACTTGACCAACTAAAAAAAAGAACCCCCTTCTTCCCAAGATGAACCTTTGACAATCACTTACAATAAAGTTGATGTTTAAGTGAATCACTTTTGTAAAATAAGTAATGTTCACTTTTACAATAATGTTACTTTTTAAATAGTGCGGCAATAAATTAAAAGACTTAAGTGACTCACTTTTTATTTTATTTTATTTATGTGAAATGCACTTTTACAATAAAGTAACTTGAAAATAGAAATTGCATGCACTAAAAAGTAACTTAATAAAACTTGAACTCAAGACCTATTAAATAATAAAGTAACTTTGAATCAAGTGAGCTAAGTTTAAAAGGTACGTAAAAGAATGGAAAGAGGAAGGGGTTTTTATTTTTTTTACTCTTCTCTCTCGTTTTCTGTGCTTGCATTTTTTCCCTGCAAATCACAAAAAAAATGAAAAACAAAAAACAAAAAACTTTTCCACACTATGGATGGGGTTAGATCTTGATTAGCTTACCCGGAAAGTCTACGTTTTCAAGTTTTTTCGTTGTTTCTGATTTGTTGCGGTCGCACAAGGTGCATGACAAAGAGCATAGGTAGCCGAGAATACAACAAAAAAAAAAAACTTTCCCTTACTGTTTCTGATTCGCCCAAAACTTTTCCTTCTTTCATGGCATGCGAAAATTTTCGGTGACGACAAATATCATGCCATGTATAAATTTGATTTTCGGCGTGACTGAAAGTTGTTGATTCTAGCATTTTCCCTCTTGTCTTATGTTGCGCCCTCTAATATATTGGATTGATATATTTTATTTTAAAAAATATATATTTTATAGGATGCTACACAGTAGCCATATATTAGTATCTTTTGAAAAACAATAAATCAATTGAATTTATATATTAGTTGTATATTGTAACACTTTGTATTTACCTCAGTATGTAAAAAGATGGAAATATTTATGAAAATGCTACAAGCTGAATATATGTTCTAGAATGGCAGAGCTATGTAAATTTGTAAATATCCACTCTTTAATATAAAATTCAGGACAATTGTAGACCAATGAACAAAAGAAGAGATGGGGGACTATCTTTCCACAAGGAGGAGAAAGATTATCCCAAGTCTAGGATTGTTGATTTTTTAGCAAAATATGAAGATATTTGAACTTTAAAACTTTAATTGTTCAAATTATCAATATTGAAACCAAGAGAACATTCAATCACATAAATATTCATCCACAACAAAATATGTACCCTGGGAAAACCCTCAAAACTATGAGGATGAAAAACCCTAGCAAATATTCAGAGTATAATTAGATAGATTGCAGAGAATGTATTTTTACACAATAGCAGATTGTATTCGGCACCCTAGGTGCTAGATACAAGAGAATACTGAGTAATAGAGAATAGATACAAACTTTCACAACTTGCCACGTTCCCATCACATTAATAACAAGAAAGAAACACTGCCATGCAACCTATAGAGAATGGTTGCATGAGAATTGTGCACTAAATGCAAAGAATAGTGAATTTCCCTCTTGAGGAATATTTTTGTGCACTAGATTATTCAATCATGCATACATGATTGCACAATACCATACACGTGTGGCATTAAATCATGATAAACTTACTCCAGAGTGAACTTGCCTTATAACTGATACTAATTGATTTACTTGAAGTGATCACTCTGAGCTCCTTTAATTAACCGATGCATCCATTGTTGCTGTAATTGAAGCTTAACAATATTTAACTTAGGCATAAATTGTTACATTAACTGAAGCTTTATAACAATATGAGTTCATCTTGGTCAACTGAAGTTATCTCTTGTACAATTTGAAATCTTTGTTTCCCTATTATTTATCTCTTTATTGCATGGTCAATAAGTATTAACTTTAGTTATCTATCATATCATATTAATCAAAAGATTTATCTGATGATGTAATCATATTATATTACTCCTGAACAAATGATCATATTCTAAAGTAATTCACTCTAGAGGTGGCCAGTCTCTAAAGGAGACTTAATAAATCTATCCATCTTGAATTACCATGGTTAGTAATATATACCACAACATTAATGCTTCACCATGTAAAGCACTCATCTCTATAACTGGAGTTCCACCCCATGGATACCTACTATAACTGGAGGTTCACATGAGAATCAACTACCTCTATAACTAGAGGTCCACCACATGGATACCTACTATAATTGGAGGTTCACATGAGAATCAATCACCTCTATAGTTGTATGTCCACCTCATAGGTACCTACTATAACTGGAGCTCCATATGAGTATCATGACTTGATGTACACACAAGTCCTAAGCCTTGTAATATAGGACTTTATAATGCATACCTTCCTCTCCGAGGATAACTCTTAGTGTATTTTAAACACGACACTCTTCCTATGTTCAAACATATCAATTCCCACTCTCTTGCAATCTCAATATATAATAAACAAAGGAATGGAGTTTTTTTTAATAACACACTACATCCATGTTACTCAATGGTTCAGGCACCTTCAAACTTACTCCGAGCAATTTCAACTTACTATACCCTAGTTTCCTTTCTATTCAATGGTCCAATGAGCCAAGCTAGCAACAAATGATGAATCTTCCTCTTTCATTAATCACAAAAAATAGTAGAACCTCTTTGATCAACTTTCTATTCAGTGGTCCAATGAGCCAAGCTAGCAACAAATGATGAATCTTCCTCTTTCATTAATCACAAAAAATAGTAGAACCTCTTTGATCAATTCTATCTTCTATGGCCTCACTTTTAATGGTTTTCCCAAATTAATGCCACTCAGGTATCCGTGTGGCCTCCCAACAGTTGGTTAACTCATGCGTTATTTTGTGAGCGTAAGGTGTGAGTTGTTGACCTATGCTCCATATATACCACACACAACCACTACTGTCGAACTCTATCATTGATCTACTCTGTTGGATGACGTTCGTGTGTTTGGATTATGTTCTCTTGGATTTTAGATGCCAATATTCTTCCCTCTATGCATACTACAACAATATATATGATCACAACCACTTAAATCAGATGATTTCAACAGCAACTCTATTTGATACACGATTTATTTATGAGCACAATGCTTCCCTCTACGCATAAATATTCTCATATGCAACCACAAGACTTACTTCTGACAGAACAAGGTGTTCACTCTTACAAACAATTTGACATAACAGAGTTACGACCTGTGTCAATTTCAATGCACAATATTATCTATAAACACACACAAATTATTTATTTCATTCATTGTTCTCAATATTCACACAGAAAGTTCCAATTATATTTGATATTCAGGAAAGTATAAACATAATCTCTCTCACATAGATTTTTCTCTGTCTTTTTCTTTTCCTCTCAAACCCTACTACCTCTCCCCTCTCTCTAGCCTGTAAGAATACATTTCATCTTACCAAATCTCATTACCAACTAACTCATATAATTCTGTTGTCAATTTCCTAGGTTTAAGCAGTGGTTTCTAAAAATAAACATGTGTTCCTATCTTTACTAGTGACTCTCATAATAGAACTCTATAATTACGCAACTCCTCTTAAATGACTCCTTATCTCCTCGAGTCACTACCTGATTGAGGGAATTGGTTACATAACTTAAACATTTATACAAGAAATTTATAATGTTTTTACAATAGACCCCTCCTTGGCTAGAGTCGTGACCTTAGGGTCTGACCAAACTTTAGAACTCCAACCTAAGAATCTACTCCAAGTTACTGATCCCAACTCAGTCTCTTTACCTCAACACATGAGGCCCAGTCCTTCCTACACAATATTGGCTTGGAGAATGACTCGTGATGTTGTATATTGAACAAGGATTAGAGGGAAAAAGGTGCCCAACATTTACATGCCACTTGTCCACTATGTTTTGAAAAGGAAAAGTGTCCATCTACATGGATTCCAACTGGCTAGTTCTTATCACCTTTGGTGCCACTTGGATAGCCTCAACCTTGCATATAAATAGAGAGATATAGTCATCATTGCACTTCACTTCCTTCATGCTAGAGATAGTCATTTTTCTACAAACCTTAAGTTAACCTCTACCATCCATACTACCATTAATGTACCATCATCACCTTGCTACACACAGAGTACTAGACAAAGAGAATAGCAGAACTCCCTAGAGCCTGGGAAAGGAATTGGAGTAACAAACTTGAGGTACTATTAGCTCATAGAAGGGAGCCGGAAGTATTGTTGACTCAAAGAAGAGAGTCCCATTCCTTGGTTGAGGGATAGTTGTAGCCAGAGAAACCATCACCTTCTTATGGATTGGTAGTCCCAGCTTGGGGGTGGCCTATAAAAGTAAGATTTGGCTTAACAGGGCCTATGGTTGAGTGGAACGACCTTTTTCTACAGACAATCAGTTTGTTTTTTGACATAAGTATTTTTTTGTATATAGAATGTGTTGTGGAAAATAATTGAAATACATTTATTTAAATTACTATTGAAAGTTTAATTAAATTACTGCCAATTGTGAGATTGCATACATAGAAATTATGTTGTCCTTGTTTTCATAGATGTTCAAATTAGCTATGTTGTCAATTATAATCATAATTCCACAGTAAACCCCAATTAAACCAATAGAAAAATATATCACGGTAACATCGGTGTTTTTGGTTAATTATGGATGTATCACAGTCCAACTAGTATTATGGGGTCACTAGGTTCGTGACATATATACTATTTGAATTAAAAAAATTACAATGAAATATGAATTACAAAACATGTATTGAAATTTATATGTGTTTATATTTCAAATATTTATACAAACTGAGTTTAACAATTCCTCAAAACTTCTTATCATTATTGTTAATCGTGTTTGTTTACAAATTAAAATATCATGTGAAATTTGAATATTGAAATGATTTAATATGAGATTAAATTATTAATCAAGCAATGAAATGATATGTTGACTGAATGATCGCGCATGCAATGGATGGATCAGTTGTTATCATCTAGCAATTGACAATGATATCAACTGCGTCAGTGTTGATTCATTTTATTGTTAATAACAAATAGAAAGCTCAAGATTTTCACCAAACCCATGGATAATATATGATACATAAATGAGAAATCTCGATCAATCACACAATTTTGGTTGATTTTTATTATAGAGATCTAATTAAATTTACATCTGTTGTTGTCAAATTCATTTTAATATTAATCAATATATGATTGAACTTATTCATTTAAAATAGTACACACAAGAAAAAGTTATTCATTTAAAATCATTGATAAAAAAATTCCACACAATTTTTTAGTGTGGCAGTCTTTTCTCATGGTAAAATTTGGATCTCAATTTGAGATAATCTTGAAATGTCTAACCCTTCCCAAATGAACACAAAGGAACCTAAAATAGATATCCCACCACCTGTTGATTTAAACAATAAACAATAAGATAGTAAAATTGAATTTAATGATCAACTCTTTGAGAGGGTTGATGTCATATTTTTTTCTCACTTGCTCAGTATAGATGTCATTCTCCTTTCGGGTCATTTGTCATGGATTAATTTAATATACAAAAAATAAAAAATAAAAAGAGTTTGTGAAGTAACAGATGGGTGGCATGGTCGTAAAGGGGCCATTAAATATTTATTAGAGTCACCAAAATCAAGGGGATGGCATAGGAATTTTATGGAAGCTGTCAAAAGGAAGGAGGAACGAGTGAGAGAGGAAGAGTGGATAGAATAATAGGGAATAATATAGAAAAAGAAGGTTGCATAGTTGAAGAAGGAATCCCAATCGAGCAGTAACAAAAAGTAGAGACATAAAAGAATATAGGAGTAGCAGAAGAAAGTGCATAGGATAAGAAGAAGTGTGCAGGGACTTTGAGCAAGGAGAAAAGGAGAAGTTGCACAATAGGGGAGAAGGAAAAACTCGATTGAAGGAGTGGTTTGAAGGAAATAAGCTATAACAAAAGAAAATAAGTAAACTATAGGTAAAAAGAAGAAGGATAACCTGGAATAATTTGAAGCAAAGGAAATCGGTAGAAGCCTTGGGTAAAAGGTTGATTGCATAATTTGTTGGGTACAATGTATTGCCATGCCTGGTTGAGACTTAGACCAGTAAGTGTGAAGTTTAGTGATAAATAAAATGAAGGGTCTAGCACCTAGTTGTAATCTTTAATGATGAAGAAATAATTTTAAGCGTGTAACAATAAATTTGTAAATTTTTTATAGATGCATCAAAAAGCCTAGTGAGCATGCCATCAAAATTTAAGTCTTATGTGTCAAAATTTTGGTGTGTGTAAATGTCCTAATGAGCATGGTTGGATTGAATAATGTCTCATTTTATGTGTGGTTTAAAATTCATATTTGAATTGTTTCTTTATGGTTGTTCAAAATTGTTGGGCTATCTTTTATCACATTATGGACTAAAATCATATGATTGCAGCAATGAACAACTATGAGGGTGTCATTCTAGTGTTGATTTAGGACTTGTTCTGTTCCAACTGTGATTTGTGGGTGTTAGTGTGTTGTTGGAATAATTGGAAAGGGGACTAAGGTCTCCTTCCTACACCATGTAGCTATCAAAGAAGGAGTATCCTGCAAAGTAGGTGAAGTCCTACTGCAGAAGTGAAGGTTGCAGCTCCATGGTTGAGGTTGTGGGTAGAGTTGCAAGTAAAGAGTGAAGAACAACTTGTTGATGCCTGGAAAATACCAGGTATCGACAGTAGGGATTCTCCCAAATAACCGTTCCTAATTAGCTCGTTTATTGTTTGGTGTGGGGAATCTGTCCCATTAGCGGCCCGGCTACCATAGAAATAAGTGAAAGCTTGATTCTTATTTTACTGGTTGCAGCCCGGCCCACCATTTATGTGTGTTTTATGTTTATATAAATGATATGCAAGTGCCTAATTTAAATGAAATTTAAGAGGAAACAAAGGCTTCACAATGTGATGCGTACGTTCCTACCTCTCATCTTATCCCCTTTGTCCCTGAACTACAGAAAGCAAATAACAACTATGCTAAACTAACTTATCTTATATAACTTATCCCCAGGGACCAAGATTATTATTTGTGTGAGTAATGTACTGTAACTTATGCACAAATAATATTACAGATAGCTGATATAATTTGAGGTAAATTACATATAGCATAATTATGTGATGAGATATGCACAAAGAATATTACATATAGCATTTATGGTTTGATTTTATCATGGGAAAGTCTCAAGTTTTTGGTTTTTTACTAAGGCGGAAAATTTTCTTTTGACTCACTATCGCGGATGGTTTTTCAAGTTTGGAGCCGCTACGACGGACAACTTTTCGGTTTCGTGCCACAACAACAGGTGAAGTTTCAGTTTGAATATCAAGAGTGCTCCCGATTCTTTGTCCCATTGCGGCGGACAGTTTCTCAGGTCCATGGACACTACAGTGGCTAGTATTTTGGTTTACATTCCATTTGATTTAATGAAGCAGCTACAACGGGGGTTTTCGTTTCCTTAAGCGTCGTTGGGTCAACTTGTCCACCGCATCGGAAGTTTTTGGTTTCGTGCCGCAACGGCGGTTGAGATGTTATGTTGAGAATTAGAACTTCATCTGATTTTCCTGCCCTGCCTTGTCAAATGATTCCTTATCTTTTTGCTGCTATGCCAAGCATGAGTGCAAGTTTATTATTGGAACTTGTTCTAATTTTTTGAGACCCGCTGCGGCGGATGCCTTTCCCTTTTGCCGCTGCAATGGCGGAGAAATTTCCTTGTCAATGACACGATCCTCATTAGGCCCGCTTTAGCGAAGGTCTTTTAATCTTATATACGCTACATCGGTTGCCGTCCATAGTTTCTTTCCAACATTATCTTGACCACCGAGCTACAAAGGGCCTTGCGGGTGTATTACTGAGTCTTAAGCCGATGGTTATGACTGTGTTGGGGCTTGTAAAGCTACCATTGTGGGAGCTGGTCTCACTTTGACTTATCCGTATTTACCTGGCGTGCTGTGTTTTGGCGCCAACGACATTTTGCTTCACGCGTGCAGTTTTTATTGCTTTACCTACCACTTTAAAATGTTTTAGCCCGTAGATGTCTATTTATACGCCACGCAGGGAGTAGGTAGGGTTTTGTGTGGGTTTAAAAAAGGGTTTTCCCTTGTATTTCTTTAATTTTCGTCGTTTCCTTTAAGTTTAAACTCGCCCTGGCTGCTCCACCTGCTCTCGAAGCCTCACCAGTCCATTCGGAGGCGTTGTTTTCCCACAGTCTGTGAGATCATGATGAGCATACAAAGGCCGAGACCCGCCTGTGTAGGAATTTTGTTGCCATCATTTTACCCACTGACCTACGTCGTGTTTGTCTTGGCCCAATGGCCAAGGGATACAGGTTAATGTAGAGTACTGATGTTTGTTTTAAAATGGTTTGACCATCATATCTTAGTCATTTATCTCATTCGAGTGCATAAGTTGTTTAATGATGTAAATACTAAGACGTTTTCTATGTTATTGTAGTCACCACTCATGCCAGACATCATCCAAAAAGAGGCTAGATGAGCTCCCATCCTATGAAGAATACTTGAAGCAATTGCATGATAGATTGAGGGAGGATGAACTTGGCATCTAGTTGTGAAGGTGATAAAAAGTGTAATTCCTCAAGCTGCAGTAAGCAACTTCCTTTTAGAAGATCAAATTCGAGTAATTCCAGCAAGGATGGCTGACATAAAGACTCAGGCGTCCAAACATGAGGTCACAATTTGATTCCTAGAACCAACAGAGTTTGAGATCATTGTTTCGGATGTTGTGGCTTGGAAACAATTCATTACAGAGTTAACTGAACTCACTTAAACTATTTTTGTCCTATTGACACATGGGAATATATTTGTAATATTTTGTATTTATAATCTTAATTAGTGAGCACAGCAGAAGACAAGTATTTTGTAACCAAATATTGAGGAAGCCCAAAGGGCAGGAGAACCAAGAGTCATTGTTCAAATGTATAAATAGAAGTAGAGTCAAATGGAGAAGGGGACTTTTCTAGCGATCTTATGTGAAATAATTTTTGTAAGAAGAACTGTTTCTTTTTATAATAAAGAAGGACTGAATTTCTACTGGAGAAGGAGCTGTTGGAGTTTCAAATGCATGATATGGAGATGGTTGAATATAGAACTATTTATGTTTCAGCTGACTCTATAAATATGTGAGATCATTTCACTTCTGAACTATTTCTATGTTGTGAATGATTTCCTTTCATTGTTATGAAGCTTATGCAGCAAGTGATGCAATGAATGTTTTAATAAACACCGAGCTATCTCTATGTTAATCTTTATACTGTATTTATGTATTTCAAATTATATCAGCTATATGTAATATTTTTTGTGCATAAGTTACAGTACATTACTCACACAAATAATATTCTTGCTCCCTAGGAATAGGTTAGATAAGATAAGTTCATTTAGCATAGTTGTTATTTGCTTTTTGTAGTTCAAGGATAAAGGGGATAAGACGAGAGGTAGGAACCTATGCATCACATTGTGAAGCCTTTGTTTCTTGTTTGGCCTTAACATAATTGTGTGATGAGATAAGAATAGTTGTGGTTAGGGTGGAAAACTTGGAAGCAGCACAAGGGATTAAGAAACCCTTGGCTCACGATGATTTGGTATAGATTTTGGTAAATAAAATTAGACCCCTCGCAAAGGATGAGTTACTAATAATCAATGAACATATTAAGTTGAGGATGGAAATTGTGGAGAAAGCAATGAAACCATGTATGGTAAATAAATTGGATCAACATGATGGCATGAAGGAAAATTTTGATGAGTTTGAAGAGGATGATGATTACAATGAAGGTGATTAAGAATATTATGGGGTTTATGATGACTATGATGACTAAGAAAGGAGGATACTAGTTATTTACATGGAACAAAGAGAATTGTTGGAAGATGTCCCTTGAAGGATGCCAATTGAATTAGAACATGAATTTTAGTGCAAAACTAGAAGTAGGGATGAAGCTGAAACTGTTGAGTTTTATGTTCGGGTACATAGGGTACTCCCAAAGGACCGAACACCTAGAGAAACCACTTCACAGAAATAGATCACAGATCAATACACCAATGTTTGTCACATGGTTAAAACCCTCGAGAGGGAAACAGTCCACGTCCCTAGCCAAATAGCTACTTGGAGTAATTTATTATGCAAAAGAAAGAAAGTTACGTGAGCTTCTCATAATCGATCAACTAGCCAAGGACCCTCTATTCTCTTTAAATAGAGATCATGGACCAATCGGGTGTTAAGCCACGGATCAATGGTACGTATGATCTAAGAGGATTTGAACCATTAGATCACTTTATGTCTAGAACATATCGTGACCGTCAGATTAGAATATTTACAAATGCATACTAATGCATACTAAAGAAACACACTTTACCTAATGGATATATTACATAAGTTGGTCTTAACTAACTGTTATAGAGGATTTCACCACTCCAGGTGAATCACACTTTGTATGGCCTTCCCCTATCCCACTGCAGACTCCTTAGACCCCATGGACCACTTTTTGTCCTTTGATGTTTCCTTGATCATCCCTAAAAACATATGGAAAATGGTACACGCGACTTTTTAACCTATAAGCACATATATAAACGGGTTTGACCACTAAAATCGTGTACATCGGGATGTGTGCATAATCCAAATCCTTTTGGAGTTTTCCTTGACATGGATCCGAATCATTTGACTCCTAGCCTTCCCTATGCCTTGAGATCGCTCGGATTCGACCTTTCATTACCCCTTTGAAAAGCTATATAAGGAACCCCTTGGTACATTGAAGGCATAAGAGAGAATTGAGAGAAAAGAAACTATAGTCCATTGTTGTCGAAACTTATGCTTGAGTCTGCATCCCTTTGTCCCTTGGAGCACTTTTGTGTTCTTCCCAAGCTTGCCTTTTGCTTGTGAGCTTGCTATCGAGAGATGGAGGATTGAAGTGGTGGAGGCCCAAGTGGGGGATTCAGTTTCTCTGGTTCGCAAACGTGCCGTCAGAGGTTGTATCTTGTAATCTCTGATTTATATTAATAGAAATATCTTTTCCTGTCCAATAATGTGTGTTTGAATGAATATTTTATCCATGGGATTATGTCAATTGATTTTACATTATTGATTATATATGCTAGAATAGATCTAACACTATGATATATAGACTGCTTGTATTGTTTACTTGTTGTTGAGGAAGTAATCTATCAATTCAAGCTGAAGATTGGAAAGCTCAACGGGGATCTACTTCAACCGTCCGGAATAAGGTACGAGATCTGATCTTTAGTGTTAGACATTTAATTTCTATTGCATATTGGAAAGGATTGATTTATGGAGTCAAGTTGTCTATTGTGGTACCCCAAGCCATAGGAATTTCTCTCTGTAATAGAATTGGCGACTCCACTGGGGAGTTCCTAGTAGTTGTCCTTTGGGGGTTGTTTTCTCGGCATTCAATTTATTTGAATTGCTCTTTCTCTCTTGTTTCTGTGTCGGTTCTGGGGGCATGTATGCCTGGCAAAGTCTGATTGGTGTGAAGTTTGTCTCAGCCTGCCTGTTTTCCTTGATTTTATGCACCTTTTCTTCCTGTACGCGAGTTTTTGATTTACAGTCGTGTATACACGTGGTTTCCTCTGTGATTTTTGCGTATACACGCGGTTTTACTGCGAACAGTCGTGTATGCCCTTGATTTTGGCTTTTGGGGGAAGATAATTGGTTTCTAGATGAATTCTGATAGTTGCTGAGTCTCCTTTGGCACTGCCTGAGTCTGTTTAGACCTCTGTTTCTGACCAGAAACGTTTTTTTTAGCCTAAATTTTTTTTTTAGAAAGTTCTTGTCATGGCATTTTCGATTTTTTGTTTGAGATTAGTGCATTAGAGTTCTTTTACCTTAGTGCTTTGCTTGAGTGTTGTTTGGGTGTGCTTGCAGAGTCTAGGGGTCGTAGAATCATTCTTTACTTTTTGCATCTCTTTTATTTTCAAAAAATCCAAAAACATTTGCTTATTATCATGCATTGCATTTTGCATTTTGCATTGTACTTGCACTAGATCTAGATTTTCTTTGGAGTACTAGTTAGGACTTCATATAGGAAAATTTCCATTCATCATTTGAAGAAGAATTGTGCATTTCACGTAGTAGCATACCCTATTTTCATGGACACAATGCATTTGCATTGATTGTTAGGTGTGCATTTTACTTCATGTTGCGTCATAAAACCATTAGTTGCACGGTCATATCCTTTTTTTGAGTAATAAAGCCAACTAAAATCAACGCTAAATTAAAATGAATTACACTCTTTTCTTTTCTAGGGTGCACCAACAAGCTTAGGTTTTAGGATCTTGGAATAGTTCATTGTAAGTCAATTCTTCAAGATCACTAAACAACAACATCTAGGTGTCTGTCCAGTGTGTGAAATCCTTGGTATAACCAGTGTTTCTCAGGATCCTCCTCTCAAACGGGAGTTAAGCACGAGGCAGTGTGAGCAGTTATTGATTGGGATGACCCCTAGTCATAAATGTACATCCTCCGCCTTATTCATGTGGTCCTTCGAGCCGGTATATGGATACGAATCAGGTCCGTACTGCGGTTACTAGACCGATTGTGTCTCAAGTTCACATATCGCTGGCTGCGTCGGGAGGCTATGTTCATACTTTTAGAGGTCAGCTTACTACTTCCGGGGTGTATATCCCTACTTCTAGTATGTATATCCCTACTTCCAGAGCTTATCTTCCTACCTACGGAGTGTCCCATGGGGCATCGCATGCGATGGCCTATGGACCTTATTATGGGACGCAGTATGGACAGGTTTCTTCACCTTATGGAGGTGGGTATCAACAACCTGCTTACTCTCCTAATTACAGATTTGTAGCTCCTACTAGTCAAGGTCCACCATACTATGGTGCTTCCACGTCACCCTATACGGGTCATACGGGAGGAGGACACTATGGCCAAGGCCATGGTGGTAATCAATCCTATATGAACCAGGGAGCAGTCCATCGACCTCGTCATCCTAGGCTCCCTTTCCTTGTGACACTTAATCTTCCTGACTTATCAAGACTGACGAACGATCCTGTGGCTCATGACCCGGCTTGGCTGGCTGTTCCTACCAAGCTTCCTTCGGACATACCTAAGTTCGAGGGCAAACCAGGAGAGGATTCGAGCAAACACGTTACTACGTTTCACCTATGGTGCTCTTCGAATTCATTACATCAAGACTCAGTCCCTTTGAGACTATTTCAACGCACCCTCACGGGGCCTGCTACGAAATGGTATATAGAGTTACCTAGTGGTGCTTTCACTTTGTTCGATGACCTTGCGATGACTTTTCTTAATCACTTCTAGCTACCAGTGCGTTATGACGTTGGTACTAAACTCTTGTCAACATTTCAACAAGATAAATCCACCCATATTTCTGATCATATTCAAGAGTGGCATAGACGGAAGAGATTAATTAAAGCCTTTATACCACCGGAGTTCCTCCTCGAATGGTTCCTCAAGTCGTTATTGTTGTATATAGCGAAGGATGTTTCCACATCCGGAGTGTAGAATAAGGAACAAGCGATTTTTAGGGCGTAGGAACTGGACTTGATCTATGCTCAGTCCGGTTTGTTGTATGAGATTATTCCCAATGCTCCTCGTTCCAGTTTTGATCCCAAAGTCAAACCTGGACCACATGTCAATGGCATTGTGGGGTGTGCAAGTGCGAAACCTGCGGATTCGGTTGCAAAACAAGTTAGTCAATTGTCACTCAACCAATCTGCTTTGGGACAAGCTACGGCTTCGTCTCAACCCGCCCAAACGGAGAATGTACTTTATGTGCAATCGTCAGACCAGAAGGGTAACCAGCAGCCCCGACGGAATAGAAAAAAGGGTAAAAATAACAATCGAAAGGGTGGGAATAAGAATGAGAATGCTAACAATAATGACAAGAACGGTAGAAATGCTGGGGGGGACAAGAAAGCGAAACGTAAGGTTAAATTCCCTTGCAAGTTATGTAAGGATGATCACCTCACTTACTTGTGCCCTCGGATTGAAGAAGCTTCAAGATTCTTAGCACAAGGCCCAGCTGTGTTAACGAACCCTTTACCGCATAACCAGAATATGAACTCGAAGTCCCATGACCAGTCTAGTGATGATGATCCACTGGAGGGTAGTGGTCATGGGTGCATTAACATGGTCTGTGCTGCAAAAGTTGTGACTCGTGCGAAATATTATAGTTCATCACAACCCAGCCCAGGCAAAGAGCCTGATCCACCAGGAACCCCTTTGCGCATTGAGAAACCTGTGGATAAACCTGAGGCTGCACCTCACATTTCTAAGGGAGTCCTTAAGTGTTCAGGGCATAATCCAAATGCTCGAGCCGCCCAGAATTATTCAGTTGTCGAGGATTTGGGCCATACTCCTTGTGCGATGTTTGCATTGGAAGTGCTTCAGAGTTGTCCTTCGCAAAGGAAGGCGTTTCTTTCTGCCCTTGGTGTGAATGGAGATGATTCTTCCTTGGTGATCAAATTTGAAACCGCAGGACTGCAGCCTCACTTGTCCTACTATGTGTCTCTTTTGGTGCACGTAGAATGTCTTGGTATGACCGTCAAGCACACTGTGATTGAAAAGGGCGCTGCTGCTTCTGTGATGTCTTTGTCCTGTTGGAAGGGTCTGGGTTCTTCTGAGCTGTCTAAATCAGCGACTATGTTAACTGAGTTCGATGGGAGATCTTTTAGGCTGCACGGTATCCTTCCTTTCTTTAAAGTCCGTTTGGGGGGGAAGACCGTTGCGATAGAGGTTGAGGTGGTTGATGTGCCCCTTGACTACAATCTCTTGTTGGGTAGGAACTGGATGTACAGTATGCAAGCCGTTGCTTCTTCCTTTTTCCGCATTGTATGCTTTCCACATAACAGGAAGATTGTAACGATTGATCAAATGGCATTCAAGAATCTGTTTGTTACCGCATCCTCGGGAGCTTCGATCCCGATCGTTGAGCACTCTCAGCCGGCAACTGGGAGTGTGGGTGTAGGCATGTATCCATCCCTCATGGGAAGCTTTAGTTTTCCTGCACCAATCCTCATGATAGGATCTTGTTCCGATGAGGCTTCGACATCTACGACCTTGGTGTCTTTTCACACGACTCATATGGAAGACCCTTGGATTCTTCCTACACCGAGTACTTCGAGTGAGCCTGCCGAGACGAGCGTGTCGTTACCTGCAGTTATGATAGCTTATCAAGCTAATCTCAAGAGTTTTGTAGAGCCTAGTCCTTCCTCTTTGCGGATGGAGGAGGAGGACCCTTATGTGCTGTCGGCATGGGCAGTACATTCTTCTCATGCCCACGACTACCCTGATACGGTTTTCCCTTTGGATGAAGCGATTATTGAGGCTATGTCGAGAGTTGAGACACCGTGGGAGGAACTTCATCATAGATCGTACTTTCTTCCAGAGCTTGACCATTTGGAGCTTGAGGATTTTAGGGCGATTCTTAGTCAAAGAGTTGATAGTCCTGTGGTTCCATTAATCTCTCCTGGTCCGATGGCTAATGAAAACATGGTGAACATATATTCAACGATTCCTATCAACATCTCTCGCAATCCTAGCATGATAGAGAATGTCTATATTGGGGCGGAATGTTCCCATGCTAAGATTCTAAAATATACTAAGATATTCAAGGAATTCCGTGATATTTTTGCTTGGTATTACGACGATATGCCAGGTATTGACCCTCGAATTATCGAACATGAGATTAAGACTTACCCCAACACTAAGCCTGTTCGACAGCGTTTACGTGTCGTGAATCCTAGGAAAGCACCCGCCATTAAGGTAGAGATAGAGAAGCTGTTGAAAGCCGGTTTCATCTATCCCGTTCCCTTGATGGACTAGGTTTCAAACCCCGTTCCGGTGGATAAGAAGTAGGGAACGATCCGCATATGCACTGATTTCTGTGATTTGAATCGTGCCTGTCCTAAGGACAACTTCCCCACACCATTTATAGATCAAATTTTGGATGAGTGTGTGGGTAGTGAGGTGTTCTCCTTCATGGACGGTTTTTTCAGGTGTAATCAGATACAGATTAAACCTGAGGACCAACATAAGACTGCATTTATTTGTCCTTGGGGAATGTTTGCATATCATAAAATGCCTTTCAGCCTTAAAAACGCCAAAGCTACATTTCAGCGGGCGATGACCTTGATCTTCCACGATCTCAAGTCTATTATTGAAGTATTTTTGGATGACCTCGCTGCTCATTCTAGTATGAGAATGCGTCATCCCTATCACTTGAAATTGGTATACGAAAGATGTTGCACAATTCAATTAGATTAAATCCTCATAAGTGCATCTTTTGCGTGAAGTCAGGTCATTTGTTAGGATTCATCATTTCGAAAGAGGGTATAAGAGTCGACCCTTTGAAGGTTGAGGCAATACTTCAGTTGTCTCCTCCGAAGAATATTCGTCATCTTCAGTGTTTGCAAGGCATGGAAAACTTCTTACGAAGATTTGTGGTCAACTTCGCCAATTTTACTAGAGGCTTCATGTGTCTCTTGAAGAAGGATACTCCCTTTGAGTGGGATGAGCGATCCCAGGAGTCCTTCGATGCACTCAAGTGAGCCCTAGTATCGGCCCCGGTGATTAGTCCTCCGGATTATAGCCATGATTTTCTATTATATGTGGTCGCATCTTTAGAGACGATTGGTATGGTTTTGGTTCAAGAGGATGAGGAGCTCCCAGAGCAGGTCATATATTATCTGAGCCGAAACCTTATTGACGTAGAGATTCGTTATTCTCATGTCGAGAAGCTTGCTTTAGCTACCGTACATGCGGTTCAGCGGTTGAGACATCATATTCTCCTTCGCCAGACCTTGGTTGTGGCCCATGTCAATCTGTTTCAATTCGTCCTCACCCGAAGGATGACTGGGGGAAAGTATAATAAATGGATTGTCATTCTACAAGAATTCAATCTCGAGTTTGTTTCGGCAAAATCGAAGAAGTCTTTAATTTTTGCAGAGCTTATATCGGATTTCCCGAGCGAGGCCGAGGAGTTGGTTTGTGAAGATACGTTTTTCGATGAGCACGTCTTCTTAATCTCAACGTTAGACCCATGGTATGGGGATATTATAGTATATCTACAAACACAGAAGACCCCTACTCACCTCTCGTGAGATGAACGACGACGATTACGTCACATCTCTAAGAACTACCTCATAGTGGACAATACTTTGTACCGCCGTGGGGTAGATTCCATTTTACGACGTTGTTTAACTCATGAGGAGGTTGAGGTAGTGCTGAATGATTGCCATGGAGGGGCGTGTGGTGGTCATTTATCTGGGCTTTCTACAGCTCAAAAGATTTTGAGAGCGGGTTATTTCTGGCCATCGATCTTTAAGGATTGTGTTGATGCAGTCAAGAGGTGCCACCCTTGCCAAGTGTTCGCACATAATATGTGCTCAAAACCTTCCCCGTTACATCCCATTATCACCGCCGGTACCTTCACTAAGTGGGGGCTCGATTTTATGGATTGCAACCCAGCTTCAGCTGGGGGGCACCATCACATTATAGTGGCTGTTGATTATTTCACGAAATGGGTTGAGGCTATGCCTACAGTAAAATCTGACGGTGAGACAGCCGCTCACTTTGTGTTCAACCAAATTATTACTCGGTTCGGGATTCCGAAAGAGCTTGTCACTTACCATGGCTCGCACTTTCAGAACCGTATGATGGGAGAGTTGGCATCCAAGTTAGGGTATAAGCAAGAGCACTCCTCTTCTTACTACCCTTAAGCGAATGGACAGGTAGAGGCAATGAATAAATCATTCAAATCCATTCTCCAATGAACCATCGCACAAAGCAAGATAAATTGGCACATTATGTTATACCCTGCTTTGTGGGCATATCGAACCGCGGTTAAGACTGCCACTGGTTTTTCTCCATATCAGCTTGTACATGGAGTGGAGTCGATATTGTCGGTTGAATGCGAGATTCCTTCATTGAAGCTATTTGTGGAACTCTTACTAGACACTTCACCTTTGGAGGAGCGTTTGGTTCACCTTGAGCAACTTGATGAGCAGCGCTGGGATGCCTTGGTGGCTCTAGAGGTTAATAAGCATCACATTAAGGTCCAGTACGATAATTCTGTCCACCCAAGAGTGTTTAGTGAAGGAGACTTGTTCCTTTTGTGGGATCAACCGAAAGAACCCTTGGGGGCAGAGAAATTTAATCCTATGTGGCGTGGTCCTTACGTGGTCAAGCGTGTGTTAGAGAAGGGTGCGTATGAGTTAGTGGATTACGAAGGAACAGCTTTGGCAGATCCTAGAAATGGGCTCTATCTCAAAAAATACTATGCATGATCTTTAGCCAAGGCTGCTTGTTGTATATTATTGTACATCTTTGCATAGTTAGGTATTTTTCTTATCATGGTCGGGTTTGTGATTAGTTTCCGTTTCTTTTGGCAGATGTCAATGGAATCTTCCACCTACATAGGATTCGCAGATGGTGCAAGCCGTCACACTCAACACTCAGCCTCTACTGCTTGGGTGATTTATACTCCTATGGGTCAGGTATTGTCTTCAGGACGTGTATGTCTACGGCCATCTTCCAACAATGTTGTTGAATATAGCACCGTTATTGAGCTTCTACGGGATTCCATTCTACATGGTGTTCTATCTCTTGAGGTACGTCTTGATTCGGAGTTAGTAGTGTCACAGCTCAATGGTTTGTACCATGTTATAGATCCGACGTTATTGAGAAGGTTCTTGCGTGTGAGATTGTTAGAACGGCAATTTGACAATATAACATATATACACATCCCAAGAAATAATAATCAAGTTGTTGAGTCATATGCTAACTACGTGTTAGATTGGCATTTGTTTCATTCACAATAAATTAATCACAAGCACAATTTTTACACATGTAAATAAATAAATCGATCACCATAAAACTTTTTATATATATCAAAAATGTGGTAATACATAGTGTCATGATACAAAAGTGGGGCTTTTAAAGCCACCATCATATAATACATGGTCATACAAAATGTATACACTCCCAGGTGTCTAATCCTGTGGAGGAGGAGGAGGGTTGTGATCATGGAACGTCATTACAGCTCTAGCTAGCTGTTGAAATAAACGCACCCATGCGCGTGGTACACCCACCACCTGCTGCTGCATGGCCTCAGGAAAGTCCTCGACTTGCGCCATGGGAAATCTATGAGTCAGTCTCACAAAGTTGGTATGAATGCTCTGGAGCGTTCACTCTGCATCCACACCTGTGATGTCATCTCCTCTTCCCCTCCGTCTATGACGAGGGAAGCCCTCTGGCCACCGTGGTCCCACATCTGCACATAAATGGTAGATGTCACTATGTATTGTCGCGCAAAAACATGTCTTTTTTATTCCACATAATCAATAAAATACAAAAAAAATTAAATAACTGAAAAATTTTAAAGGAGTGAGGGTTGAGATTCCGTACCTATATCACCATATGCCGATCCTGGTGGCAATGGCATGTCCAGATCCCCCCGGAAATATATCCCTGCATAGGGGTAGTCATCAATGGCACCTATCTATCGTTGCCACCATGGAAAGAAGTCAGCTGGATATGGGTTGGCCACCCTACCACCCCCCAGTCTGCGCATAACATCTGCCCAACACCGTTGGGCCGGATCTCGAACCCTGTGGAGAGGAATGTCCACTCTAGGGCTCAATCCTGGAACACGCTCAAAGAAAAACGTGCTCAGAATACTGTTGAACCCAAAGTTCCGTACCCTGCCTTCCTTACACTCACTGAGCTGGTGTTTCATGTTGCTCAGTAGTGTAGTACTCTAGTCATAGATTGTGGGTCTCATGCACTCCACTGCATAGAACATCAAAGGCCGCGAGGCCTGGTGGAGTGATGCTAAGCCGGCTATCCTGCCTAGTGTCAACAATATGTCCTTTAGGCCTAGCACCTGTATAGCATTGGTAGGGACCTGACTCCCCACCTTCTCGATGTCTGGATAATAGTACACGGCTATGTACTCATCGATAGTCAGGCCACCTCCTGGCCCACCACGGGAACGAAGGTTCACCACCTCCCCTCGTCTAGCAAGCCCTGTGATAAAGTATATGTCCTCCACCTCTATGGTGAGGGACATCCCATCAATATGAAAGGACTCCAAGTCTGGATCCTAATAGTCTACCAGCATCTGTAGCAGTCTTGGTTTGGCCCTCAGACCACCAAGACACCAAAACTTGTAGAGTCTGCATGCACGAAGAGCTTGTTGAGACATTAAGTCGACCCTTACTGCTTCCTCTACTTCACCATGCTCACACCCTCTCCACTCTAGCACCATCTTGCAAAAGAAATTGCAAAATTACCCATTAGTTTATTGAAAAATCATATGCACGGCCTCATACGCGATTGTTTTGAAAAAAGTCGCGTATGTACACAGGTTTGAGGCCCTTTTCCACGTATATCCAGCCCTATACGCGGAAAAAGCCTCAATTTCCATGTGGGCCGCAGCGCACATTTTGGGATGGCCTAAAAAACTCATTTGACCTTCAAAATCTATAAAAATTATATCAAAATGCAAGAGGAGAACATGAGTAAATACCTGGAAGAAACGGTTGTGAATTTCGCCGGCTGGATCTCCTGGAATTTGCAGTTGAAAATCAGAGCTCAAATGGGTAAAAGTTTCAAATGATTTATATTTTTTACTATTTATAGAAAAAATTTCAAGTATTTGAAAATTTTTACCCCCTTTCCTATAGTTTCGACATTTTCTAACCATTTTGGACCGTTTTTGACATAATTTGTGATGTAGAAGACCTTTTTCAGTGTCGTTTCAGCCATTGTATTGACCCGTTCGTGCCGATCTCAGGTATCATGTCTAAACTAGCATATAGGTTAGGTTTCACCACCGTTTTCATTTTTCATGACCTTATGACCATATCACCATGACCTTAGGTACGAACCCACTCTATTATGTCACGAAACCTTCTTGCTGCTTTAGAAGTGGCATGATATGAGTGGTAGAGCTTCACTTTACATGGGTACCCTAGTTAGCGCCCTACTTGCATTTGGTGCCCATGCTGACGTTTTCTCCTTTAGGGTGTGGGAGTCCATTGTATAGTACTGCCATGACATTTCGCAAGAGCCTCATACTCCTCTTGATCTTATGCTGGCCTATTTCCCTCGGGACTCCCTTATGTCAAGTTGTGAATGCATTATCATGAGCTTTGCCTGCCTTATTGAGCTTTATGCCAGCTCCCCTGACATTGCGTTTCAGCCATATAGCCCGAGCTTGTCTCATGTCTAGCCATGCAGAGCCATTTTTTATATCCTTTGCAGCTTGATTTCCCTTTTTACCAGGAGGGGATTTTCCCCCAAGTGTCGATATCCTACACATGTATCCTTGCATTGAGCATAGGTATGTTCCACTGCTTGGAACTAGCTTGTTTTCCCTTATGACACTCGTCTCCTCCTAGTTTGTAACTATAAAGCTAGTTTATTCTTTTTTCAAGCTTTTCAAATAACTGAAAAAGTCCAAAAAATCAAAAAACCAAAAAGCCGGACAAGGAAAGATGTTATCTTTGGCAACTGTCGAGTTGTGTCGCCTTCAAACAGAGCACTGTAGATCACATCCATTGGTTGGGTTATAGTTTGACTTTAGGAGCTATACTCATTTATCTGATTTTATCTCCACCGACTGGTTAAGCTTCCAGTCCCTATGGAGCCTCTGTTGATGCCTCCTGTGTCACAAAGATGTCCCAGTTTGTATATCGATTCTATGATGCCTTCATTCAGTCACTATACACCGTTATGCTCTTGTTCGAAGGAAGTTGAAGCCTGAGTCGGCCATTCCTCAGTTATCTTGACTTTGCATGTCGGCCATTCCCGGTACAGTTACTGGTTTGTGCACCTTATGATCGAGTCCTTCCACATTATACAACTTTGTTGAGTACCTCGTGTTGGATGATGGGGGATGCCTTAATGCCCTCCTTCCAGTGGATTTCATCCCATCGACTTCAGATCATTTATTCTGGGATTGGAATCTAGAGTCCTTTTGAGTGCCTTGAGACTTGCAGTCATCAGTGGCAGGTTCTCTCGCCATTGACAGTTTTTGGGAATACATCAATTTCCCCTGATCGATGGATCCTCTCAAGTGTTCGACCTCAACACATTTATTCACACTTGTTAGTTTGCACTCTAGTACCTTGATTCCCATTTTCATTATCGGTGGGTGATCTCGCGTCTGTTAACGGTATACATTAATGACCAGTAATCAGACGATGGACTACTATGTTCAACCTTGACACCTCTATTCGCATAGTAGGACATGTACTCGTAGCGGTTTGTGTAGAAGACTTTCCAGATTGGTGGCATCTCTTATATCCTACCTCCTTGATCATGCCAGTGTTCATGAGATTTCAGCTCTCGTGACTTGATTCCAGTATATGTCAGATATTTCCAGCCACTATGGAGATCTTGATCTATTATATATCTTCAGCCATTTTGGAGATCATGGTCCTTTGTATATCTTCATCATGGAGATTCTGATCTATGTATATTGTACGTGGCGATGACCACATATGTGATATCATGTATTATGCCTATTCATGGCCATTGTACTCTTATGTATCTGGGACTACTATATGTATTTGCAGTTATATGCAGAGTTGTATTATTGTACTATGTTGATTGGGTGGTTGGTCTTCCATTTGGGATCCTTCATCACTCCACTTTTGGGATGGACTTATAATGTATTTCGGCCATCGTATGACCCCTCTGATCTCACACATTAGGGGGCATCTGTTATAGCGGATTTCACCACTCCAGGTGAATCACACTTTGTATGGCCTTCCCCTATCCCGCTACAGACTCCTTAGACCCCATGGACCACTTTTTTCCTTTGATGTTTCCTTGATCATCCCTAAAAGCATATGGAAAATGGTACACATGACTTTTTAACCTATAAGCATGTATATATGCAGATTTGACAACTAAAACCACGTACATCGGGATGTGTGCATAATCCAAATCTTTTTGGAGTTTTCCTTGACATGGATCCGAATAATTTGACTCATGGCCTTCCCTATTCCTTAAGATCGCTCAAATTCGACCTTTCATTACCCCTTTGAAAAGCTATATAAGGAACCCCTTGGTACATTGAAGGCATAAGAGAGAATTGAGAGCAAAGAAACTATAGTCCATTGTTTCTGGAACTTATGCTTGAGTCTGCATCCCTTTGTCCCTTGGAGAACTTTTGTGTTCTTCCCAAGCTTGCCTTTTTCTTGTGAGCTTGATATCGAGAGATGGAGGATTGAAGTGGTGGAGGCCCAAGTGGGGGATTCAGTTTCTCCGATTCTCAGACGTGCCGTGAAAGGTTATATCTTGTAATCTCTTATTTATATTAATAGAAATATCTTTTCCTGTCCAATTATGTCAAATGCTTTTACATTATTGATTATATATGCTAGAATAGATCTAACACTATGATATATAGAATGCTTGTATTGTTTACTTGTTGTTGAGGAAGTAATCTATCAATTCAAGCTGAAGATTGGAAATCTCAACGGGGATCTACTTCAACCATCCGGAATAAGGTACGAGGTCTAATCCTTTAGTGTTAGACATTTAATTTCTATTGCATATTGGAAAGGATTGATTTCTGGAGTCAAGCTGTCTGTTGTGGTACCCCAAGCCATAGGAATTTCTCTCCGTAACACTAACTCCTAAGTGTCTAAATATCCTAACATCCCCCATTAAGAACAACTTGGGATAGGATTGAAGGATTTACAAAAGTGACACTATTAGGAGAAGGAAGGAGGCATTAGAGCCTATTCCCCCTTAAGGACACATTCCTGAACTCCTAACATAGATCAAAGTTTAGAAAACTTCACTTCTGTAAGAGACTTGGTGAAGATGTTTGTAACTTGATCATCTATAGGGCAATAGAGCATTTCAAGAACATGATCATGAACAAGATTTATGATGAAGTGCATGTGTAGCTCAATGTGTTTGCTACGTTGATGTAGAATTGGATCTTTGGCAAGATTGATGGCACTTTGATTGTCGCACCAAAGTGGAGTAGGTTGTTGTTGCTCAAATCCAAACTCTGAAAGAATCTGTCGAGGCCATAAAGCTTCCGACTGGCATTAACTGTGGCTCGATATTCTACTTCTGCTGAAGAAAGAGCAAGAGCTTGTTGTTTCTTACAAGCCCAAGTGACAGGTCCAGATCCCAGGCTGAAAACATAACCTGCAGTAGAATTTCGATCATCAGGATCACTGACCCAATCTGAATCAATGAAACCAACCAACAAAGGTTTCCCCCTGTATTGTAATGAATTCCAAACTAAATTGTACCTCGAATATATTGAACTATTATTTTTGCTGCTTTCCAGTGACTTTCATGAGGTATTTGCATATAACAGGTGTAATGCCCCAGTTTTGACCATGGTTACATTAAAAAGGTACATGATGTATATATTGTAATTAATCGTGGTGTGGAACTAAAGGCAAAAGCCCCGCCATCGATTTGGTCGTGTATGTTTCGGCAATAGGGATCGTTGCCGATGGTATATCGTGCTATCTGGCACATTATAGTTTTGGCATCATGTGAATATGACATCAATTAAAATAAGCCTACAGCCAGCTACAACGGTGCAACGTTGAATGAAAAGGGCATGATTCGTAAGGTTAAGGGGGGGTTTTCCAACCCGTGGGGGTCATTGGGAGTTTTCCATGTGTCGACCACACATTTAAAATTTTGTTGTCAGTTAGTTGGGAGTAGTATTGTTGAGTAGTGGTGGGTGTGGCGGGACTTTTAGTCCTTACCTATGTGCCCACTCCACCAGCAGACTCTCCTCTTCATGTCGCATGGGGCAGAAGAAACATTCTCTCCACTCTTCCACGATTCCACTCACGGTTTTGGTCTTGTTCATTCTCCATCATTTTTCCCATTCTCACGTAGAGAGTCGTCCTCTCACTTTCTCAGGCACATGAATTCTGCATTGTTTTTCCTCATGCAGAGAGCTAGAGAAACAATTGTTGTCACTCAGGATTTTCAGGTGTAGGAGCCATTCACGCTCGGGGATGTGTGCCTATGTGTTCCATACCAGTTTCGGTGGTAGGTGTATGTCTCCTTGCCGATTGTGGCCATGTATGTTGCCGATTGTGGTCTGCGTTTATGTTTTTCTGCTGTCCAGGATTGAGAATCAGACATCTCTCCCATTTGGGACTGTGTAATGTTGTCGTCACTTCATTATTGAGACGGGGCTATGGTTCTTCCCCTGATTTGGCATTTTGTTGTGCTTTTCCCTCCATTGAAACTGTGGCTTGTTTTGGTTTTCCCCCACGTTGTTGTTGCTATGAATGCAATCATCTTTTGGGTGTTGCTGAGTTGTTTTGGCCACGCTAGGGCCAAGAACAACTCTGAGTCGTCTTGTCTGACTTGAGCCGTGTTCACCCTTTCATTTGGGTTGTCACCCTATTATCTTTATTTTCTTCACAGAGCTGTGAGATGTTTGTCACTTACTGCGGTATGCAGTGGTTGGTCTTCAGACTATTGAGAGTAGGATTAGAGGCTAGGTATGCTTGAGAAAACAGGTGTTTAGAGCCACTCAGACAGAGTTATATTGTTGGATTTCTTCTCCACAACCCTTGAAGAGTATTGGAAGGGAAAGTCAGGGCCTGAGGGACTGTGAAGCATAGAAAGGACTGATTGCTGTTGATGGGTGTGTGGATGTCTTAGAAGTCAGGTTAGCTCTGGTGTAGGCGTCCTTAGCTCTCCATTGAGACCGCCAGCTTAGCATTTATCCTTTCCTAGATCCTTGATGGCCTGATAAAACCTATTGTGTGGGCTTGGCTGATTTGTGTACCTTGGATATGTGTAAGCCTGCTTTGACCCTTATTCCTTGAGGGATCATGCCCAGCTCGAGGGTGGCCGTGTTGCTGAGATATTGATGAGCACGTTGGCCTATGGTTGGGTGGAACGTTGCAGCGACGTAGCTGGTTGTGGGACGAATTCTTTTTAAGATGAGTAGTCTTGACTATTCCGTCTCTACATTTATATTTATTGATTAATGAATATGATGAACATGTGGTATGTTTGAATGAATGTATGTTTTCTTTCGCTATGTTTATGAAGGATTATACATCTTAGTATGTTTTATGTTTTAAACTTTATATTTTAGCATTATATGCCTGTTCATGTTCATGGGGCTATCTGCCCGAAGGTTTTTTATGGTTTGGTAGCGTCCTCCTCGCCGATCAGAGAGTCGGGGACGTTACAACAGGCAACATGACCAACGGCAAAGGAAAGGTCAAAATGTGAATGAGTTAAGTATAAGAGACTACCAACAAGCTGACGATACAAGGTGACATCTACTTCAGGGGAAGTACAAGTGGTAGAAAGTTTGACTCCAAACTGGAAGGGAGAAGGGGCTGGTTTACAATCTTCCATGTGAAAGCGACGAAGAAGGTCACAAGCATACTTAGACTGGGAAATAAAGATTCCTTCTTTGGTTTGCAAGACTTAGAGACCAAGAAAATAATGCAAATATCCTAAGTATGACATTTCAAAATTTTGCTTAAGACTAGATTTCACATGGGTTAAAAGTTTAGGGTCACTACCAGTAAGGATAAGATCATCAACATAGAGAACAAATATGATGAGATGGTTTCCTACTTTCTTGGTATAGACATTGGGGTCAGAATGGCATCTAGAGAAACTAGTGTCAAGGATAAATCTATCCATTTTGGCATACCAAGCTCTAGGAGCTTGCTTAAGGCCATATAAGGATTTCTTAAGGAGACAGACAAGGCTAGAGTTATCCTGAACATATCTAGGAGGTTGTTCCATGTAAATTTCCTCTTGTAAATCACCATGTAAAAAGGCAAACTTGACATCCATTTGATGGACTTCCCAGTTATGTAAGGCTGCAAGGGAAAGCACAAGGCAGATGGAGTTCATTTTTGTGACAGGAGAAAAGGTTTCATTGTAGTCAATCCCTTCAACTTGGGAAAAACCTTTGGCAACTAACCTTTCCTTAAGTCTTTCAACACTTCCATCTAATGCATACTTAGTTCTGTAGACCCATTTACATCTGACAAGTTTTCTTCCTTTCCGAAGAGGAACAAGATCCCAAGTATCATTCGCCATTAAGGAACGATATTCTTCATCCATAGCTACATCTCAATCTGGATTTCCTGAAGCTTCTGCAAAATTTTCTGGATCATGATTCTCAGAAACTTAAGCCAAAAGAGAAGAGGCTCGCTAAAACTGAGAATGTGTTTGACATTGATCTCTAGGATCATCGGCAAGATCACCAGCTGCTTCACATGTTGAACGGACCCATCGAGGAAGCATTGGTGCTGGTGCAACTGAAGGAACATGAGCAGGCGGAGGTGGATTTTCATCATCACTATCATCATCAGAAACTGGAGTTGGAAACCTGTCAAGGAAGTTGGAAGAATAAGAAGAAGAAGTCACAATCGCCGAATCAGGCTCGCAGGCCAAAGATGGCACACTCGCCAAGTTAGGCTCGCAGGCCAAGAGATTTTCATCAAATTTAACATCTCTTCTAATGATTATATCATGAGAATGTGGTTGAAGAAGTCTATAACATTTTACATCTTCAGAATATCCAACAAATATGCACTTTTCACTTTTAGGCTGCAATACTTTCCATTTTTCATTCGGAATGTGAGCCCATGCTTCACAACCAAACACACGGAAGTGACTTACATATGGTTAATTTTACTCCATGCTTCTTCCCATGTTATACCTTGTAAAACTTTAGTGGGTGTGCGATTAACTATGTAATTTGCACAATTTATGGCCTCAGCCCAATATTGAAGACTTAGTCCCTTAGATTGGATCATACAATTAGCCATTTCTTTTAAAGTGCGGTTCTTCCGTTCAGCTATACCATTTTGCTGTGGTGTGTATGGAACAGTGTGTTGTTGTTGGATTCCTTGTTCAGTGCATAAAGTAGTGAAATTTTTGTTAACATATTCTCCTCCATTGTCAGATCTTAACTTAATAATTTGATGACCAGATTGTTTTTCAGCAAGGGCCTTATAGGCCAAGAACATGTTAAATACTTCGCTCTTAATTTTTAGGAAGTAAACCCAAGTGCGTCTGGAGTAGTCATCAATGAAAGTTAAGAAATATTTGAAACCAGAAAAGGAAGCAGATGGAAGAGGACCACACAAGTCACTATGCACAATCTCCAAGGGAACCAAGGCATGCCAAGAGGCATGTTTGTCAAAACTGTCCCAATGATGTTTTTCGAGTACACAACCAGAACAAACACCATCCTTGCAAGATACCATTGGAAGACCAGTCACCATATTGTCTTTACATAGTTGTTGCAATGAACGATAATTTAAGTGACCAAATCGCTCATGCCAAATTTTGCTCAAGTTATCACTATGAGCAACAAAAACTGAAGGAAAAGGTGATGACCCAAAGTTGTTAAATTTGTACAACCTGGTAATATCATCAACAGTTCCAGTAGCAAGGACATTTTGAGGATTTTTAAAATCCTTGATTACAACTTGGTGAGGTGTAAACGTCACAGTTTTACCTTCACCCGAATGAGTAATTTGACATACTGATAACAAATTGCAAGAAATTCTTGGAATACATAGTACATCACTAAAATGACCATTTTCTACTGGAATTGTTCCAGATCCTACAACACTTAGAGATCTATCATCACCAACAAATATTTGTTTGGTGTTACATTCATGCATAGTAGAAAAGATGGCTTTATCCTTAGCCATATGTTAATATGCTCTAGAATCAATGAGTCATTCATTTGAAGTAGAAGAAGAAGATGTAGTATAAGAATAACCAGAAGCACAAAGTGCATGTCCATGAGAGGTAGATTCTGAAGACAAATCTAGGCTGATGTGGTGCTTCTTCATTGTTGCTTCCAAGGCTGCCATCTTCTTGAAACACTTAGATTCATCATGATTATCTTTCCCACAAAAATTGCAATGACGCTCAGTCTTCTTACCTTTTGGCTTGGATCCTTTGTCATTTTTAAAGAAGGAGCTGACTGAGAGGGTTTGGGGCCTTTGTTTGGCTTATTATTACGGAAATTCTATTTCTTTGGAGGCTTGGACTTTTCTTTCTGTTGGGACAATAAGGCTTTCCCAGATGTATCTGCATTGTTAATTATTCCAAAATGAATGAGCTTATCTTGCTCTCTAATTAAGGAATCACAAAAGGATTCAAGAGTACGCTCTTGATAGCTAGCTGCATTCAAGGATTCCTTCATGGAGTAAAATGTAGATACAAAAATAGAATATGCAGGTCAAAGAATGGAAAGAATATGATAAATACATTGTTTTTCTTCTTTCTTAATCTTGCATTCTTCACATATGAGTCTAAGGGTTTTATACTTAGATAAATAATCTTGAATGCATGAAAAATCACTTGGATTCAAAGAAATCAACTCATTCTCAAGTTGATGACCTCGAATTTCATTGTGTTTATCAAACACGGATTCCAACTTTTCCCAAGCTTTATCAGGTTCATCAATTCCAGATATGTGGAATTGCAAATCAGTAGAGATTGACATCTTAATCAATCCACGAACTTAATCACATCTATTTTCCCCCAAGAAAAAAAAAACTTTCCCTTACTGTTTCTAATTCGCCGTGATCGCGCAAGGTGCACGGCAAAAAGCATATGCAGCTGGGGAAGGAAATAGTACGAGACTAAAATAGTAAAGATCTAATAATAAAACTGATAAAATATGAGAGATTAAAAAAAAAAAAAATCCGTCACTGTAACATTATACCTTCAGATTTTCTAAAATTGGTGTTTCTAGATCAAACATAAATGGTTTTCGATGAAATGAAAACTATTTACCAATGGAAACAACACTCCACACATAATGGAATAGCTCCCATAGCCCAAAAATGCATAGAAACTCCAAAACTAGAAACCCTTTTAAAGTTTTGGCAACACCGGTTCCAGATTTTGATCAAAACCGAAAGCGGCTCTTCATAAATGCTCTGATACCATGTTCGGGTACATAGGATACTCCCAAAGGACCAAACACCTAGAGCAACCACTTCACATAAATATATCACAGATCAATACATTGATGTTTGTCACGTGGTTAAAACCCTTGAGAGGGAAACAGTCCACAGCCCCAGCCAAATAGCTACTTGGATCAATTTATTATGCGAAAGAAAGAAAGTTACATGAGCTTCTCATAATCGATCAACTAGCTAATGACCCTCCATGCTCTTTAAATAGATATCATGGACCAATCGGGTGTTAAGCCATGGATCAATGGTAGGTTTGATCTAAGAGGAGTTGAACCGTCGGATCACTTTGTGTCTAGAACATATCGTGACCGTCGGATTAGAATATTTACAAATGCATACTAATGCATACTAAAGAAACACACTTTACCTAACGGATATATTACACAAGTTGATCTTAGCTAACTCCTAAGTGTCTAAATATCATAACATTTTACAGTAATAAATATTTGCAAAGGAAAGAAAGAGAAACAAATTAAAGAAGCTTCCTATGATATGGAATCCTAAACACATATTTCCATGTGAGGGATATTAGAACATGTAATGGGAAGCGAGTATGTGAGGAACCTTTGCGGTATATGCCCATGGAGGCAATGAAATCACTGGATTGTTTAGATGTTTTTTTATATACAAGTCTAGAGGAATATGATAGAAACCATGCTAATTTTTCATATGTGGAAGAAAACCATATTGTTGTTATAAGTGAAGGAGAGAAAACCCCTATTGTGGACGTAGAGGACCTAGAGGTAAATTTTGATGAACCTAGTGAATGCTTTGAAGGTTTAGAGAACACTCATGATGATGCAATTGGTGTTGAATAATGTGAAGTTGAAGGGGTTTTGTAGAAGGTGTAATATTTTATAAGGAGGATATGAAGGGGAAAGCTACACACATGGTTAAGTAGGTAAATAAGGTTGAGATTGAAAATGAGGTAATATATGATGAGGAGGAATTCTTTAATGACAAAGAAATGTTTGAAATCATAAAGGAGATGAAATTGATTATGGATTTGATGGATGGAGAGAACAAACAACGTATGGTTATAAGCAATGAAGATCATGGGGATGATGATGAGGTTACAAAGAAACACTAGTTGTTGCAACAACTCTTTATCAAATTGATAAATGATTGTGCCAAACATTGCACATGACAATATCCTACTTTGGCAATGTCAACATGATATTCTTGAGAGACCTATACCAAGCAAAACTTGTAAGAGATTCCATGATATTTAAAACTACAAAACTAAAAAAAAACAATTCCATATGAATTCTAGAAGGAAAAAGGGATAAAATGCTACCAACTACATACAACAATGCCCTAAAAGGACACTCCCTTTGTAAATGTGACTAAATGGGATGAAACTAAATGATCAATCTTACAAACATATCAATTACAGTAATGACCATTTCTATAGGCCACATCCTTTTGATATAGTATTTCCCTACATATGTTATTGAAACAAATATGTCCATATCCATAATGAAAAAATGATTTCGCTAGTGCAAAAAGAGAAAATTACCCTTTGCGCAATTGATGAGTATGAAAGTTTTTGAGCAAATTATTTTGCATCTAGAAAATACATCGCACTGCCATCAATAATAGTAGTGAAACAAAATATGTTTGTTGAGCTATATGCATGAAAATATAAGACTGGAAATGGATTAGTCAATGGTACATAAAAAATATTGAAAGAATAAACACTACAAATAATAAATTCAACCTATTTTGGATAGAATTTTCAAACATGATCATTGTAAAACATCCAATAATCAAGTTCCATGAGCTATATGAAACAAACATCTTGCCAAGTTGGACACCAATTTTCCCAATTGCAAAACCATTAGCAATATCTCATAAGAAATCTGATATTATAATACAAAAGCAATTTCTTATACAATTAGCTTGTACAAGAACAATACATCAAAAGGGTCTAACACTAGATGGACTAGAATTTTATACAACAACTGTAACACAACATGTATTAATCTATTCTACATTGTCACGAGTAAAAACTATTGAATATTTGTAAGTAATTGAGAAACTAACACAAAACAAATTCCATGTGAAGACAAAATCATTAGATGAAATGACAAGACCACAAACAATTGCATCATCGAAACTAGAATTTGCAAAAAAAAACAAGCAATAATACAAATAGTTTCTCAATTGCAGCTTTAAACACATGTAGTATGCATGCACGTATTGATGTCATTGTACATGATAAACAACTCATGGACAAAATGGTACTGTGTCTTCAAGGCACTCACTTGCATACTCAACCAAAAAATGATGAATTTCGCACATTCAACTTTGGTAAAGAAAATTCAAACAAATGATACTTTATATATATATATATATATATATATGCAAAATGAGTGATGAAACGAGTTCTCATTTGTTTACCTTCTTCCCATATGGAGGAAGCATATGGATGGGCGTGATAGGAAAGCTAGCAGCAGGAAGAGCCCATGAAAGAGCAAATGCTAGCTTGGAGGAATGAACAAAAACCTGGTGGCATGATGAATGGGTAGGTTCTTATGAAGCTTTCCTTGTTCTCTTTTTTTACAGTATATGGGAGGCACAAAATAGAGATATTTTCAACAATACTTGGACTCCTCCTGACATCACCATCACTCTGTTAATGAATAAGATACAGGAACACAAGATTAGCTTCGTCATATCCAAAAAAATAATTATCAGAGCTCTAGTGATAAATAGTGAAACTCCATGGGCCTATTTTGATGGTGCCAGCCAAGGTGAACCACCGTTGGGAGGTGTTGGAGTAGCCATTCATATTTCTTCAAAGAGAAAGTTGCTCATAAAATATGCCATGGGACAAGCCTCTAATAACAGGGAAGATATTGGGGCATTGCCGGCAGCTTTAAAAGTGGCCCTAAACAATCAAATACTGGATATTTAGATTTTCAACAATTCAAAAATTGTGGTGGATTGGGTAAATGGAAGAAATAACATAAGAGTTCCACATCTTCAACATTTACTTGCTGAAATACAGAATTTGAAATCACAGTTTAGGAGGATATCTTTTGCACATATATACAGAGAATTGAACGAAGAAGTTGATACCCTCTCAAAACTGCCTCAAGCGTATCAACCAGGAATGTTGGAGACAGATGAAGTAGCAGAAGGGGAATCAACCTTTCGATATGAAGCAATTTAAAGGGATACTTAATCATTTTTTGTAAAACTAATGAGATATTGTGAAAGAAGCCATAAAGGCCTGATAACAATGTGACAGGAGACACTAAGAATGTTTTGCAAACTTGCAAGGCGGTTTTTGATGTAAACTCGACAGAGCATTTAATGTATGTTTTGATAGGAGACACTAAGACTATGTTGCAAGCCTGCAAGGATGGTTTTTTGGTGTAAGCTCGTCAGAGCAGTTCATGTTTATTCTCTGAATAAAAGTTTTTTTTCTTTGGAAAAAAAAATATATATATATATATATATACAAAAAAAAGAATATTGCAATAGTAAAATTGAATGTATGTACTTAAAACAACCTATTTGTTTAAATGATACAACACCATTTAGACAAGAATCAATAATAATAGACACAAATAGAGAGTCAAAACTAAAATCAAGATATATTTATTACTTATTTATAATAATTTGTGACTTCAACATTAATATTCGACCAACTACTACAAGAAGCAAAACACTACTACAATACCTACAATCTAGAAACTTGCAGGAAATTACAAATAAAGTTTCAACACCTTCAAAGACTCTAATAAACCATGCCTAAACAAACCTACCAATTGAACAATGTTAATTCAGTGTTTCATATGCATATTGATATGATCATGACATTCTATGTTTCATTACACATTTGAATTTACATGAATGCAACTACATCCATGTTTGTTATTACATTGTCATGTACTCATGACAATATTTGTTATCAATTAAAATGCTTTTGATATTCAATGTATATGCAACACATTTATAGCACTCTCCTCAACACCTTCTACAAGATGGAAAGGGCACACAAACGAGCAACTATAGCACATAATTGCCTATAAAAGAAAATACATAGAAGCAATAACCTTATTAAGTTGGTAGAGAATAACACTCATCACATTCTTTGTTTATGAGTCCTAACCTAATGAGTTCTATTTGTTTCTTCTATTTAACCAAAGTTATATCTATGAATAGAAATACTATAATTCATATGCATTTGATTTAGAAGTTTGTTATCATTTTGCATCAATCTAAAATTTAGAACTATTAATTACCATAATGAAATTGAAATGTACATAAACTATGGAAACAAGAAACATCTCTTCATCAACATAAAAATGAGAATTATCTTAGAATTTTATCAAAAGTAGATCTAACCCATCAACTTTATTTTAATATTAAAAAAAAAAATTATGCCAACCCTCCAAAAAATTATCTTTGATAAGTAATGCAATTATAGTTGAAACTAGAAACATATTATTGATTAATCCTCTTGCCTCTTGTCAATAAACTAGTCAATAAAGAAAATGATGTAGATTCGTGGAAACAATTAAACCGTAACATAAGGTCAAAGAAAACGTAGTTAAGTATGAAAATTCAACATCCCATAAAGTTAAACTAAAAGAATATCCCTTAAAACCATCAACAACTGGATGTGTCACAGTATTAGGAGTTCAAGTGGGTGCTCCTGCACACCATAACCTTGAGGGGTATGGGGGCTCTAATTTTAGAGGTATCATCAACATTTTGGTCGATCTGAAACCTTTATTGGATTCTTCGTATGGTTTTCGATGATTTCATTAGTTTGGGTTGTGAATTCTCTCTTATTGTCAAATTTGGTTGTGAAGCATCAGTTTGGACTAGGGTTTGTCTTTAGTAAGGTGAAGGTTTATATACCTTGCATGTTATTATTATTCCACTTCTTATAGTATCATTTATTTATTAAGAAATTGATTTATTATCACTATAGATTCATTCTAAACCCCGATTTATCAAGCATCGACAGGGATCCAATTTTTTGAGGTGTAATTTATTTTATCTTGAATTTTTTATGCATCCAAGAAAATGTACACCTTATGAATAATCATGATAATCAAATTAGCATATTAATATATATGTAATTTTCATTAAAAACATATGTAAATTTTTTAAGCCGACATGTTTTCATTTTCTTTTATTTTTTATTTTTAATTTAATATTGTTTTTGTTTTTGTTTTTTATGATTAAATTATGTCACATTACATAATGTTATGTGACAACATCTCCCCAATTCTAGGATGTAAAGTAGCTCGCTACTCTCAATGCAATAAATCTTTAAGTCACTTGATTAATTAAGAAAAAATCAAACCCTAATAGATAACAACCTTCCAACCAACTTATGTCAACTTATGTTGGGAAAACAATTTAGATAAAAATTGTCCCTACAATGGTCTAGAGAATGATATTTCTAGCCTAAGGAATGAAGGAAATATTCTCTTAATGGGTGACTTTAATGCTCAAACTTCAAACAACCAAGCTATTCATCTAAGCAATCATTCCAACCCTAATCCTCTTTGGTTAGACGAAGACCTTACTCTAGCTAAAAGGTACAAAAGAAGCTCTGAAGAGCTAGGGGATAATTTGTTTGGGTCTGATCCAGTCAAGCTTTGTAGTGCTCAAGATATCATTATTTGCAATGGTCTAAAAAAGTGTCCCAATTCTAGCCAGATTACTTGTATCCATGGGCTTGGTAGCAGTGTGGTGGACTATGTTCTTTCTGATATCCCTTTATACAACGAAATAATAAATTTTGACATCTTGAACGACCACGAGCCTGACTCGAATCATAGACCTTTAATTATAACCCTCAATTTTGTCATGCATAAAGATCCTATAGAAGATAATCCTCATAGCCAAAAAAACTTGATCTTTGATAGAAATAAAAATAATCTTTTTCTAAATTATTTAAAAATTAATTTCCTTCCTTTATCAAGTATAAACAACATAGAAGACCTCTATCATAATTTTACCACAACTTTCTTGTATTATATTAACAAGTTCTCAATTGAAGTTTCAAATAATAAAAGAAATAGAAAAACCAACCCTTGGTATGATAAATAATGTAAAAGTGCGAGGAAAGAAATTAAGGAATCTCTTGATGGGTCTCTTAAAATTGACAAGATAAAAATTTCCAAAGCCCTAACTAAAAGGAAAAAAATGCAATATATTCGTAAAAGACAAGAAAATCTCTTACACCTCTCTAAAGTGGATCCTAAGAAATTCTGGAGGCAGATTCTAACTACAAAAACTAAAGATAATAATAGAATTTCTTTACACAACTGGAATTCCTATCTTAAAAAGATCTATGAATCCCCGAATGGCATAGATAACTTTGAAAACCTACTCACAACGGAAGAGTTTTCTCATTAGAAGACATAGATTTTGGGGTTAAGCGTCTGGAAAATAGAAAAACTAAGGACATCGAAGGTTACCAGGCAGAAATCTTAAAAATTGGAGGTCATGTCCTCAACCCTCACATCCACAAGCTTTTCAATCAAGCAGTCAAGCAAGGGTTCCCTAAATCTTGGACTCAAAGCCTCATTATCCCTATTTTTAAAAGTGGGGATACAAACAACCCCTCTAATTACTAGACAATTATGATTAGCCCTATCTTAGCAAAGTTATACGGTATTATTTGGAAAAGAAGATCAGCAATTGGCTCGAAAGTGAAGGTAAGCGGGCTAAAGGCCGAGCAGATTTTAGAACGAATCACTCTACAACGGACCATCTCGTTACGCTTAGGATAATCGTGGAGGAGTATCGTAATGATAAATCCAATCTCTTTTGTTGCTTCGTGGACTTTAGAAAGGCTTTCGATACGGTACCTAGAAGTAACCTATGGAATAGATTAGAAGAGCTAAAGTTTCCTTTCGAGTTGAGAGCCGCCACAATAAGGTTATACGAGAATGGCATTGCTAAGTTTAATACCAACGAGGGCTAATCTAAAAATATTAAATGTAATATCGGAGTTAAACAAGGTGTCCCCCTCTCCCCTACCCTTTTTGGCATTTACATAGATAAGCTAGAAGGTTGTTTAGAAGAAGCAAGTTGTGTTGGCACGATCTTAGCTTGAATAGTCATCATCCTTCTTCTCTATGCTGATGATATTGTTCTTCTAGCAAGGTGTCCATCTGATCTTAATAAGCAACTAAGGCTTCTTAAGGATTTTTGCTCTACCATGGGTATCGCTGTTAACACTGGCAAAGAAAAAATTATGATTATCAAATCCAAGAAGGACACTTACGCTAATTTTGTGTATGACAATAGCAACTTGGAGGAAGTGTCTTCCTACAAGTACCCAGGAATTGGCATTCATCACAAGCTCAACTGGAACTATAGCATTAAGAAAAGGATTAATGGAGGGTGGAAAGCTTATTTTGGTCTTGAAAATAATTGTAAAGAAGCAAACCTTGTGATGTGGGATAAAAAGAAGCTCCTCTTTGAAACTTTAGTCACTCCTGTTATCTTGTATGGCTGTTAGGTGTGGGGTTGTAGCATCTATAGAGAATCCTGGAGAAATATTGAGCAAATCCAAAAGCATTTTATAACGTATAACTTCAAAATTAAAAGCAATACACCCTACCCTATTCTCCTTATAGAAGTGGGTCTTTCCCCTATCGAGAGCCTAGCTATGACTAGGCTCATGTTGTACAAGCACAAAATCAATAACATGGGAGACCATAGACTTCCTAAACTAGCATTAAATTCCATCCAAAACCACCTAAGGCTCAAGCGAGGTTGGTATAAAGATACCAGGACTTGGTTAAACCGTTGGGAGATCGACGAAAATGTTGCATTGCAAAATATAAATAACATTAAAAATATTGTCACTTATAAGTTTAAGGAGAAAATTTGGTGTGAGAAAGATTCAGAGGATAAAAGAAAATTAAGATATTATAAGGAGGTCATCAACCCTACTCTAGAAGATCAAAAGTATCTCTTGGTTTTAACTAGTTCAAAGAAAAAAATTAATATAGCCAAGATAAGAACGAACTCTCATGCGCTTCATAGTGAAACTGGTCGTTGGTTAGTTCCTAAAACACCATGGATAGAAAGGATCTGCCATCTCTGTGAGAATATGAACATTGAGGATGAAAAACACTTCTTCTTAGAATTCCCTGCGTACACCCACATTAGATCTCAGTTTTGTAATCTTTGTTGTAATTCTGACCTTCCTAGCCTTTTAACTTATCAAAATTATAGTGAGCTCGGGACGCTTCTCTCCAAGCTCTTTGAGCATAGAAATACAATTTTAAAACAAACTAAATAGTGCATTTCTTTTGGGTCCGATAGACCAATTTGGTTTGAGTGGACGTTAACCACCACCACCACCACCATCATCAGATATCCTAAGTTTTCACAACTAGATGCTTCTAGGAAATTAATGCATTTGGAATCCAATATAATTAAGTGAACATAGTCTCAAGACTTCATCACGTGTGAGCAAGTTGATCTTAGGTAAGGGTTCTTTACCTATAAAATGTTTTTACCTTTTTATTTTAGTTATTAGATTTCTTTGTTTTTTAGTTTTCTTTTAGTTCTTTTCATACTCCCATTTATTTTTATGTGTTTTTTCCTATTATTTAGATTAAAATAGTAATTTATTTCCATCATTCATAAAAGCTCGTCACAAATAGTTTCATATTTGATTATTATGATGTCGTGGTAAGTGTTTTTAATTTATTTTTTTAGAGAATTAGTAACATCTTCTTTGGATTGGTTAGAATAGAGAATAATTATAACCTTTAAATAACATCCAATCTCCCAAGCAATGTATAGATTGATAATTTCTTATAAAAAAATATAGAGAATCAATAACCTTAATTAATTTGGTAGAGCATTACCCTCAACTTTCTCTCTTTATTGCGATCCCTAATCTAAATAATTTTATTTATTCCTTCTATTTAACCACTTTATTGCTATGAATGAAAATAAATAGAATGCATGTGCATCTCTTTTAGTATCTTCTTATCATTTTGCATCAATCTAAAATCTAGAATTGTCACTGTAATGAAATTGAAATGCACGTCAATAGAGGAAACAGGAAACATCTCTTAAATCATAATTCCAACATTTTATCAAAAGCATATCTAACTCATCATAACTTTTGTTTACTCTTAAAAAGAAGAATTATGCTAACTTTAGTAAGAAAAGTATGTTTATAATCAATGTAATTGCAACTAGAAATTGGAATATGCTATGGATTGAGACTCTTTCCTTCAGTCAAACCAAGAAAAATATGTACATGCTTATCATAAATTAAACCATACCTTAGGGTCCAAAGAAAACAAAATCAAGTATGAGCCTTTCATAGGGGGGATTTCAAATCATATAAGGATTTCTTTATTCTTAATACAAGATTACCATTATTTTTCAAATATGGGGTTTTCTCCACTTAAATATATCTTGGCATCTATTTGATAGACCTCTAGTACAAAATTAGTAGCGGGTGAAAAAATAAATTGAGCATGGTTCATGTTTGCAACATGGGAAAATGTTTTAGTGTAGTTGATGTCATCTTGTTGAGAAACCCTTTATCTACCAAACAAGCCTTATGTTTTCCAACATTGCCTTTAGATGTAAATTTGGTCTTGTAAACCCATTGAAACTTAACCACATATTTTCCTCACAATTGAAGAACTAAATTCTATGTGTCATTCTGCATCAAGAACTAATACGCATCGGTCATAAAATTATCCAATGCATGTTGAAAATGTATATCTACATATGTATCTAGATCGAATGCCTATAGGACACATGCTACTGGATAAAAACTATGAAATCGTTTCTACCATCTATTTTTTCTTGAATCATTAGTATATCCCACATTAGCTCTAGTGGATTCAATTGTCTTGGTCATGCGTCTAGGAAGATAAATATTCTTTGTTGAAGAATTTATTGTACCAATATAAACATTTCTAGACTACACCTGGGTTCCAAAACTTGTGTTCAACTCTAATTTGGAAGTTTGACTACAAGTTAATTCAATTAAAGATGTTCTTGGTCCTCTGAAGTCATTAGATAATCCAAAATTTTGTAGAATTTCCAAATGATCGTTTCTTAATAAACAATAAGAGGAATTTAACTAAGTGACACTTGATTTCATCTCATCAATTATAACATTTATTCTATAGATAATCTCCTATTTGATGAGATTAAAGAACCCATAGGCCTTCGCCTCTTCAAAGTATGTTATGACACCCCTAATGGGTGTAATGGAGTCCCAAAGGGCCATTAGAGAAACAATTGAATCAATTCAGTGTAAAATTGACTAGGTCCAATATATTGTTATTATTAAATAGGTCCACCTATGTTAATAAATAAATGTAATGGTGCATTGTTAAAGAAAGTTAACTAAGGAGTTAGGAAGTTAGAGATATCTTATGCTCTATAAATAAGGATGGTGTCCTCATTATGAGGGTGTGGAGAACATTGTATGTTGAGCTTGTCTCAATAGGAGGTATCCCCCTCAAGAGGAAAGTGAATAGGAGTTGATTCCTCCTTTAAAAAACTTGTCTTATATTGTTTGATTGTAATTGCATATTTGGTATATAACAAAGAAGGAAAATGCAATAAAAGCATGACTTTCTTAATATATTTTCTTCCTTTTTTCATTTGAAGTATAATCCCATGTTATGTGTCCAATGACTATAATATGTCTAAATAAACCTATTCTCTTATTCCATTTATCAATTGGAGTCACATCCCACACGATTATAGTCATTATCATATTTAGCAAGTTGTTTGAGTAATTAATAAAACTTTTTCTTGAAGCAAAAAATGTGTCATTTCTATGAAAGTCTGGTTTTTCCTTTCTATGATGTCATTCTAATGAGGTGTCTAATGTATATATACAAGTGGATTACAAAGTCCTTATCTACATGTTCTCCTCCGTTGGTTTATCTTAAACATTTCGTTGGTCAAAGGCATTGGTTTTTAGCTAATGCTCTAAATCCCTAAAACTAGTTTTCAAAGGCGCAACTCTTATTCTTCAAGAAATATACCAATCATACTTGTAAAATTCATTAATAAAGGTCAAAACATACCTTTCACTTATTATTGATTGTTTTTTAACATAGGTCACTATGGATAAGAATTATTTGAGTCCTTTCTCTTAAATATTTCCCTATTTCAAAAGTAGCCTAGTGATGCTTCCCAAGAATACACCCTTCATATACTCCATAAAGTGGAAAAACCTCAAGTCATATTGTAGCCATTTCATATCTTAGCACTAGTTTCAAGCTTCAAAAATTTACATTTCTATACCATTCATGTTAAATTATGCTCTAGTTCGTGGCCTAAGATATGAGTGTAGTCTGTCCTGTATATTTATTATGAGAATGACATAAATTCTATTGTTTATCCGTAAGGTTAAGAAAACCCTTTCAAACAGCAACAAATTTCTTGTGCATATCCTTCATAACAAACAAAGCTAGCCAAAATTTTACCTTCTTTCCAATTTGAGTTATTTGGGGTATAGACAACAAATTGACACTCATATTAGGTACATGATACACATTAGTGACCACACCATTTTGACATTCAATATTTCCACAGCCAACAATAGTGAGTTCGTGATCATTCGATACAAATTTTTATCTTATATAACTTCAATTATTGAATAAAATAGCTAATCATCTTTGAGTCACTTATTGATTCACTTTGAGAAGTGTGAGCTTGTAAGGATTGATAAGCACCAATAGAAAATGTATATTATCTACCTTTACTTTTGAATTTTGATGTTTTATGTTAATATATATTCTATTCAATCCATCTCATTCAGGATAAGACTATTCACTTTCTCCTCTAGGTCCTTGGTTATATGCCAACAAGCCTTTTCAATATGTCCCAATTCCTACAAAAATGGAAAAATGGAATGTCTTCTTCTTTCTACTTGTTAGTCAAAATTTGATCATAATGCTTCTTATTAATATCCTAGTCACAACATCATTGACCTCTTTCTATATAATTTTGTTAACATTTTTCCCTTTAACAAATGGTCTTGTTGCTTGACCTCAAGTTTACCTTGATCAAGCAAATGTTTATGTTCTCTAATTAGTATAGCATAGAAAGAATCAACAAAATAATACATACGAGCATCTTTTCTAGAAGTCTAGTTGGTACAAAACTTTAAATAGAGGACATCATAGAGTGTTTTTAGATTCATTGCCATTGGTTATATGAGTTAACCATAATTCTTTAGAAAATTCTTTCCTTTTTCACCTAATTTCAACTAAAGCTCCTTCTCACATGCCAAGTAATATTTAATTATTTCAAAAGATAGAGGAGCCATAGAGATCAACTCTTTCTCAATATGCATGACTCAACTTTCATTGGTCTTATCAAATGAAATCAGCAATGTCTTCTAGATAACATTCAAATAGTCCATCCCACATGTATCAAATAAAATATCCCTAATGATTTAGGTATTTATTACTCTTATAACTTTTAATCCTTATTTCTTTCTTTCTATCAATGGCTCTACCGTTCAATGACATTTCCATATGTTTCATCAATATTCCATAATTTGGGTAGTCAAGAACCATTAGTTCTTCATTGGAAAAAATTGTGTGTGTGTATGTGTGCGTTAGAGAGAGAGAGAGAGAGAGAGAGAAGTCTCATGGGGGAGAATCGTATATGGTGACTATGTAATCACAATTTTTTGTTTGCATCATATGTGTCTTTGTTGATAGGCCGATGGGAATTGGAGTGGGGGTTGACATACCTATACATGGAGATATAAGAAATGGATGAAGAGTATATGAAATAGGGACTACACATCTCTAATGTATGCGGATGGAGGTCAATTGTGAGTGTGGTCATGGGTTATGTCCACTGCAACTCAAAACACTAGATAGCTAGTAGGAATTCCAAGTGAATTGATTTTGTGAAGGTTTCCATTTGGTCATATAGTATTCGATTGAGGAAAACAAAGTATCATTAGAAAGGTAATAATAAGTAATTTTACAATGTCCAATCACAAATCTTGTTTCAATATTTTTAAACCATAAACCTTTGCCATCAAACTACTACCATAAAACTAGTGGTGATCATGCAAAAGTTTGTTCTCAACAACTAGGCCTCAAAACTACGTATAGATATATGATTGGAAATATCACAAAACTACCTACATTGTCACCCTGCCATGTTTAATATTTGGGTTGGATTCAAAATAGAATTTGATTAGTGAAATAGCAACTATGGAATTTCCCCCTAGGAAACGCTCAATTTGCACCTTTCATAGAATACACATACAAGACATTTGAGAAAATGAGAGATCATAGGTGTAATGTATTTTCATACCAAGCATCAATATAGGGTTTTGGAATACTATCAATGAATTAACAGTAGCATAACGTCAATTAAAATTTTACAACACAAAAAATATTTCTAATAAATAAATTTTATTCTTAGTTGTTCCATAGGAAGAATTCCCAGGGGGGCACCCGTAGGGGCCTCACCCTGTCGGATCTAATTACGGAGCCTAAACTAGTGGAGACATCAAGTGAGGCCCTTATATATCTATGCATATACACCTATGGATTTGACCTCGAGACCTTCTACGTACAACTCATAGCTCTCAACCACTTGAGCTAACCCATTGGGCTGAATTTTATTCTTAGTTATACAAATTTAAAATTGTTCTTGGACCTCATACACATTGGTATTACTAATTAATCTAAACAAAATTTATACAATTCCGTTACATTCACTATAGCATGGAAAAATAAGTCATATATTCACTTTCAGTATATCAACTTGATGATCACTTAGCATACTCAAACAAAATTTGTGCATCCTCATCACTAAGCCTATATTTAAGTATTTAAGGTGAATGATTCCAATAACATACATTAAATACTTAACACATTTCTTAGGAGAGTAATTCAATCATAATTAAAGTAAAATAATCATATAGAAAATATTCATTCACCCACATGCTTTCGACCTTATTGTTTTCATATTCAATATTTGTGTATAGGGATTTAAAAAACCTTAAAGAAACATACCTATATGGTGAAATTCATCATATATAGTAGTAAATTATTCAAAACAATGATTGAATCCATTCATAACAGACACATCATAACTAGGAATTGCATTCTCATATGCTTAGAGGGGTATGGGAATTTAGTCCTTTCTCATTTTAAGGAGATCATTTTTAAGTGAAAACTAGAATTCAATTCCATCCGTAATAGAAGTATACATATCGTATATCTATTTTCGACATATTTAACTATTTCAAATCCTCATTTATACACAACAACCAAATTTGAATAACCCCTTTGTTAATAATGCGGAAAATTAATATAAATGAAATATATATTATTCAAAAACATCATTTGACATTATAAATTCATTTTATAGATGCATCACATCATTTATTAGGATTATTACCCTATCTACCCTTCATTCCATCCTTTTTTACCTCAAAAATCATAAAAAAACAACTTAAAAATCCACTATTGGATTTGTCTGCTAAACTTTTTAGGGAAATTAGCAAGCCTAAGGTTCATCATAGGTTTACTTTAAAAAGTAGTGATCATCTTTCTAGCTCCAGAATGCTTAAGAAGAAAGATTTTTTTCCTTTTTTAGGCTATAGAGTTCCTTTAAATAATATATTGTTTGGGGAATGATGAAGTAAATGGTCATCATGTCATCCATCCAAAAACATTCAATAAGTATTAATAAGTTTAAATTTATAAAAATTTAGGAAAACAACTTGAGGGAAAATGCTCTAGTTTCTCTCTCTTTAGAAAGGTGGACTTAATTACAATCCAATTTAGAGTTTCATACAATATATATATCATCCTTAAATGGAGATTAAACCTCTCCTTTCACACAATCCCTTTTGTCAAACAAGTTTCATGCAAGAAATTCTAGAACTTTGTCTTAATGGTTTTTCACATTATTTAGTCAAAGATGATATTAATCATCTATATGATTTTTTCAAGAAAAGTCTCATGATAATGATGTCATTGTACTCATCAATATATATCATTAAATTCATAAATAAAAAGGAAGAGAAAGTACACATATCTTTTAAAACTAAATTTCCAAGGTAATTATTATGGGGGAACTATTTGAGGCTATTATGTTGTAGAATGTCATGATTTTTTCAAGAAAAGTCTCATGATAATTACTTCATTGTACTCATCAATCTATATTATTAAATTGATTAATAAAAAAGGAAGAGAAATTACACGTCTTTTAAAACTAAATTTCCAAGGTAATTACTATGGGAGAACTATTTCAGGCTATTATGTTGTAGAATGTCCACTCCCTGTTCAACTATGAGGGTGCTAGGATGAATAATATTGTTAAAGTTTCCCAAAACACTTTTCTCCTTACTAAAATCTTTCAATATACCAACCAAGAAGGTCACTATTGGTTCTCTATCCGATCTCTCAGCTGACACATCTTGTACCAATCATCCCCTTGCCCCATACAATATAGAAATCTATCCTTCATTTCTCATTAGTCCCTCAAGTATGCCCTTCATATATGTTCTCTTCAATATGGATGAGATGAGCACAAGTGACTACATACGTCCATATTTCATTACCAACCTTATGTTGCTCCTTTAACAAAATTATTCTTTTTATCTCTAAAAACTAATTAGCCAACAACATTTAGAAATTTGGAAGAATATCTAAATAAACACTAATTTTTCCCAATCTCAACCAACATTCCTTCTTTGATGCCATGCGAAATTTTCGGTGACGACAAATATCATGCCATGTATAAATTTGATTTTCGTCGTAATGAAAGTTGTTGATTCTGGCATTTTCCCTCTTGTCTTATGTTGCACCCTCTAACATATTGGATTGATATATTTTATTTTAAAATTTTTATTTTATAAGATGCTACACAGTAGACATATGTTATTATATTTTGAAGAACAATAAATCAATTGAATTTATATATTAGTCGTATATTGTAACACCCAGTATTTTACCCCAGTATGTAAAGATGGGAATATCGATGAAAATTCTACAAGAAGAATATATGTTCTAGAATGACCAAGCTATGTAAATTTGTAAATTTTCACTCTTTAATATAAAATCCGAGACTATTGTAGACCAAAGGACAAAAGAAGAGATGGGGAACTATCTTTCCACAAGGAGGAGAGAGATTATCCCAATCATATGATTGTTGATTTTTTAGCAAAATATGAAGATATTTGAGCTTTAAAACTTTAATTGTTGAAATACTCAATACTGAAATCAAGAGAACATTCAATCACACAAATCTTCATCCACAACAAAATATGTACCCTAGGGAAAACCCTCAAAACTATGAGGATGAAAAACCCCAACAAATATTAAGAGTATAATTAGATAGATTGCAAAGAATGTCTTTTTACACAATAGCATATTATCTTCGGCACCCTAGGTGCTAGATACAAGAGAATAATGAGAAATGGAGAATAGATATAAACTTTCACAACTTTCTGTGTTCCCAGCACATTAATTACAAGCAAGAAACGCTGCCATACAACCTATAGAGAATGGTTGCATGAGAATTATGCACTAAATGCAGAGAATAGTGAATTTCCCTCTTGAGGAATATTGGTGTGCGCTATCTTATTCAATCATGCATACATGATTGCACAATACCATACAATTGTGGCACTAAATCATGATAAACTTAATCTAGAGTGAACTCGCCTTATGACTTATTGTGTAATCACTTAGTTAACATGATAACTTAAGTGTCATGATGCTTTAACTCAAGTGTCATCATGAAAATACTTTATAACTGAACTGGTGTCCTTTGATTAACTTAAGTGTCGTCTTTTAGTTTAACAAGTATAAATACTTTATTTAATTAGTCCATCTTTCTTAACACTTAGTCAACTAATTATTAATTGAATCATGCTGATTGATTTACTTGAAGTGGTCACTGTGAGTTCTCATTTAATTAATTGTTGCATCCATTGTTGATTTAACTGAAGCTTAACAATATTTAAATGAGGCATACATTTTTACATTAACTGAAGCTTTATAACAGTTTGAGTTCATCTTAGTCAACTGAAGTTATCTCTTGTGCAATTCGAATTTTCTTTTTCCCTATGCTTTATCTCTTTATCTCTTTACGGCATGGTCAATATGTGTTAACTTTAATTATCTATTGTATCAAATTATACCCTGAAGATGTGTTTGATGTTGTGATCATATTATATTACTCTGGACCAAATGATCATATGCTAAAGTAAAGCATTCTATAGGTGGTTGGTATCTAGAGATTACTTAATAGATTTATCCATATCAAATGACCATGGTTAGTAATATATCCCACAACATTAATGCTTCAACATGTAAATCACTCACCTCTATAACTGGAGGTTCACCCCATGGAAACCTACTACAATTGGAGGTTCACATGAGAATCAACTACCTCTATAACTAGAGATCCACCCCATGGATACCTACTATAACTGGCGGTTCACAAGAGAATTAATCACCTCTATAACTGGAGTTCCACCTCATAGGTAACTACTATAATTGGAGGTCCATATGAGAATCATGACTTGATGTACACACAAGTCCTTGGCCTTGTACTACAAGACTTTACAACATCATCACTTTGATAAATCAAAGCATTCACCTCAACACATGAGGAATAACCTTTATAACTGAAGTCTTAGTCATCCTTAGGTCCAACCTAAGAATCTACTCCAAGTTACTAAGTTCAACTCAGTTTCTCTACCTCAACACATGAGGATCAATCCTAGATGCACAATATTGGCTGGGAGAATGACTCGTGATGTTGTATATTTAACACTCCCTCTCAACAAGGGAGGTATTCTTCGCCATACCAAGCTTGTCTCAGAATTACCATACTTCATCACTAATAAAGGCTTTGTTAACACATCTACATTTTGTAAATCTACTCTTCAATAGCAATGTACTGAACTCTTACCTTACATGACCATGTCTCTGATGAAGTGACACTTCATCTCAATGTGTTTTATCATAAAATACACGGTTTTCGGAAATCTTGATACACCTTTGAATGTCACAACATAACTATAGACTTAATATTTTAACCCAGCAGGTAGCTTCCCAAGCTATACTACTTCTCGGCAGGTGGTACTATCCACAATACACTTTTACTTTTGTAGTACTAGTCCTAACATGCATAGCTAATCTCAAGCTAAAACAATAGCCGGATAGCATAACACATAATAGGTCTATTATGTATCAATTACATTAAGACACCTATTCCTACATGTAGTTTCCCTAAACCAGCATATATCCATCTTAAACTTGGATCTACCAAGCACTGATAGGGATCCATTTTCTTGAGGTGTAAATTTTTTTATCTTAATTTTTTTACGTGTTAAGAAGAATTACATGTAAGCTTGGGTTTAAGATGGATCAATATTGGTTTTAAATTTTTATTTTATAATCGTATGGATTTTTAATTACTTTTCATTTGGTTATAATATTTTACTTTATTACTTTTCATTTAGTTTTAATTTTGAGTTTTTATTATTTGGTTTGACAATTATTTGATAAATTAAACCGACATTTTTTTCTATATTCTTTTTTTTTATTCGACATGGTGTAGTGTTACATTACATTATATGACAACCTATCCCCCATACTGGGTTGTACATCACCTCGCTACTCTTGGTGCAACTATAAACCATGGATTTTTAATCCATCATATGAAACTCTTACAATACAATAAATGTTGACTTCTAGAATCTTCTAAAAATATAGAGAAGTTATTTGTGGGCTTGACATTCTTTGTGATGTTCTCCAATGCATGACCACTTTCAAGGTGGTTTCATTTTTCTTTATGGTACCCAACTTATCTAACTATATGGCTATCTTACCTCTTCAAGGGTTTACTATTCCTCAACAGTACAGCCTATAACTCTTCTCAAGTATTTGATGGTCTCTGTTGGTATCAAAAACCTTGACTATGTCTCTGCTCATGTGAATGCACTCCACAAAAGATACTATAGCCCCTGGTTTTCTGAGTCAAGTTCCAATACATGACCAATTTTAGTTATGTGCAATTTAGCAGTGTATCTGTTGCATGGCTAAACTAATCCACGTACCACTACATTGTGAATCTGAGCCATAAATAATTGTATGGATAATCAGTGTTTGAGCCATGTATCACTGCGTGACTTACCTATGGGGAGAATTATTGAATCATTCCCCACATGACTAACTGGTGGGGATAGAAACTATCTTTTTTTCCCTGTGGAGACACATCAATACTCCCTCTTCAACTAGAGGAGTCTTTATGTACTACACCAAGCTTGTCCCAGAAGTACTCAATTTTAATTTGGACAGAGGCTTAGTAAGTATATCAACAATTTGCTAATTTGGATTTATATTGCTCCTTTCTGCACCATGTCTTGGATATAACCTGTCTGAGACATATCTAATTCCATGTCCAAACCTACCATATAGGTACCTCAACGCTGCAAAGCATATATACGGCCTGGTACTTAATCATATGTCAACTAGCAATGAGATCCTCCAAATATGAAGAAGAATCATCTTCAGATTCATCATCATATATGTGGCCATGGCCTTATAGTCCATCATTCTAAATCTCTTCAGGATATTTACTGTGTATTTTCCTTGACTAAGGAAACTATTATCTTGTTTCTGCCACACCTCTATTCCCAAGAATCATACCAAGATTCTTGAATACTGTGATATGTTTCCTTTTTGAATATGAGCACCATGCAGGTATCCTTTTAATAAGAGGTACAGCAACCAGTTTTATTGGTTCTTCAGGAGCTTGTGAATTCGGTTTCTCCCTCTCAACATCTAGATGTGAGAATCATAATCTAGGTCCTTTTATTAAGGACTCTCATGATCCTCTATGTCTGAAACATATTGAATCTTTTGACACATGAATGTATACAGGATAAATAAATATCTTCGGGAGTCTTCTCATCATAAGAGCTTTTATTCAGGATATATATATTATTGGAGGCTTATTCTCATAGAAACATAGGAACCTCATGATATGCTCCCAAAATATTCCTACTTCATAGCATCATGCTCTCTTCTAGGATCATCCATCAGAATGGCTCAACATTCACTACATGTCATTCTCTGCTTGTAGGTCAGGGCATATAGTTTTTCCCTACAAGACAATTTTATTCTAATGATTAACAACATTGCACTGACAATGGTTCACACGGTTATGTACATATTTAAATTAATGTTTCGGAATAACCACCATGCATATCTCATGTAATATTATGCATCCCTGTATTATCTTTACTTAATCATAATGTGTACTTCATGAGTTTTATTATTTGTCAATAAAAGAAAGACAACAATATATGCTCAACATGTTATATCATACCATAATTCCTAATCCTAGGAATACAAATATCTATATAACGGTAATGAAACACATTCAAAACCATTTAGATCTGATCTATAAGAGCATATAATAATAAAAAATACAAATACTTATTTTTTTTTGTGTGGGATCCCTCTTGATCTCTTCTTCCTTATGGAGATTACTGGAGTCCCTGGGTCATGATCTTCTTTCTTCTCTGCATATTTAACTTGCAATATTGATCTCATGCAATGGGCAGTGAGTCTCTACATGGGATATTAGAATCCCATGCAAACTAGAGTGAATGCTCTTCTACTGATGAACATTTAAAGGAAATACTCCTTGTGATCATCATATTTTTCCTTGTATGAGTTCTTCTGAGTAGTTTCATCTTCTATAGTTGTAGAAGCATGAAACCGATCTTTACCCTTTTTCATTTCTTTGCACTCCCTTGCATCATGGCCCTTCTTTTGACAATAGTAGCACCGAACCTTCGAATTGTTAAAGTCCTAGTTAAATACCTTCTTCTTTGAATGAGAAAAATTATTTGGAGCAAATGGTTTCCCTCCTTTCTTCATTTTTGTCGTGAGGGAAATATTTTCTTCTTTGGTGCACACTAACTTGCTCTATATTTTCCCATCCTCTTGGAAGAAGTCATGCCACAACCTCTCGAAGTTAGGTTGAACATCTTGGTTGTTTATCATAGCCAAGAATGTCTCCCAAGCGGATGGGAGACCATCAATGGCAGTTTGAAGAAGATCATCTTCATCTACCACAACTCCTATACTAGTAAGTTGGTCTTTTACCTCAGATTTATTGGCGAAGAATGATGCCACAATCTCATCATTCTCCATACATAGGTTTTGTAGCTTATTCTCAAAGCCCTATTTTTACTCAAGGTATTCTTCTCATATAGGTTTTTCAATGTATCAAAACATTCATTTTCGGTCTTCAACAGAGTGATCACGGACATCAAATTGTCCTTTACCAAATCATAGATGATTCATTTGGCCTCAAATTGGTTCTTCTTGAACTTTGTGCGCCCTGCATTGGTCATAGGCTCCTCCACCATTGTGGATATGTATCCATCCAAGTCATGTTCCTCCAATATGTTCAATGCCCTCGCCTTGCAAGTATTGAAATTGGAAGTTCCCTCAATATGGTCTTATGGTCGAATGGAGATCGATGCTTTGGCTCTCAAAACTTTTTCTCAACTCCTCAAGATCTACATAGTATTCTAGTTTACTTGCACAACTTAGCTCCTTCACGTCTTGAGATCTGGTACCATGTTGATTTTTTAGCAAAATATGAAGACCTTTGAACTTTAAAACTTTAATTTCTGAAATACCGAATACTGAAATCAAGAGAACATTCAATCACACAATTCATTCATCCACAACACAATATGTACCCCAGGGAAAACCCTCAGAACTATGAGGATGAAAAAACGCAACAAATATTTAGAGTATAATTAGATAGATTGCATAGAATGTTTTTTTACAGAATAGTATATTGTATTTGGCACCCCGTGTGCTATATACAATATAATACTGAGCAACAAAGAATTGAGATCAAATGTCATAAATTGTCATGTGCATATCACATTAATAACAAACAAGAAACACTGGCATGCAACCTATAGCGAATGGTTGCATGATAATTGTGCACTACATGCAGAGAATAGTGAATTTCCCTCTTGAGGAATATTGTTATGCACTAGATTCTTCAATCTTGCATACATGGCTGTGCAATACCATATAGTCATGGCATTAAATCATGATAAATTGACTCAATAGTGAACTCGCCTTGTAATTGATTGTATAATCATTTAGCTAACATGATGACTTAAGTGTCATGATGATTTAAATCAAGTGTTGTCATGCAAACACTTTATAACTGAAGTGTTGTCTTTTGATTAAGTGTCATCTTTTAGTTTAACTAAAGTATAAATACTTTAGTTAGCTAGTCCATATTTCTTAACACCTAGTTAACTAATTATTAATTGAATCGTGCTAATTGGTTTACTTGAAGTTATCACTGTGAGATCCTTTATTTAATTGATGCATCTATTGTTTCTTTAATTGAAGCTTAACAATATTTAACTTAGGAATACATTGTTAAATTAACTGAAGCTTTATAACAATTTGAGTTCATCTTAGTCAACTGGAGTTATCTCTTGTACAATTTTAATTCTCTATTTCCCTATTATTTATCTCTTTATTATATGGCCAATATGTGTTAACTTTAGTTATCTATCATATTATATTGTACTCGAAATATTTATCTGATGATGTGATCATATTATATTACTCCAGAACAAATGATCATATTCTAAAGTAATCCACTGTAAAGGTGGCATGTCTCTAAAGGAGACTTAATAGATCTATCCATCTTGAATTAACATGGTTAGTAATATATCCCACAAAGTTAATGCTTCAACATGTAAAGCAAGCATCTCTATAACTGGAGTTCCACCCCATGGATACCTACTATAACTGGAGGTTCACATGAGAATGAACTACCTTTATAACTAGAGGTCCACCACATGGATACCTACTATAATTGGAGGTTCACGTGAGAATCAATCACCTCTATAATTTTAAGTCCACCTCATAGGTACCTACTATAACTGGAGGTCCATATTAGAATCATGACTTGATATATACACAAGTCATGATCCTTGTACTATAAGACTTTACAACATCATCACTTTTATAAATCAAATCATTCACCTCAACACACGAGGAATTACCTTTATAATTGAAGGTTTGGTCATCCTTAGGTCCAACCTAAGAATCTACTCCAAGTTACTGAGCCCAACTCAATCTCTCTACCTCAACACATGAGGCCCAATATTGCCTACACAAGATTGGCTTGGAGAGTGACTCGTGATGTTGCGTGCCCAACATATACATGCCACTTGTCCACTCTCTTTTTAAAAGGAAAAGAGTCAATCTGCATGGATTCCAAGTGGCTAGTTATTATCACCTTTGGTGCCACTTGGCTAGCCTCAACCTTGCATATAAATAGAGATATCTAGTCATCATTGCACTTCACTTCCTTCATGCTAGAGATAGTCATTTTTTCTACAAACCTTAAGTTAATCTCTACCATCCATACTGCCATTACTGTACCATCATCACCTTGCTACACAGAGAGTACCAAACAGAAAGAATAGCGGAACTCCCTGGAGCCTGGGAAAGGAATTGGAGTAACAAACCTGAGGTACTATTAGCTCATAGAAGGGAGCCCGAGGTACTGTTGACTCAAAGAAGAGAGTCCCACTTCTTGGCTAAGGGATAGTTGTAGCCAGAGAAAACATCACCTTCTTATGGATTGGTAGTGCCAGCTTGGGGGTGGCCAAGAAAAGTAAGATTTAGCTTAACATAGCCTATGGCTGAGTGGAACGTCTTTTTTCTATAAACAATCGGTTTGTTTTTCCAAATAAGTATTTGTTTGTATATATAATGTGTTGTGGAAAATAATTGAAATACATTTATTTAAATTACTATTGAAAGTTTAATGAAATTATTGTCAATTGTGAGATTGCATACATAGCAATTATGTTGTCCTTGTTTTCATACATGTTCAAATTTTCTATGTTGTCAAATATAATCATAACTCCAAACTAAACCCCAATTAAACCATTAGAAAAATATATCAGGGTAACATCAGTGTTTCTGGTTAATTATGGATGTATCACAGTCCAACTAGTATTATGGGGTCATTGGGTTCGTGACATATATACTCTTTGAATTACAAAAATTACATTGAAATATGAATTACAAAACATGTATTGAAATGTATATGTGTTTATATTTCAAATATTTATACAAACTGAGTTTAACAATTTCTCAAAAAATCTTATCATGATTGTTACTCGTGTTTGTTTACAAATTTAAATATCATGTAAAATTTGAATATATAAATGATTTAATACGAGATTAAATGATTACTCAAGCAATGAAATGATATGTTGATTGAATGATTGCACAAGCGATGGATGGATCACTTATTATCATCTAGAAATTGACAATGATATCAATTGCGCTAGTGTTGATTCATTCGATTGTTAATAACAAACAGAAAGCTCAAGATTTTCACCAAACCCATGGATAAGATATGATACATAAATGAGAAATACAGATCAATCACACAAATTTTGTGGATTTTTATTATAGATATCTGATTAAATTTGCATGTGTTGTTGTCAAATTCCGTTTAGGATTAATCAATATATGATTGAACTTATTCATTTAAAATAGTACACACAAAAAAACTTATTCATTTAAAATCATTGATAAAAAACTTCCACGCAATTTTTTTTAGTGTGGCAGTCTTTTCTCATGGTAAAATTTGGATCTCAATTTGAGATAATCTTTAAATGTCTAACCCTTCCCGGATGAACACAAAGGAACCTAAATTAGATATCCCACCACCTGTTGATTTAAACAATAAATAATAAGATAGTAAAATTGAATTTAATGATCCACTCTTTGAGAGGGTTGATGTCGGATTTTTTTCTCACTTGCTCAATATAGATGTCATTCTCCTTTGGGGTCATTTCTCATGGATTAATTTAATATAAAAAAAAGAGCTTGTGAAGTCGCAGATGGTGGCATTGTCGTAAAGGGGCCATTAAATATTTATTAAAGTCACCAAAATCAAAAGGATGGCATAGGAAGTTTATGGAAATCAACGAAAGGAAGGAGGAATGAGTGAGAGAGGAGTCGATAGAATAATAGGGAATAATATAACAAAAGAAGATTGCATAGTTGAAGAAGGAATCCCAATCGAGGAGTAAAAAAAAGTAGACATAAAAGAAGATAGGGGCAGCAGAAGAAAAGTGCATAGGATAAGAAGTGTGGAGGGAATTTGAGCAAGGAGAAAAAGAGAAGTTGCACATTAGGGGAGAAGGAAAAACTTGGTTGAAGGAGTGGTTTGAAGGAAAGAAGCTATAACAAAAGAAAAGAAGTAAACTATAGGTAAAAAGAAGGATAACCTAGAAGAATTTGAAGCAAAGGAAATTGGTAGCAGCCTTGGGTAAAAGGTTGATTGCATAATTTGTTGGGTACAATGTATTGTCATGCTTGGTTGAGACTTAGACCAGTAAGTGTGAAGTTTAGTGATAAAGAAAATGAAGGGTCTAGCACCTAGTTGTATTCTTTAATGATGAAGAAATATTTTCAAGCTTGTAACAGTAAATTTGTAAATTTTATATGGATGCATCAGAAGGCCTAGTGAGCCTGTCATTTAAATTTAAGTCATATGTGTCAAAAGTTTGGTGTGTGTAAATGTCCTATTGATCATGGTTGGATTGAAGAATGTCTCATTTTATGTGTGGTTTAAATTTCACATTTGAATTGTTTCTTTATGGTTGTTCAAGTTTGTTGGGATATCTTTTATCACATTATGGATCAAAATCATATGATTGCAGCAATGAACAACTGTGAGGGTGTTATGCTTGTGCCGATTTAGGACTTGTTGTGTTCCAACTGCGATTTGTGGGTGTTAGTGTGTTGTTGGAAGAATTGCAAAGGGGATTAAGGTCTCCTTCCTACACCACATTGTTATCAAAGAAGGTAGTATCCTGCAGAGTAGGTGATGTCCTGCTGTAGAAGTGAAGGTTGCGGCTCCACAACTGAGGTTGTGGGTAGATTTTCAAGGAAAGAGTGAAGAACAACTCCAACTATAGTTGGGTAGATGATTTTTGGTAGAGTTTGGGTAGATTTGTCCAGTTGAGAAGAAGAAAATCTAGTGGAGGTTTGGAAGATTGGAAGGTAAATTAAATTATGTTGGTGTTGAGATGGCTCCAACAACAAGGTTGGATAAAACTATAAAATCTAAGAAGACACTACACAAAGAGGAAGTGCATAATGGGTTACAAAAGTCATGTGAAGGTTGGAAGTGTGAGCAGAAGGAATTCACACGAGCTAATGGCCGTAACATAATTGTGTGATGAGATAAGAAGAGTTGTGGTTAGGGTGGAAAACTTGGAAGCAGCATGGGGGATTGAGAAGCCCTTGGCGCATGATGATTTGGTATAGAGTTTGATAAAGAAAGGTAGACCCCTTGCAGAGGATGAGTTACTAATAATCAATGAACATATTAAGTTGAGGATGGAAATTGTGGAGAAAGCAATGAAACCATGTATGTTAAATAAATTGGATCAGCATGATGGCATGAAGGAAATTTTTGATGAGTTTGAAGAGGATGGTGAATACAATGAAGGTGATTATGAAGATCATGGGGTTTATGATGACTATGTGAATAAGAAAGGAGGATACTAGTTATTTACTTGGAACAAAGAGAATTGTTGGAAGATGTCCATTGGAGAACACCAATTGAATTAGAACATGAATTTGAGTGCAAAAGTAGAAGTAAGGATGAACGAGAAACTCATGAGTTTTACAATAATAAATATTGGCAAAGGGAAAAGAGAGAAACATATTAAAGAAGCTTCCTATGAGATGGAATCCTAAACACAAATTTCCATGCAAGGGATATTAGAACAGGTAATGGGCAACGAGTATGTGAGGAACCCTTGGGGTATGTGCCCATGGAGGCAATGAAATCACTGGATTATTTAGATACTTTTGTATATATAAGTCTAGAGGAATATGATAGCAACCATGCTAATTTTTCATATGTGGAAGAAAACCATATCATTGTTGTAAGTGAAGGAGAGAAAACTCCTATTGTGGACTTAGAGGACCTAGAGGTAAAAGTTGATGAACATAATAAATGTTTTGAAGGTTTGGAGAACACTCATGGTGATGTAATTGGTGTTGAAGAATGTGAAGTTGAAGGGGTTTTGTAGAAGGTGTAATAGTTTATAAGGAGGATATGAAGGGGAAAGCTACACACATGGTTAAGTAGGTAAAGAAGGTTGAGATTGAAAATGAGGTAATATATGATGAGGAGGACTTCTTTAATGACGAAGAAAAGTTTGAAATCGGAAAGGAGATGAAATTGATTATGGATTTGATGGATGGGGAGAACAAACAACTTATTGTTGTAAGTAATGAGGATCATGGCGATGATGATGAGGTTACAAAGCATCACTAGTTGTTGCAACAACTCTTTATCAAATCGATAAAGGATTGTGCTAAACATTGCACATGCCAACATCCTACTTTGGAAATGTCAACATGATACTCTTAAGAGATCTATACCAAGCAAAACTTGTAAGAGATTCCATTATATTTAAAACTCCAAAACTAAAAAAAAAACACAATTCCATATGAATTTTGGAAGGAAAAAAGGCTAAAATGCAACCAACTACATACAACAATGCCCTAAAAAGACACTCCCTTCGTAAATGTGACTAAATGGAATGAAACTAAATGATCAATCTAACAAACATGTCAGGTACATTAACGACCATTGCTATAGGCCGCCTCCTTTTGATATAGTATTTCCCTACATATGTTATTGAAACAAAGACGTCCATATACATAATGAAAAAATGATTTCGCTAGTGCAAAAGGAGCAAATTACCCTTTGCACAATTGATGAGTATGAAAGTTTTGGAGCAAATTATTTTGCATATGGAAAATACATAGCACTGTCATCAATAATAGTAGTGAAACAAAATATGTTTGTTGAGCTATATGCGTGAAACTAAGACTGGAAATGGATTAGTTAGTGGTGCAGAAAAAATATTGAAAGCATAAACACTACAAATAATGACTACAACCTAATTTTGGATAGAATTCTCAAACATGAGCATTAGCAAACATCAAATACTCAAGTTCCATGAGCTATATGAAACAAACATCTTGCCAAGTTGGACAACAATTGTCCCAATTGCAAAACCATTAGCAATATCACATAAGAAATCTAATATTATAATACAAAAGTAATTTCTTATACAATTAGCTTGTACAAGAACAATACATCAAAAGGGTCTAACACTAGATGGACTAGCATTTTATCCAACTACTGTAACACATGGATTAATCTATTCTACATTGTCACGAGTTAAAACTATAGAATATTTGCATGTAATTGAGAAACTTATGCAAAACAAATTCCATGTGAAGACAAAAGCATTAGATGAAATGACAAGACCACAAACAAATGCATCGTGGAAACTAGAATTTGCAACAAAAAAACAAGCAATAATACAAATAGTTTCTCAATTGCAGCTTTAAACACATGTAGTATGCATGCACATATTGATGTCATTGTACATGATAAACATCTCATGGAAACTACGGTATTGTGTCTTCAAGTCACTCACTTGCATACTCAACCAAAAAATTATGAATTTCGCACATTCAACTTTGGTAGAAAAAAATCAAACAAATGATATTCTTTATATATATATATATATATATATATGCAACAAAAGAATATTGCAATAGTAAAGTTGAATGCATGTACTTCAAACAACCTATTTGCTTAAATGTTCAACACCACAAGCATCAATAGGCACAATTAGAGAGTCAAAACTAAAATCAACATACATTTTTTGCTTATTTATAATAATTTGTGACTTCAACATTAATATTTGACCAACTACTACAAGAAGCAAAACACTACTACAATACCTACAATCTAGAAACTTGCAAGAAATTGCAAATAAAGTTCCAACACCTTCAATGACTCTAATAAACCATATCTAAACAAACCTACCAATTGAACAATGTTAAGTCAGTGTTTCATATGCATATTGATATGATCATGACATAATCTATGCTCTATTACACATTTGAACTTACATGAATGCAAGTACATCCATGTTTGTTATTGCATTGTCATGTACTCATGACAATATTTGTTATCAATTAAAATGCTTTTGATATTCAATGTATATGCAATACATTTATAGCTCTCTCCTCAACACCTTCTACAAGATGGAAAGGGCACACAGGCGAGAAATTAGAGCACACAACTCAGCAATAGATATAAAGGTAGAAATTGACTAGATGTATATTATTGGAAAAAAAATCCAAAGCAACTCTTGTTCATTTTTCTGATATTTTTTTTCTTTCAAATAGGAAAAAGCATACAAGCATTGGTCCAATGTTGATTAGATGACATCAGAACTCACTGATGTGGTGATTCCACCAATGCATTTGTGATAAATGTCAATTAATTGATGTTTCCTATGTATAAATTTAAAAATTGCATTAATAATTGTATCAACGACACTCCATCTACATTTGAAATCTTATCAAACACTCCAATTACATCAATGCTCCACAAACTTTCTATGATAATATGTTCCAAACACTAAATTGATGTTTTTAATGTCAAAATATGACCCAAAATGTTCTAGTGTTCTTATGTTGTGTGTATACTTTAATATCATCTAGGTAAAAGTGTGGTAAAGTTGAACGATTACTCCAATTATATCGTTGAAAACTATATGCATAGCTCTCTGGAAAGTGCCACATGTATCAACTAGTCCAAAACTAATTTTACCACTGCTATCTATATAAGGCGAACATGTTTTTTAACTGAAAAACTATAACCTTATATCTAAAAGTATTAGTTAATGATTCGATCAAGAGAGATGATTTGATCAATCCATTCCATTGCTTCCAAAAGGCATACTTTCATAAGTAAATGTGCCTCACTATGTATGGAAAGTGGTCTTATGTTAGTGTCTTAGAAGGTTTACTCATTTTTATTATACCCAACAGAAAACGTCATCTTAAACTTACAACTTGTTAAAAAATTAGATGCACTTATGTTAGTGTCTTAGAAGGTTTACTCATTTTTATTATACCCAACGAAAACGTCATCTCAAACTTACAACTTGTTAAAAAATTAGATGCATGTTAAGAAAATGAAAATATCTTTAATGTTTTCCTTATTCAAAGCTTGAAAATAAACACATAAGCATATATATCATCATTCTTCTTCTTCAAAGGTACTAAATTGACAACCCACTCAAATAGCAAACTAAAAATATTGTTCATGCCTTTGACAACCCACTCAAATAGAAAATTAAAAGTATTGGTCATGCCTCTCGCATTTTGTGTATTTTTTTCAAATTGTGGCCTCAAGGAATGGATTAATAGGACTTTGCCTTTTATTGAATAGCTTTGACCTCTTCTTTGTTAAGAATGACATATTGAATCATCCATGGATCAAAGAAACAAGTCATTATAGCTCCAAGGAAAAATATCATGAAATTCTTTGACTATCTAAAAAACGTTTGTTTTCATACTTACGTATATTTTGCCCTATTATATGCAAATTATGGTTCAAATCCTATAGTAAAAGGTTCTAAAAATGTGCAAACCCTTGAGATATACATTGTTTTTTAGCTTAAATACATCAAAAGGGTTCAAGTTTGAATCATCGTCTATTAAAACTAATGTGTCTCTATCATCATGAAACACTTACCAAGAATACTCATTGTTAAGGATTTAACCACGGTCTATACAAATATAATTACACTATTTGGACTGTCATTTGGTTGATGTCTTTTCAATTTTGTTGCATGTGAAATGAACGTAATAATTATAGCAACTCCTTGTGAATGTAAGTTAAGTAGAAAGATCAAGTACTTATCAACTAGTCCCCAAATCAGACAAGCAATAAGTTTCACATTTTTATTCAAAGCAAAATACTTTTTTTAACAAGGTTAACCACAAGTTTTGAATCTCCAAATAGACGTAAATGCTTACACACTAATTGTACATCTCCATCTAATCCTATACGTAATGCTTCAAATCCACAACATTGTTAACTCAATCAAAATTCAATCGGTAAGAAAGCTTATCTATTTTTCGAGTAATAGAGATATATCTCTACTATTACCATCATTTGAGGAAGTGCCATCAAACTGCTTCTTCAATCTCAAAGAGTATGGAATAAGTGCATATCCTTGTCTCTACATAAGGGATGGGAGACATGTAGGTTTTCAATAGAAAGAGATATTACGACTTATCTCAATACAATAATGTTTATAATATTATGATTTATCTCAATACAATAGTTTATATTATTCTCAAGTACAATCATATATAATGGATATTATGATTTATTTCAATACAATAATGTTTATATTGTTCTCATGAACAATTATATGCAACCCATCCATGCTAAGATAACCTCCAAATAATTTGTTTCCGTTCTTTTCCAATCCAATAATTACAGTAGGATCTTACAAGAATTAAAAGCACTTGTATATTGCAAATAATCCTAATCTCGGGATGAGTATTCCTAATAAGGACTATATATTTGATTTCCATGATGCTCCTATCTACTAGCTTCGTAGACTCAAAGCAAGAGAGAGCTAGTTGTTCCATTATGGCTTTGATAAATCACATTTCCCGTGTCTCCGTCAACCAAACAGCGATGGACCACTTTACCTAAGACTCTCATGGTCACATAAAAATAATAGTAACTCTTGCCAGTGTTTCAATATGCGATGCAGTTTTAGGTTCCATGTAGGGTTTTTGTTTGAAAATTATCATCCAAATACACTATCCACATCTGTGTTATTGTAGATAAATGTAATTTACGATTGGAGATGTCTAAGGTAAGGCCAAGGCCAATATGCCATGATCGCTCCTCACACTTCAACATGTGTAAAGAAGACCCTAGGCAGGTAATATTATATTCATTCAAGTGCCAGAGGTACATGAAAGGAAGACCATTGTTATGATGGATAAGAGTTACTTGATTAGAGGGATTAATGCATTCAAGAATCATGTTATATGGCTTGGAAAATTATATCATATTAGCAATGCTTTCACTTTGTTTTCTGCACAAGGTTTTGAAGTTTTTCATGTGCCATGCAAGGTCCCATAAGTTTTTGGAGGCGCATTGATTCATCAAGGAGTCATAAGAATTTCAATTGTTGTAACTTTGGTTTCCAATATAACACTAACCAATAAGAGGCTCAGGAACTCATCTTATACTCTACTTATGACTCCCAAGCAAATCAAGCTACATAGGATTTTGTCTCTAGGAAAAACACCCTAACCGCAACTATGCCTTACCCCAATCAGAATTGCACTCTTGGTCTGGTGATGAGATCCTACTTCAATCACGACTCTGCAACGGAGATAACATAAACTCCTTCCGCTATCTTACATGTTCATCCTTTGAGTCACTTGAGCATTCCCATTTACTCATTTTGGGGATATGCTGGTTTTCAAGTTGAGTATCAAGTTTCACCCTTTGTGCATATTGTCTTATCAACTGCTCAACAAGTTCTGTCTCGAGAGAGTCCCAAATTCTCTTTATCTCCACACTCTTGTTGTTAGAAGAGAAAGGTTGAAAAGTTGTCCTCAAACATTAGAATGGTCTTGCAAATCAAATGGTAAATTAAGTTTCCTTGGAATGCGAATAGCCATCAAAAAGGTAAAATGCATGAAACGAACACTACCTTTGTAAATCAAATGGTTAGTCAAGCTTCATTGGAATGCAAATATTCATCAAAATCAAAAGGTATGATGCATGAAACAAATTAGAGTATTCACTGTTAACCTCTTCCAAGGATGTTGATCCTCACAAGTTCTAATTGCTACACGTAAAGTATCATAGATCAGCAGGGAATTTTATAAAGAACAAGAAATGTTACTAAAAAATGTTAGTATCATGATTGTAACCTTCACTTACTGCCATGCAGAAACCTGTAGTGGTTGACATGTGACTTCATTAGGTTTGACCATTGATCTTGTGGGTTGTTATTTGGTGACCTCGATGCACCCGCATCTCAGTTAGGGGCTAGGTGTACTCCTACTCTTACTCCTGCATATATGAGGTCTTTGAACCTTATTAACTCATAAAATCAAATATCAAGTCATGGAATCATTTGTACACATTTAATGTGGGTTGTGGATACATTGAATATTAGAATACAATTGTTCTATGAATGGATGATTTTGTGCTTTGAAGAGTATGAATGGAAGTGATGATTTTATAAAATCTTTGCCTATTGGAGGTCAATTTTGCCAATGGTCACTTGTAGCACACCTGCCCACATACCCAAACACTAGGGAAAGAACAAAGGCAACAAGCTAGAATCGCTTAACAACCCCGAGGCAGAGACAAGTTGCTCAAGAACAAATGGAAAAGAAAAGCTGCAACAAAACAATCAGTCAACATCATAGAAGTGCAAACATATCTCTATGTCAAAACTCCCAATCCACCATTCTAAGCATCTAGCTACATCAATAGACACAACAGAGGTTAAAAGTGGGTCGATTAGCAAAGTGGACCTTAAGAGTATAAATGATCAAGGTAAAGTATATCTGAAAATCCATGCAGAAAGGGATAGAACACTCGAGGCTGAGGAACATGTTCAAAGATGGATCCAAACCAACAGATAACTCAAGATATCAGTGCCAATAAGGATGAAGCAAAAGCAAGTTGGGGAAAGAGGAAGAAACACCCATAGAAGAAAAGTTAAAACAAATGAGAGGAGTTTCAAATGCAAAGCATCCTATCAACCTTTCCTCTCAAGGGAAATTGGCCTTCAGGATTGAGAGTGTAAGGTAATTTTACAAGACATCCCAAAAAAGGAAATCAAGAAGGTACCCTTCGCAAAGTTTAATAGAATTTCTACATAATTTGAGGTTTCACACCCTGATGGTTAATAAAAAAATTGTGCTCACCCTCACTGATGAAACAACATTGGGCTCTCTCTATCTAGTTTGCTAAAAATCATTCATGATGTCTCGTGTTTTCTCAAATAGACCAGTGCAAACCAAAAATTAAATTGCAAGCCATGTCCAACTAAGATTATTAACTGTTTGCCCAATTTTTTGTAGATTTTGTATTGTTATTATTAAAAACTAATATTGTTGGATCCAAAAATTTCTGTTTTGGTTTGCCTCGAGAAAACCAAAACTAACAAACTTTCCAAATTATTGAATTTTTAATTTCATAACTTGTCATTGGTTTTTATTCCATGAACTGGCTAAATCCAGATCTTTCCAATGGTTGTTTTCTATTGCTCAACCTCCTAATTATCATTCTCCTCAAGAGTTTGTTTGCATTTTTTTACCAGCTTTCAAATTTATTTTGCCATCCATATATGTTCCTTATTTGAGACCCACCACACTAACCATACCATGGCACACATTTTAAAATGGTCTTTAAACACCACAAGGAAGGCATTCTCACTTGTCTGCAGAAGATGCAAGTCTTGACATAGAATTGAGATCACATGTCTACAGAAGAAGTGGGTCTTGACATAGACTCGATAAGGAAATTTCTGTTTAAACCTGAAACCTGTGTCTGTTGTGATAACCATTGAATGAACAGCCTCGCAACTATTTTATGGTATTAGTTAAATGGAAGGCAACTAGCTAAATGCTTCATGGAGTTGAGATTCTGTCAAAAAAAATCAGCCGCCTATACAGATGAAGCAAGCAAACAAAGTTCTTTTAATTTATCAAAGACAGAAGATTCCTGCCATGAATTTCATAGAGCACTACTCACAGGCAAACATCACATGCATGTTAAACAGTGATACAAATCACCAAGCATTAAATAACCTTACCTGCATAAGACAAAATTAAAGATCATCCACTGACTTAGTTATTTACTTATCTGAAAGTTAAAGATCACTCATCTGAGAGAAAGATCAAATATGACCCTGTGAAATTGAAGGGTCAAAGAGAGACTGACATAAAATTTTCAAAACTCCAGTACAAATTCCCATGGTCCGGGGTTAGAAGTAAATGAAAGGACTCGAAGAGCTTACAAAGTATCAAGATGAAAAGAAAACCTGAGAAAAAATCCAAATGCATACAAGACTTCTTCAAGGAGTCCAATGGAAATTTGAAGCTCTACAGGATAGACTGCTATCGAGCTTTCCTTTAAAAGTGTCATTCTGCATTTAAAGATGATACACACACAAAACCAACGATTGAAATAACTGACACACAAACAAACAAGTACAGAAAAAGTATGCAAGTAAAGAAAGATTTACCAACTCTGTATCATTTGTGTCATTATATATAGAGTACAAAATTATGCAAACAGTGATCAAAGTTAACCAATCCTCTAATACAATACAATGAACTCAGTAGATGATCAATTTTTGGACTGAGTCACCCAAACAGAGAAAAATAAAATACAAAGTGTTCCAAAGTACAAAATAGAAATGTGTGCTTAGTAGACCACAAACAAAAACAGTAGATGCATGCTGAAAGTCAGAAAGGAGAAGCATTGATGTAGAAGGACCATAAACATGAGAGCTACACAAAAGCATTGTACTTAAAAGGATTAAACTTGCTCTGCTTTGTAGTTGAGGAAATCCTTGTCTGTAGCAAAATGAAGAAATGGAGAATTTTGGTGTAGGGCATCCTCCCCACTTAGGTGGGAAGTTGCGTGAATTGTCTGAAATACCACCAACTCAGTAAAAGATTGTGAAAGCAACACTGAATGTACAAAACTAGAGGAATCCTTTGATGGCATGAAGCCTTGAGAGGATAGCATTGAGACAAATTCTAGATGATTCTCCAGCACCATAGGCTCACCATGTAGTGGAGTTGGAATACTCTGATGCATCTCAATGGTGTGGAAAACTTGAAAAAAAAAATACAGTGAGGTGTGCCCCTAGAAAATAGAAGGCACGGAAACACACTGCAATTGAGGCTATGTTGCAGAAAGCATGGACCCCAACCCCGTTTCCACCATTTCACCGTTTCGAAACTCCAAAACGTGTACCATACGGCGCGGAAATGCATTTCCATACAAACGTAACTTATTTTCAAGATGGAAATGTGTTTGTCTGTACGGAAATGCGATTTCAATACAGCTGCAGTCAATGAGGTTGCGTCTCCAAAAACATATCACCATGGTGCAGTAGTTTTTGGTGATATTAATGGTAATGTTAAATTCAAGATGTTTGAGAGTGGTTCCAACCTCATCGGACTTCATATGCAAAAAGTAGAATTTTAGATCCCATTCAAAATTCAGCAGACTTAATAGTTTTCAGGATTTCAGGATTGAAAAGTTTCCACCAGATTCTATCATGTATGAAGGTATGGAATTGGCATTAAATCAAGCACATCAACCCCTATATGTACCTTGATGTTGGTGTTGTTAATTGTTGAACTCCAATGTCATGACCTTAATAAAAATATACTCTTCACTCAAACAAAATCACTTATATGCATGGGAAGCTTTTTCTACCTTATTCTAACAATTGAATTAGGAAGTTTCGTCAAAATTGTAGGGTGTTGAGCCGTTGACTAATTCGAGGATGGAGGATCAAGTTTGAAATTCGAGTTAGAGGCAAAGGCTAGAGCGTAGAGGAGGAAGGCATAGGGTGTTATTGATGAATAGGATCTCAAAATAGGCAATGATTCACCAACATGTATGATTTATGATTTATATTTCACATTCATTTTTTTAAATGTTCTTGCTCACACACACACACACACACACACACACACATATATATATATATCATGTTTCCCCGTTTCCAAAATTTTGGGGGGTCACGTTTCCCCCGTTTCGAATTTTCCCCATTTCATCCCCGTTTCCCTGTTTCGTGCAACTTAGAATTGAGGTTGTCATGGCTCATGGAATTCTTCATGTGTTAGCATATGCAAGAGATGAGTCAGAAGAGATAGAATATGGTAGAGCATGATGATGAGGTGAAAAAGGTGTGGACATTGTTCCAAGAGGAACAGTGCATGTCAAACAAGCAAATGTTGGGGACCCTGATGCAAGGTTTGGAACATGGCCATCATATGTTCCCTCATCTTGGTCTAAAATTTAATGTTGTTAGAGGATTTCCATGAAGCATTAATTCGACCGCTGCCAATCTGCTAGGAGTTGAACAGTAGGAATAATGAACGTGGGATACAAGTGCAAAATGGGGTTCTAGTGAAAAAATTGCAATGCTGAACCCAGCCGTGAGTTACATTACAACGTAATGGCAAACTAAATCAGTATCACAGTAATTTGAATCGACATAAATGTCTAAAAATCAGTGGAATGGATCGCCAAGACTAGGCCATATAATGGTAAAAAACAATTACAGAGTGGAAAAGCAAAGAAAAATGGTGAGGGTGATCCAAGTAATAATAGGTTCCCTAATTAATATTTATCACCTAAATTGCTTGAAAACTTGTTTGGCGATAGATTCCAGGTAGCAAGAAAATTCCAAAGGCGATCAAGAATAACTAAACTCTTGAGAAGCAAAGATCTTAAGGCTCTAAAACCAATCAATATGAGCACAACACCAACAATTAAAATGACATATACACAAGCAAACAAGTAAGAGACAAGCATGTAAGTAAGGAGAGAATCATCAAAATTGTTCACTCATTTGTATTATCAAAATTGTTCACTCATTTGTATTATATAAGAGTAGCCAAAGTTGACAAAGACTCCAATAAAATACAATAAAGTGGGTGACTGAACAATTTAGACAAGTCACCCAACAAGATAAAGACAAAGTACAACTAAACGCATACATGTATTATACATGTTCATACGTGCTTGCTAGAACAAGTCTCATCAAAGGAACATTTTCAGATTTTCCAACTTCCTGTTCTGCTCACTAACTTTCTAACAAGGGTTGAAAACGAATATGTGAACTTCATTTGGTCAAAAGAAACATTTTCGGATTTTCCAACTTCCTGTTCTACTCACCAACTTTCTAACCAGGGTTGAAAACGAATATGTGAAATTCATTCATTTACATAAGCATTGAATAAGAAGTATTAGATGCAAAACCCCCCTAAAGAAACAAAACTGTGAATAAGATTTTCTACATTATAGAGCAGGTAAATAACAGGCATTAAGCTGAGAAAAGCAACTTTCCATTCAAAATTGATTAATATATGGCACTCAATACCAGAATGAAATATGAATGAAACCTAACATTGTACTATTTCAAACCATTCTCAACAAAAACAGATGCCACTCCTAATCTTGACGATGTCAATAAGCTGACATTTTGGAGACCTATATAAATCAGCAATATAGAATTCTAAATTCATATCGAATAACGATGAGAAAATTAATTACAATTTTGAAAAGAATACTATAAAAAGGTGTATTGTGGCTATTACATGCAAGGAGTTGGACGTCTGTTGTAATTTGTGTATATAACCAAAATAAACAATAGCACATCGCTGCATGCATGTGGATATATGTGTTCAGCATGATGATTGGCTACAGGGCCATTGGCTAAACTCCAATTCAAGCTATACGTTGGACTAGAGACAAAAATAGAAAATGCATAATACCATTACAAAGACAGAAAAAATGAAGTTCAGTTATCTCGCCATCTCAAATTACGGTTTTTCATTATTCTGAAATACCTGCAAACAGAGACCAAGAATCCAAATTTACTTGCCTGCTTAATCTTCTTCCTTGAGTAATTGATGAATTTAGAATCCAGTGCATAGAAGTGACTGAAAATTCTAATTAAGCCTTTGTATAGGCCTATGGCACAATACAAACTGCAGACAAACTTTTGAGAAAGCAAAATAGGAATATATGTCATTCTAAATCCATTTGCCATGACTGTTTCAACTTTCAACAATGGAGATGGGTAAGCATGAGTATATTTGAAAGTACAGTATGAAGCAATATATTTGGTTATGACTACCCAAGCCATCTCAGCATTAGATCATGTACTATACATTGCCAGCTAAGTCACCTGACACAAGGACACCGGGCACAGAGGACACGGGAATACGAGTGTCCGACACGCACACAGCAACCCCCAAAATTAGGGCATGGAGGACATACATGCTATATATATATATATATATAAAATGATAAACCTAACTGAAACCCCCATTAGCAGAAACGGATAGGCCTCACTCCACTATTGAAACAATGGAAAAAGGCTATTGATTGGCTTCCTCCACCCCCTCTATTGGATGCCGCGAGAGGCATAAGAAAGCGAACCAAACTAGGACTATTTCTATTTGATTAGATTACATGGATGGGGGGCACACCCTATTATTATCTTTTCCCATTACTACACAGTTATAAACATAATAAGAAGAATAATTATAATATAATTAGGTTAATGAAAGGTCAAAGGGCACATATCCCTTTACCTTGTAACCAGTTACGTACAAGTATACATCATGAGGCTCGTAATCATCATCATATAATCCTATCAGTCAAACATTATTCAATATATTCTTATATATATATGCAGAAATATTTTGTCAAACAGTAATAAACAGAAATCTATCTATTACAATTGGTAGTGTCAGAGCCAAACTAGGCCAATTATGTGGGTTAATCCTTCAAACAGCCAACCAATCTTGTCGGTTAAAATCCATAATCAGTTCAGGACATGAAGGCAACATGTGTCCAACAAATGTTTTTTCGTGTCCCGATTCCAGGACACAAAAAACACGTGTCGGACACGTGTTGATGTCGTGTTCGTGTCCAACATGACCCCACAGGACACAAGGGGGGTTTTGGACGTGTCCGGTGACTTAGGTTGCCAGAGATCATTTGAAGCTTGAAAAAAGGAATCAACATAAGAAGAAAATAGAATGCAGACTAATTTCATTGAGTGTCAAAAGATGCTCACATATTGGCTGTTAATTTCTCCAAGGCGAAAAGATGCTTGTACCCATCACCTTCTCCTCTGACTTCTTTAAATTTTTTAAATTTTATAATTTCTTTTTCCTTTTTAAACTAACAAGCACCACTATATAATTTATCGTAATTATTTGTCTACAATATGCAACAACTGAATACAATACTTTTCCTTGCCATCCTCTATTAAGGATGATACCAAACGAAAAGATAGCTTTTAACAAAAACATTCATGAGCTCAAATCTTCATAAATTAAAGACATGATTGTAGCTGTGCATAGTAAAACAATTCTGATTAAAAACCTTCAAATACTGACCCCTATAACAAATTGGATTGAAGCAGACTAAGCTTATCATGAAACTAACACATTCAAAAGACATCACTATAATACACTCTTAAGGGCTTTTCTTCTGTCTGATCAATGTTACCAAGATAGATAGGAATCCAACAGTGTTAGTTGCACAAGAATTTACTAAACTATAATTGGTGCCCTTAACGTAATATTAAAGTTTAAAATGGGAATCAACTCATGCGGGTTGTCTTTTACTTAGAAGATTCAAATCATTTTGTTTGTTATAGGTTATAGCTCATTAC
>LPNX010495894.1:1019806-1076136 GCA_001517045.1 Pseudotsuga menziesii | reverse complement strand
GATGTCATGTTCATTATGTCATACATGGTGTGCCTTCTCAAAGAGGATTTCTTGTTGATTATATGTTTCCATAATGATATTGAGCAATGCATATTAAATGCTACGATGGATGGTTCTCTGTACATTCATGTTTCTCACCAAGCTATATATATAATGTCTACTACCCGCATATATTTTTAGATAATAGCCTTTCATAGGTAATTATACAGTGTCATTACGATGTCATGTTCATTATGTCATACATGGTGTGCCTTCTCAAAGAGGATTTCTTGTTGATTATATGTTTCCATAATGATATTGAGCAATGCATATTAAATGCTACGATGGATGGTTCTCTGTACATTCATGTTTCTCACCAAGCTATATATATAATGTCTACTACCCGCATATATTTTTAGATAATAGCCTTTCATAGGTAATTATACAGTGTCATTACGATGTCATGTTCATTATGTCATACATGGTGTGCCTTCTCAAAGAGGATTTCTTGTTGATTATATGTTTCCATAATGATATTGAGCAATGCATATTAAATGCTACGATGGATGGTTCTCTGTACATTCATGTTTCTCACCAAGCTATATATATAATGTCTACTACCCGCATATATTTTTAGATAATAGCCTTTCATAGGTAATTATACAGTGTTGGAAAGAGCCTCATGCCAATCCCCTGAATACAAAATTCTACTTAATATGTACCTATTTAATAAATTTTAATTTTCAATGGATGCTACTGTTTGAGCAAGACAATCACCAGCAAGCTGTGTACACCTACAGAGAGTTATGAGTTTATAAGGGCATAGCATGCAATAGGAGAGGTCACTGGCAGTGTGAAGGTTATAAGGTAATAGAAAATGCAGGAAGATTGAGAAGGATTGTAGAATGTTGTCAAAATATTGAGAAGGAATCATGACGATGAGTAAAGACCCTGTGAACTAGTTGAAGAGAACTGAAATGGATGCCAAGGAGGATAAGAGATGGATGAGAGTTTGGCAAAAGTGGCAGTGACTGTAAGAAAGAATATCAAAAAGAAAGATTAAAGGCCTCAAAGATGAATGGACAAAGCAGATGTGGCATATCCAAACAAGTAATTATGAAGAACCACAAGAAAGCCAAAGATACAAGTGCCAAATTTAAATATAAAGATTTCAAAGGAGATCATGCTGCTCTGCACAATGGAAGACTGGTAAAAAGCAGAGAGGGCTGAGAGCCACAGGCTTCCTCAGTAAAGTAAGTATGCCAGAGCAGCATACAATCAGATGGCAAGATCCATAGAGGACACTAAGGCACCACTGCATGTAATCTGTAGATCTGTAATAATAAGAAGACGAATAGTTATTTCCCTTATGTTATGAGTTTGCCTCTGAGATAGCTATGCTGTGATATTTGTCTATTTGTAGGTATTGTTGTGTAATGTCATGATAATTGTACCTATAACTTTGGGGAAAGGGGAACGAGGATCTGTATAATGAATGCTGTGCTACCTGACCAAATAAGATATTTTGAATATTGTTGCTGCGATTTCAGTGTATGATGCGGATGCCTAATAAAGATTCATGAGATGTGAGAAGCCTGCATATGAGATGGGATAGGTTCCTTGTATATTGGTTTATAAACTAACCGTTGATTGCAGGATTGAGATGCATAACCCAAAGGGTGATGCCACCATGAAGACTGCATAAATATGTTGCCAAGAATAGAACTGTTTTGGAAAGCACAGTCCATAGTTGCAAGTAATCTTGCTACAGATTGGGAAATATGGAGATAAGATCCGCAAAAATTGGTTTGGATGTTGAAAACAAATATTAGAAAGTATGATCACCCCTATATGGAAAATTCAAATCGAATTTGCCTCCAATGTGTAATCACATTTGTATGTGGTTACTGCTATAGATAATTGACGCAATTTCTATTGGAGTTAACATGTTTGTTAAGTTCAAAAACACAAACCCATGATCTCTGAATCTTAGAAATCCTACCATATGCCTCGGAAGTTGGGAATGATGAGTATACAAGCAAGGAAAATAAAGGCCAATCAAACTTATTTCGGACTCTCCCAAATCAACTTCCTACATGGGAAATGAGGTAAGGAAAACAGAAGACTAAGTTTACTGCCTCTACTTTATTATGCAGTTAAGATCTCCTCTAATGCATTCAAACGAGTACCTCGAGTACGCTCGTACGGTAAGAAAACAATAGCATATAAGTATACAAAGGTTTATAAATACGAAGGGGAAAAAGTTTGTTATAAAAGCTTCGAGAGAAGCCAACATCAAGAACCAGACAGAACCCCGAAGACACAGTTGGGTGCAATGAAATTTTGCAAATTTGATGTAAAATCCAACCTAGGCTACTCCGCTGATTTATAAAGAAAGACAGAATCGGCGATGCCATTGCGCCAATTAAAACAATCATCCATTCAGAGAGCCACAACAATGGCCAAAAACTCAATTCTAATTGATTGAAAAAATTATATCAACATAGTAACAGAATAGGAGAATCCAAAAATAAGCACATGCATCTTTCCAAAAACAAGAGCTACAAAACAAAATTAAGGTTAAGCTCCAGCCCCTAGTGTTAAAGATGAACGTCAACCAGTAGGTGAAAAATACACTTGTCTACTCAGCTAGCAGAACGAGGGGGGGTTCCATAAGAATGCTCATCTGTCAACTGATGTTGCCCATAAGACTGGTCATCCGGCATGTGCTGCTGGTTCTGCTGATGTGGATGCCCGTATGTTTGTCCATCCGGCATTTGTTGCTGTTGCTGCTGCTGATGAGGATGAGGATGGTGAGGATGTTGCCACATGGGCTGGTGAGGATGAGGTGGCATTACATAGGGACGGGTCTGCTGCTGCTGCATATACATGACCGATGGGTCCACTTGAATTGGAGCAGGTCTGCCCATTATGACGGAAGGGGAGCCAATCATTCCCTGCTGATGTGGCAATTGGGGCATGGAAGGCGAAGGGTAATAGAACGAACCCTCGGGGGGCATGCCACCTCTGGCAAACCCTAAACCCAAACCCTCCTCCTTGAGTTCGTCCCTGGGCACAATGTCCACCAAGAAATCGAATATGTCAGTTCTGGTAATGGCAGCCGCAATGTCGTTCTTCTGCAGCGTTCTCCGTTTGTTTTCCTCGGCGTGATTCCATGAGCGCAGGGTGAGCTCGAGAATGAACATCTCGCAGGCCTTGGCGAACAGAACGGGGGCCTCCGCCGATATCATACGGACATCCTCGTCCGCCTTCATGATTTTCTTGATTCGAGCGAGGGGTAGCTGGTGGTTCTTAAAGTCATTAACCTGCTCGATCTCTTGCATTTGGAAAGCCCAGAACATGTGGAGCTGCTGCTGCTGCTGCTGTTGCTGCTGCTGCATGTGATGGTGGTGGAAGGCCTGCTGACCGCCGCTCTGGTGGAGACCTGGCTGCGGTGGTGGCTGCTGCCCCTGCATGCCCACAGGCGGAGGGGGAGCAGCCGCTCCGCCCGGATAGCTCTGAGACATGCCTTGCGGCGATGCTCCGCCCGAATAGCTCTGAGACATGCCTTGCGGCGCTGCTCCGCCGGAAGAAGATGGATGATGTTGGTGGTGGTTGTGGTGGTCCATGGCTGCCTGGCCTCTGATGTTGTCCTTCCCCAACACCGTCCTTTACAGTGAAAGCGCTCCCTCCTCCCGAAAATCCCTTCACATATTCAACGAATATTTCTCTCTGTTTGATTGAATGCGATCTTTCTATCTTAAGGCCTCTTCTTGTGCATGTCAGAGGCAGGAATCTATAGGTATACCTAATATCCCTACACCCCACCAGACCCAGACATCCCGTCCTGTATTGTATTTATATTCTATTCTGTACTGGAAATAGTAAAGGACGGAGGACGGAGGATAAAATGTGACATGCGCTTTCCACAAACCATCACATCTTTAAACATACAACTGATGGTTCCACTTCCACAAATTTAGGCATTGTCTTAATATAATATTATATAAGTCAACACATAGTGTAATTTACAGTTTTAATTATGTAAATTTAATCATTGCACCGAGAGAAGCGAGGTGTTCTTCCCTGAGCATCTTCCGTGAGTATGGGGAAGATCATGTCATCTTAGTATCTTCTGTAAGTATGGGGAGATCATGTCATCTTAGCAACGCAATGACGTAATACTAGCCGACAAAAATAAAAAAATATATTAAAAAATGTAAAATGAAAAATATAAATTAAATATTCACTTAAATCAAATAAATAAACTAGCATAAATCCATTTTAAACCTAGATTTAGATCTATTAAGTACTGGGAGGGATTCAAATGGTAAAAAAATGTACACCTCAAGAAATTAGATCCTCTATGTGCTTGATAGATCCAGGTTTAAAATGGATCTATGTTGGTTATAATTATGTCATGTGGGGATAATGGTTAATATTTCTCCATTTTGTAATATTAATTATTGCATCGAGAAAAGCTAGGTGCTCTTCAACTTAGTAGGGGGGAGATCTTGTCACGTTAGTCACGTTATGCTAGCCGACATAAATAAAAAAATATTAAAAAATATATCATTTTATGCTAGCCGACATAAATAAAATATATATATATATTATATATATATATATATATATCGCCTTAAATAAAATATAAAAAAAATTAAACTAGCATAGACCCATTTTAAACCCAGATCTATCAAGTACCGAGAGGAATCCAAATGGTAAAAAAAATGTACACCTCAAGAAATTGGATCCATCTCGGTGCTTGATAGATCCGGGTTTAAAATGGATCTATGCTAGTATATAGGCCTTGTCTACATATGCGACGATTTCGCCTAGACAGTGAAATTCTGGGTGAAATCTTTCAGTGGCCCTCGACAAGTGCTAGCATATCCCTCGATAGAAGACTGTTTTCCCCACACTGCCATATGTCGCATCCCCTTCCACGTCGGCCCATGGCATTAGTGCCCTTCATTCAGGTTGGTGAGTTTGAAATGGTGTTCTAAATCCCCTCCCTCCTGCGACAGTCATCCCTGCATCTGCATACTCTGCACTCTACCAAGAACTTGCACTGCACCCTGCTGCTGAGAGCATCCTCTACCCTCTGCCAATAACTCGCCTGCAAACGAACTGCACTTGCACTCTGTCGATACCGCCTTCAACAGGAAATCCAACTACGCCCTACTGCTGATAGGACACAGAGGACAATCAATTACCCACTTGCAGGTCGGGTAAGGATAGTTGGGTTTAACTTAAGAATTTGCACTGTAACAACTGGAGCATGTATACCGGGTTCATGTTTTCTATCCGATTTTAGTGTTGGATAGTTGGGTTTGACTTAAGAATTTATGTTGTAACAACTGGAACATGTATACCGGGTTCATGTTTTTTATCTGATTTTAGCGTTGGATAGTTGGGTTTCACTTAAGAATTTGCACTGTAACAACTGGAACATGTATACCAGGTTCATGTTTTTTATCTGATTTTAGCGTTGGATAGTTGGGTTTGACTTAAGAATTTGCACTGTAACAACTGGAACATAACCTACAAAGTTTCGGTAATCAAATTTGTTCTTGGGTTTCATCAATTGAAATAATGATGAACTAGTTAGTAGAATTATTATGCCATTAGCTCTTCAGAGCAATGAGTGCAATCAGATTCTTAATTATTATGCAGTGAAAGGGAATGAATAATACACATTGAACAAATCAAATCTCACAGGAAACAAACAAGTATTGCTCAGATAATTACAGTATAAACTTCATTACATCCAACAGTGTACAATGGTAATACATAAAGGAGAATTTGAATCATTAGGGATGAATTCGAATCTACCAACTCAAACTGACTGCATGGCTAACTAGAAGTGTCTAAATCACTATCTGAGTTCAACTGGCTTACTCCATATCTTTAATCGAGTCTCTCAATCAGTTACAATCAATCAAACCAATCTAATTGTAGTGGTAGGTGAGAAGTAGGTGAGAACTAGCGCCTTCCCACATGCAGCCATGCAAAACTGACACTAGCTGAACTGGAGGATATCTAACTGAATGTAATTGAAGCATAACTAAGCTTAACTAGTTACCAACTTCCAACAACTAAAGGAGGTCGGTGTCGGCACTCCTAGTGGCTCCTAAAATGTAGGGATTGGTCTAGGAGGCGCCTAAACTGATGCATGCAAGTGCAGTCAAACTCGGTTAGCCTCTATCAGTGTTCCCCACACTCTAGTCACTGGTAGATGTGGCCCCATTAGGCGAAGTGGACCCAATGGTACTAGTGGATCCAATAATAACTAAATGACTCATAAGTTAGGCAAATATAATCTAATAGATAGTTTGTTCAATGGAGGATTATAAATACTAACACCCCACATGAATCCTAACTTGGACAACTGTGGGCCTTGGAAACAAGGCCAAAAGTCACCCATATACAATCTAAAAGATTAAAAAAAAATTGCTTAATAAACCGAGGAAATATGGGAAACCATCATGGGAACCCCGCTCGCCTCCCTCCCCGCCTCAAAATAAGCAGGAATAGGAAAATACAAGCTATATTTAGAAGAAAGAAGCTTCCTCCTTAGAAAAATAACTTGTCAAAAACTTTGTTGCAATTTGCAACACTATGCAGCAGTATGGTTCTTCTATGTAGCATCATCCTGAAGTTGTGCATGTGAACCTCTCAATGTTCTTTTGAACTGATGAACCTGTGTGTTTCTTCTATATGGAAGAGGTGGAGAATGATCTATTTTCTTCTTCTATGGGCCAAGTGGTTGATCATTCGCTATCATCATGTAACACTTTCCTGTAACTTTGTTGCACCACTCTGTAGGGACCGAATCTGTAAGGGAAAGAGCCACATGCTCATTATGATACTGGGACCTAGTTCTCCTTCCGTCTTTTGGATTCCCAGCACCATTCCCAACTGCATCAATGAGCTTTTGAGCCCATCTAGGCTTAGGCCTTTGGTTTGGAATGGATACTAGATCTGGATCTAGAATCTCATGAGGTTCAGCCTCAATAGCAGGATCATGATGGTCTTGATCCTCTTCATCTGAATCTGAAACATATAAGAAATAATCATCATCAAAAGCTAGTGGAAGAGTGGTTATGTCTTCTTGTGATTCGGATGGTGGTGCATCACACAATCGATCTTCTTCAAACTGAACACTCCACTCAATGAAGCATTTCCTAGTTGCAACCTCCATCAACTTGTATGCTTTTGCATCTCCTGCATATCCCAGCTGAATGCATTCGCTACTTTAGGCTTGGAAGGCCTTCCTCTTGTCAATGGGTTTTTTGGCCCAAGCTTTGGAACCAAAAACTCTCAAATGAGAGACATTGGGCTTATGCCCATGCAGTGCTTCGAATGGAGTGGCCCCAACCACTGATTTATGAGGCACTATGTTCTGCAAATATGAAGCACAGTTTACAGCTTATGCCCAAAGAAAAGGAGGGAGATTCTTGGCATGGAGAAGACATGTTTCCATCTCGTTCAATGATATGTTCTTCCTCTCAGCCACACCATTTTGTTGTGGTGTGTATGGAACTGAGTATTCCATTCGAATCCCTTCTGATTCACAAAAATACTAATAGTCTTTTGATGTACTCTTCTCCTTTATCAGATCTTATGGATTTGATCTTTTTACTGAAACTATTCTCAACCATAGCTTTAAAAAATTTAAAAATCTCAAAAACTTTTGATTTATGTTTCATAAAGTAGATCCAGTTGTACCTAGAACAATCATCAATAAAGGTGAGGAAATACCTGTAACCATTAATGGAGTTTGTGGGCATGGGTCCAGCCACATCACTATGTATCAAATCAAGTATAGAGGCAGCTCTATGTGCCTTCCCAACTTCATACCTCTTCTCTGAATGCTTACCTACCAAGCAACCATAACATACTCCATTGGAAGTTTGGATGAGAGGCAAACATTCAGCCATTTTATCATTGTGGAGTTGTTGGAGATATTTGAAATTGAGATGCCCAAATCTCTCATGCCAAATCTTACTGGTGTTGTTAGCATGAGACAATAAAGTTGTAGGAGGTGAGACAAGTAAAAATGTGAGAACTCATAAGCTTTAGTAGAATGATTTGCAATACCTTTCGCTATGAGCTTTCTAGTAGTTTTTTCTATGATCTCAATTAAATCTGAGTCCAATGTAACTCTCTTGGGAGAGCCTGTATGGGTCATTTGATAAACAGACAACAAATTAGCTGCAAGGGAGGGAACATAGAGAACATTTTTGAACTCACCATGCTTGGTTTTAACTAAACTCTTCCCTCTGTTGGAATTTGGGAATCATCTCCCATTGAATATTATGCCCTTTTAATAGTGTGAGGGTAGAGAAAGATTTTTTGGAGGAAACCATATGGTTGAATGCTCTAGAATAAATCAAGTATGATGTCGACTGAGTAAGGCTAGCCCTCAAGGCATGGCACCTTTTATCATCTTCTGTTTGTGGTTCATCATCGGACTTCTTTGCTCCTTGGGGAAGAGCATGTTATTCTGCTGGAGGAGGGCAGTCAGTTTGTCAACTTGCTTCTTCATACAAGAGTCTTCTAGATGAAAACCCCTCATACAATAGGGACACGTATTCTTTTCAAACTTTGTCTTCTTTTTGGAGCCCAAAGCTCCTTCAGAAGTCTTCTGATTCTCTTTAGGATTCAAATCGGATGCTTTAGGCTCCTTCCCCTTAGATCTCCCTTTATCTTGCACTTTGGTAGAGTCTGTCACTAGGAGAGATTGATTTTTGGAAGTCTGGATGACTCCCATCTGGACCAACATATCTTGCTCATGTATTGAGGACTCGACAAAGGAATCAAGTGAGGGCATCTTCCAATTGGGAATGGAGGCTTTTCCAGAATGAAATATTGAGACAAATACTGAATACTCAAATCCTAGTTTATCGAGTATGGAGAGCACATGTTGCTCATCATTTCTTTCTAAACCGCACTGTCTGCTTTGAAGTGCAAGAAACTTGAATTCTGTAAAGACTTGTTGTATGGTTTCGAAACTAATGGGATGTAAGGCTATCAACTCGTTCTCCAAAATGTGTCCCTGAAGTTCATCTTTCTTACCAAACAAGACTTCAAGATTCTCACAAACTTATTTGGGAGTCTTCAAACCTTCAAGGTAAAAGAGAAGATCTATGGATGTGTGAGTACATAGATAACCAAAAGCTTCATCTAAGCGGTTTAGAAACTTGTTTTTCTCAGTTGAATGATGGGGCTTAGCCTCCCTTCCAAGTCTTATCCCGAAGTAGCCCTTCTTGTGCAAGGACAACTGTATATCGTCCCTCTAATAAACATAATTGAAGGGTGTTAGGATCTGAGGTGCGGAAGGTTGAGAATCCATAATTCTCCTATTGATTAGACAATATCTTCAATCAAGCTACGTAGCACCTGTGGAAAAATCAATGCAAAACCAAAACCATTCACACTATGTTAGAATCAAGCCTTCCCTCTCAACATGTACACTTTCTCAAGGTCCATCACGCTCGTACCGCCACTCTAACTAAATTCAGAGGAAGCAAGGCACTCTTTGTGGGACTTCTGTGGAAACTCAGCTGCTTCTGGTGTACAATGGAGAGTAGATAGATTTGAAGTTTGCATGAGATGGCTCTGATACCATATTAGAATTATCATGCCATTAGATCTTCGGAGCAATGAGTGCAATCAGATTCTTAATTATTATGCAGTGAAAGGGAATGAATAATACACACTGAACAAATCAAATCTCATAGGAAACAAACAAATATTGCTCGGATAATTACAGTATAAACTTCATTACATCCCAGTAGTATAAAATGGTAATACATAAAGGAGAATTCAATTCATTAGGGATGTATTCGAATCTACCAACTCAATTTATCTACATGGCTAACTAAAAGTGTCTAAATCACTATCGGAGTTCAACTGGCTAACTCCAGATGTCTAATCCAGTCTCTCAACCAGTTACAATCAATCAAACTAGTCTAACTGTAGTGGTAGGTGAGAAGTGGGTGAGCACTGGCGCCTTCCCACATGCATCCATGCAAAACAAGCGCTAACTGAACTGGAGGATATCTAACTTAATGTAACTGAAGCATAACTAAGCTTAACTAGTCACCAACTACCAACAACTGAAGGAGGTTGGCGTCGACACTCCTAGTGGCTCCTAAAATGTAGGTATTGGTCTATGAGGCGCCTAAAATGATGCATGCAAGTGTAGCTAGTCTCAGTTGGCCTCTCTCAATTTTCCCCACACTCTAGTGACTGGTACATGTGGCCCCATTAGGCCAAGTGGACCCAATGGTACTAATGGACCCAATAATAACTAAATGACTCCTAAGTTAGGAAAATATAATCTAATAAACAGTTTGGTCAAGGGAGGATTATAAATCCCAACATTGTAAGGATTGTCGTTACACCAAAACCTGCAGATGTTGATGAATATTTGAAACCCAACACAAGGCCTTATCATTAGGTGTGGCAATTAGTCCACATTTTTTATATTCCCAGAGGTATGACGGTTATACCATGCGGTTGTACCGATACTCCAACACCCCCCCTCCGGTGTAGCTCGGGGGAATTGAAACTGAGACCTATGCTTTGATACCATGTAAGGTTTGTCGTTACACCAAAACCTACAGATGTTGATAAACATTTGAAACCTAGCACAAGGCCTTATCATCAGGTGTGGCAATTAGTCCACATTTTTTATATTCCTATAGGTGTGGTGGTTATACCATGTTGTTGTATCGATACTTCAACACCAGTGCCCTAGCAACAAATCACAGTAGCATAGAAATAATGACAAACACGATTTATGTATCTGAAATATATTTGTGAAGAAGTGCTACTCTTTTCAATACTACTCATTTTCAAATAATACTTTTTCCAAGTGCATCATTTTCAAAACATGTGCCTCATGTTCCCACTTTTGCAGAACTTGCCTTAAATTTTCAAGTTCACTTTGTAGCCATATATTCTCTTCTTCAAGTTTTCTCAACCTCATTTCAAGTAGGCTATTAATATTTCTGGACTCCAGGAACTGATCTGACAAAGTTTTGGTTCTGGTCCTACAAGACAAAGATGGATTCTTTCAGGGTTTCAATTGCTCCTGTAAAGCATCTAGCCTTCCAGACAACACTTGGTTTTTCTCTTTCAAATTGTTCAAAATTTCCTCCTTTCCTCGCAACATGCTGGCGTTCAGTAACAACTTTGCTCCAAGTTGTTCTTTCTCCTTTAACAAGTTAGAAATTAGCAACTTAGTGTCATTGACATCAATGGTTTTTACAGAATTATCTTTCATAAGACTTTCATTTTCTACTTGAAAATGCTTGATCTCTAACTCAACATGACATAGTTCCTAATTGCATGTTTCATTTTGCACATGCAATACATTATTCTATTCCTACATCCCTGACAATTTGCATTTCATATTGTCAATCTCAACTTCAAGTGTGTGAATTTTCCTCTTCATATTGTCAATCTCTTGTAAGTTGGAGATGTTCTCTTTGCTTCAAGGCATGCAATAAAGTAGATTAAAAGCTCCATTGAAGTAACACAAAACTCTAAGCACACTATGGTCTTGACCTCTCCAAATGTCTAATTTACTAGTATGCAATTAATCTCAGGACAGAGTTTTGCAATCACAAGAAAAACATTTTTTAGGTCCACATGTAGATTGTAATAAAAGATACTTGGCAGTAAGAAGAGTTACTCTAATTCTTATACAACAACTATGGGATTCACAATAAATCATACAAGAAAATAACGGTGTGCTTGTGCACTATGCCCTATTCTTTGTTGTAAGATGTAAATGCATATCCACAACAATTGGCAGTATATATCTCTTCATTGTCCATCTTTCTTAGTGGAGTGATATTACATTTTACTAGTAATTCTAATGATGGTTATCAATACTGTAATAGATAGTATGGTAAAAAAGTCTTGTAAAAAAGTGACAATTAAATTGGCTTACCATGGACTCATATGTCCGTGATTCATATATTTAAACAACTGAAATGATTTTATTGATTTATTGATTTAATGTTTCCTTTTTTATTTGATTTTCCATGCAGGCCATTACCATATCCGAATTTTCTTAAATTTGAAACTCTAATACAAACTGTTTGATAATTGTAATTCTTAATGCAAGCAATGCTTGGAATTTCCTCAATTGTGAGACTTAACTCCACAATCTACGATATAAATTGGTAGTTTTCTATCTTAATATGTTTGCAACAAAAGTCATGCAAATATAGAAGCACACAAATTTCAGCTTTTATATCACTACAAATTGTATACTCCAGTTTTCCTTCATGATCTAATGTAAGGTATAGCTAGATTTTATGATCATAAATAGTCATGTATTAGACAAATATGATCAATCTTCTAGTTATTCAAGTTTTCTTTGAAGAGAAAAAATGGGGGTGTGCATGCAAACAAGCACTTCAAAGAACAAAGGTGGGGGATGGAATTCAAACAAGTACTTTAAATATGTCCTCCAACACATGGAACAACATTACATGTAATTCTTCTCTTCCAAGTAATCTTAGCATTGGTCTTCTAATGTTTGAACATTGTTATGACCTTTGCAAGCATGTTTTCAAGGCATCAACATAAGGTTCTTGCATCTTGAGTTCAACCGTATGTGCATATGCAAAACAAGGATGGGTCATGTAGTAGGATTAGCATTACCTTCACTATCAAATTTGTTGATATTCTATAATTGATAATATGAGTCATAATGCTCTGATTCTTGACTTATGTCAGGCCATAATAAATACATGATCAGTAGCATAGCTGTCTACTGGCAATGCCATTTTCCTGGTGGTAGGTTGAAAAATGAAATTGCTTAGGATGGTAGAGGAGGAAGTCCAAAATGGGTGGATTTTAGAAGTAGAACACTTACAACAATATGATTTTATTCCTTGACAAAATGGACAAAGAATTTGAATATTATTTTTCACAAATCAAAGAGCCCTCAACTGACCATTAAAGCACTTTGGAGAAGACAATAGTTGAAGATTTAAGTTTTGTCAACAGTTTCTCCTACCTATACATTCTCTAGATGTTTGAAGCAGGTCTGAGGTGGATCTTGAGCCCCCCTAGATCTGTTAAACAAATTGTTTATGTCTATATAAAATTTAGTGTTAGTAGCACTTGATGTATAACAATAACAATTGGTGTTTGTAGCTTATGATGTATATCAGTAGTCCATTGAAAAATGGGACTATGTGTGAAACGAATTAGGGAGAGTTCTTCAGCAACAACCTACTAGGATCTAGCCAAGAGTAATTATTCTAATTTCTGACATATGATCCTATACTCACCCAGGAGATCAACGGTTATAGATCAGACAAGTAGGAAACCTTGTTGGATTTATGAGGTTAGTTCATTTCTATAGACAATTGACATCTTTATCAATCACCTACACTAATATAGGATCTCCCTTCGTGCCCATCCTTCCTAAGTTCTAAGTGGAGTAAGTTCATTTTAGTTATTATTACTTCCACCCAATCAATCCCGGGGAGAAAACACCAACGAAATTAAACGTTTTACATCGCCATCTTCCACATCTTGCTTATTTGTTATTGGTTTGGCTGGGGCAAAACATGCCACAATTTTGGTGGCAAAACGAACCTTGGTAGGAGGATATCGCCACCTTGCTTCATCAACCAAAGTCCCTAGTGATAGGTTATCCATATATGCCAATTTTGGTCAAAATCATAAACTATGACTAGCCTGGCAGTATATAAAATCCAAATTTATCAGTTTTAAATTATATCATCATACCCTATGAAGCTAAAGTTGTGATGGATTGTGTTGGTTGGTTCAGTGTGATCTGGTTTTGAAGTGGGTATATATTGGTTTGTTGAAAAGTATTAGGGTAGGATTGTGGGAAATTAGCTTGCTGAATTTTCACATTTATGGGTTTTGTTTAACTAAAATAAACTCTGACCAGGGCCGGTGATCTTGAAATATTATTATAGCTGCTGAGTTTTCTTAAAACTGAGAATTGTGGCATTTCATTTTCATAACTAAAAATGTTGTTTGACATAGGCAGGGGGTTTAGAATGGTTTCCTATTTGATCTTTGGGGCACATACTAGCACTTTTATCTTATGTTAAACTGAAATGATGATCCATGTCCCATCATGCTAATATGATATTCGGTAGCTCATGGCCAAGAATTCATGTTAAATTATGAAAAAATTGTGGAATTGTTTTTAAACGAGTTTGGTAGAAAATGTACATGTTGGCCCATTAATTGTGCCAAGTGTGATAACTAATATAAATTTGCTCAACAATTACATCCAACTTATGGTCCTCATCTATATATGCCAATTTTGGTCAAAATCATAAAGAGAAGGGTCCTAATAATAAAGAACACATCAAATTGATTTGATGCTATGCAATTATGGTCAAAAGCTTAAAGAGGCAGTCCTCAATAAAGAATTTTTTGATGTTATTTGATGTTGTGGTTGTAGGTTGTGATAAAAATGGTTCATGTGTGGGTCATGCAATAGAAATTATCAATAACACGCTTCAACATACTCCACAGAAATTTGTTTTTTGTCCTCCATCCTGAAGAAATCAACAATCACCCTGTTATAATGAATGCTCTATAGGTAACATTGAAGCTATCATTTTCCATTTTCCTTAGAGCTTACGTCACTTTATTTCTAAATGATATTTGTAAAATAAGTTATGTCAGTTTATGTGAATTTATTTTCCCATTGACATCTTATAAGAAATTGTTTTTTTTTTGTTGTTTTTGCAGCTCATCCAAAATAACAAGATGGTGCAAGAATGGACAATGTGCATTCAAGTGACATGTTATCCCAACCCAGGACAAGAAACAATTGAATATGTCATGCAGAACAATGATTTGAAAAGATGCCTAATAAGTGTCTTAAAACTCGGACGAGGGCGCATGAGAACGAGGGTTGGGCTCTGATGGAGGAGTACGGCTGACCAGGGCGTCCAGTTTTGACAGGGGGGTGGGTCAGTCAGACCGTACCGGCCCCTGTCACGATCATCATGACTGGTTGGGTTTTATGCAGGCTTTCTTCTCACCCACGGATGTTTTTTTGGGCCTTTGTTATCTTGTTTCTTGTTAGGGTTTAGTGTCAGATAACGGCTTGGGTCTGCTGCAGAACGGTTTTTTATTGCTACGGTCTGATTTAGCTTGGCTGTTGCGGTTGAGATGGAAGATTTGGATTTGGTTGATTACTCTAGTGACCACCTGGAGGCTCAGGATGTGTGGGGAATGCCAGGTGGAGGGTTGTTGGAGGCTCTGGAGGATTTCTCGGGGCTGGGGCCAGAAGGAACTGGTCCGTCCGGTTTAGGGCTGGTAAGACCGGGTTCAGACTTTTCACCCTCCGATTTTCTCACTTTTTCCCCTCATAGATCTTTGCAGGAGGATGCTGTGGATTACAATAGGCTTCAGGTGGACCTGCTGGGCAGTGCTAGCTGGAGGGATGTCGGGGTATTCTTTGCTCGGAATCTAGGGTTTCCGGTGAACGGTTTGGAGGGNGAATGGTTTTGATCTAGAAGCGGAAGTGGGGGTGGCCAGTCAGGTGGAACAAGCGTGCGGGGTGGGGGGAGGAGGTTCTGAGGCGGATTTGAGGGTGCCGCTGGGCTTATCGAAACATCGGGGGTGTGCAAGCCCTCTCCCTACTTCGAGGACACCGAAGGGGGCTGAAGTGGTCGCGATAGGGGAAGCAGAGGTTATCAGGGGCCCTGCTAAGCAGCGTAAGAAGAGCTAGGTTAAATCCAGAGCTGCGGGATGCTATGCTGTTGGAAATGATATTCCTTGGGATAGGGTTTTGGAGATGTCGCAGATGACATTGGTAGGTAGGGTTTTGGGCAGAAACTTCGCTCGTAAGACGGTGGTGGACTGGGTGGATGGGCAGTGGCGAGAGATGTTGGGCTATGTACCGGAAGTGGATATGTTACTCCGTGGTTGGTTTGCAGTGGTGCTTAAATCAGAGGCTGATATGAGACTGATACTGAATACAAATTGGCATTTGAACCACACGCCTGTTTTGCTGAAGCCATGGAATCCCCTTTTCGATGCAATCCGGGAGAGAGTGGACAATATTCCTATCTGGGTTCGGCTCCCAGGTTTGCCTCTTCATTTTTGGGATCCTATACACTTCAGAAAGATTGGGGAAAATTTGGGAACTTTCTTGGAGGCAGACCTCTCTTACCTGGAGAATCACTTCAAACAGGTGGCTCGAATACTGGTGGAGATGAATATCTGTGAGGGTCTTCCAGAGACTATAATTCTGGATTAGGGGCCAGTTATCATTACTTAGACTCTAGATTATGAAAATGTGCCTTTTCGTTGCAGGAGGTGCCATGCTTATGGACATCCGGTCTCGGATTGACGCCTTCCGCTGCGTACTATAAATGGTGGGAAGAGAAAAACCCAATTGGAGGATTCAAAGGGTGAACCAAAAGCTTTGGATACTATTGATCCCATGTCAGTGACAGAGGGTTCAGGACATGAGAGGTCTTCTGAGGACTCTGATCCTTTTAGCCAGGACTCTGAGGGGGAACCAGTTGCTCGCGCTGTCGCTCCACCTGTTCCAGTAGCCGAGGCTGAGCTTTCTGCACCTGTGGAAGAAGATGTACCTCTGGGGCCTTCTATCTAGGGTACCTCTTCTTACTCCCTCTCTCCTTCTATAAATTTATTATTGAATCAGTGTACTTTGGTTGGTCTTGATTGGGTGGAGGGGTTAAAAAATTTGACTATATCGGGCCCTTCAGAAGTTGGATACTTGCCCTCGGTGGTGGGCCAGGCTGGGGCTTCATCCATCCTGGTGGATGATGTTTCAGAACCTATCCATGAACTTTCCACTGCTAACACCCATCTTTTAGAAGATTCTTCACACTTTCTTGAGCCGGACCCGGGGAAGGGGGCGGTGGATCCTGGTTATTCGTCTCCTGAGAATTCAGAATTGGGGTACTTCCTCCGATCTTGCAAAAAGAAGCCCCGGGGGGGGGGGGGGCTGGGGAAAGACCCGGTGCCGGTGCGAAAGGGCAGGGGCAGAACTTCACATTTCTCTAAGGCCCAGTCAAGGGCCAAGAATGATCTTCAGGAAGGGAAACAACTCTCTATTGAGAGGGCAATTAGAGCGGTGAATGCCCAAAATATTGTTAGGACATGAAGATCATGTCCTTTAATTACCGGAGTCTGGCTGGGCCCAAAAAGAAATCAGCCTTCAAAAGGGTGCTTACTCTTGAACACCCTGATGTGATCTTGCTACAAGAGACTTTAGGCTTAGGGGATATCATAAAGGAAAGATTGGAGAGCTGGTTGGTAGGTTGGACTTTTGTGACACTGGATGTAAGGGGTCGCTCTGGAGGGCTGGCTGTGGGATGGAAGTTAAGTGCGGCCAAGCTCATAAACTCTTGGGGGATGGATTCAGTTCTGGGAGCTGAGCTTTTATCAGCTGATTTGGGTACAAGTATTACAGTTATTAATGTTTATGGGCCTTATGTGAATCGTGTTCCATTCTGGGAATCTCTTCTACAGGAACCACTCTTTGGTGGTGACTCAGTTGTGGTGGGGGGAGATCTCAATTTTACTTTGGGACAGACAGAAATTTGGGGCCCTCATGCCCAAGCGAATCCACAGGCAGGGTTTTTTCTTCAGAAGTTGGTTGAAAAAAACCTTCTGGATATAGAGCCCATCAAGCTAAAGCCTACTTGGCGGAATAATAGGGGTGGTGAAGCTAGGGTGGCGAAAAGACTGGACAGGTTTTTGGTGGCTGAACTGTTGGTGGACAGGTTTTTTCTAGTAAGGCAATGGGTTGGAAGTGGGGGAAGTTCTGATCATTTTCCTATTTTCTTTGAGATCAAAAAAGGGCCTATCAATCCGCCCAGCCCTCTGAAGTATAACAAAACTTGGTTACAAGATGAATCTTTCAAAAATCCGTTCCTGACACTTTGGAGGCCTTTTGATGAGACTTTTGATTGTACAGCGGCCTTTCAATTTGCTGAAAATATAAAAAGGTTAAAAGGGGAGGTCAAGGATTGGGCTATTGCCAAAAGACTGAGGGAGGACATGGAATTGAAGCATGTAGAGGCTGAACTTTTACAGATCTATGAAGGGGAAGGAGGGGGGATTCTGACTCCGGCAACAAAAGAAGCCTTGACTAGGCTTGAAGGAAGAAGGAACACTATTTTGCTGGATAGGGAGGAAGCTTGGAGACTCAAAAGTCGAGCGATTTGGCTAGAGAGTGGGGATGAGAATACCAAATTCTTTCATGCCTATACCAGGGGAAGAAAGGCCGCCAATACTATTTGGTGCCTGAAAGATGAAGCAGGTCTTGAACACTTTGATTTCGAAGGGAAAGCTAGATGTGGGGTGAATCATTTTGAATCTTTGTTTCGGGCACCAGCTCAGGCTACCATTGCTGAAGTTATTAGGGTTGCTCAGATGTTTCCGAGGTTTGCCGAGGAGGAGGATAATAGGAGGCTGATGAGACCCGGTGACTGAAGAAGAATTAAAGGAAGTACTGGGAAGCTTTCAAAAAGACAAGAGCCCTGGACCGGATGGGTGGTCAATTGAAATATTCCTAGACCTATATGAGGTTTTGGGTATGGATCTGATCCAGGTGATCGAAGATACTTGAATATCTGGAAGAATTCCTGCTAGCTTCAACTCCACTTTCATAGCCCTCATTCCAAAGACGGACAATCCAGCTTCTCTCAATGAATTCAGGCCCATCTCCTTATGCAATTGTATCTATAAGATTGTTGCGAAGGTTATTGCTCGGAGATTAAAAGTTATATTGTCTGAGAACATTTTAGCTGAACAATTTGGGTTTTTGGAAGGCTGACAGATCCATGAGGCCATAGGGGTGGAACAGGAAGGCATGCACAGCTTGAAAAGCAGGAGTATTAAAGGGGTATTCTGAAAATAGATCTCTCTAAGGCATACGATAAGGTGAGTTGGATTTATCTTCGTTTGCTTCTAACTCATCTAGGGTTTGGTATAAATTTCATCAGATGGATTATGTCTTGTACAACTACTGTCTCCTTCTCTGTGTTAATTAACGGAGCGGCCTCCCCTTTTTTCCATGCTGAAAGGGGCCTTCGTCAAGGATGCCCTTTATCTCCTTTGCTCTTTTTGCTGGTGGTAGAAGGCTTAAGTAGGGCTTTAATCGAGGCAAAAAGGATGGGTTGTTTTTCTGGAGTTTGTATTGGTGAACAGTTAGCTATTACTCATCTACTATTTGTGGATGATGTATTGATATTCTGTTCCGGAGATAGAAGGGATACTCGGGTACTGAAGGAGATACTGGATCTGTTCACAAAAGCAACGAGGATGGATATAAATTTTGAAAAATCAACTCTCACCACACACCTGCTGCGATCGAAAGAAGAGCTAGAACTAGTCGAGAATTTTCCTTTTATTTCCTCAGGACTTGATGTGGGCCTAAAATACTTGGGGTTCTCACTAAAAGCTAACTTATACCTGAAAAAGGATTGGAGCTGGCTGATAGGCAAGGTGGAGAAAAGATTACAAGTCTGGAGTCACAGGTGGTTGTCGAGAGCTGGGAGGCTGGTTTTGGTCAAGGCTGTTTTAGAAGCCATACCAGTATATTGGATGTCACTTTCCTGGATCCCAAAAGGGACTCTGGAACAAATCAGACGGATCTGTTTTAGATTTATGTGGAGTGGTAAGAAGGAAGGACAGGTGACTCCTTGGGTAAACTGGAAGAGGATAGCTGTCCCAAAGGGGCTTGGGGGGTGGGGCCTTAAAAATATTTTCTTATTTGCTCAAGCATTGGCTGCAAAAGGTGGTTGGAGACTGATCAAGACCTCAAGCTTATGGACTCATGTTATCAAATAGAAATATTTTCCACATGAGAGTATTGAGGAATGGATTAGAAGGCCCAAGAAGTCTCATGCAGGGGGGTCACTTATATGAAAGGCAGTGGTGAAATCTTTCTCACTAATAGATTCAAACCTGACGTGGGACGTGGGTAATGGAGAAAAGGTACAAGTTGGAAGGGACCCTTGGTTGGGGAGTGAACATCATCACGTGCTACCCGATGAAGTTATCAATGCATTGGCTATAAGGGGGATCACTACCCTGAACCAGCTGGCTGACCAGAGACCAGAGGAGCCATGGACATAACATTGGAAAAGCGCAAACATGCTGGGGCTGGGGGAACCAGCAGCAACTTTCTTTGAAAATTATATAAGAGGACTGCAATTGGCACACATTCAGATCTCGGAGCAGGAAGATGTCTTGATATGGGACTCGGATCCGGAAGGGGTTTATACTCCAAAGGCGGGTTATTTACATTTAAGTGCAGAGGCTGGGATAAGGGAGGAGGTATGGTGGTGGAGATCTCGTTGGAAGTTAAAGTGCCCTCCAAAAGCAATACTGTTCATGTGGTGTGTCCTAGAGAATAAGGTACCAACATGGGACATTCTACAGAAAAGAAGTTTCCAGGGCCCTGGTTGGTGTGTTATGTGTAAGAAGGAACTGGAATCAATCTCACACCTTTTCATTTCATGTCCTTTCTCAATTTTTGTATGGAAAGAATGTATGAGGATGGTTGGGATGGATTATAGATGGGATGGATTTTATATGAACAATGCGTGGGAAACCTGGTGGAGAACGGTCTCTCATTGTAAACTGAAATCCTTACCCTTGATAGTTATCTGGGGAATCTGGATGGCAAGGAACGGGGCTATTTTTCAGGACAAAGCATTTGTACCTGAAATAACCAGTGCTCAAGCTGTGGGATTATACAAAGCACTTCCTGAACATGTGAGGGCAGCTAATCAGAGAAGGAATTTGGAATTTGATCTAGATAAATCTCACCCGTGGGGCTTCTTCGATGGAGCAGCCCAAAATGATGTTTGTGGAGGGGGGGCTTACTTATTTTTGTCTGATTCTCATTAATTTTCTCTTACCATGGGACTGGGTGCGGGTACGAATAACTTTGCAGAGATTATGAGCTTAAAACTCCTTCTTATTTTTGCTACTGAGAAGGGTATCAAAAGGTTGACAGTCCTTGGTGATTCTATGAATGTTATCAACTGGTCCAAGAAAACACAAGCGTGCAGAAATGTTAGACTTGCAAATATTCTTACTACTATTCAGGCAGTCATTCAAACTTTTGATTTCTTCTCATGTTGGCATGTGTACAGGGAAAATAACCAAAAAGCGGACCAGGCATCCAAAGAAGGGCTGCTCCTAGAACTGGGCACTTGGAAAGTAAGAGAAGAAAGGGACGGGCAGAGCTATGAGTACTTCCACAGACCGTTTATGGAATGAGTCACTGCTTGTTCTTTTGATCTCTAAAATATGATATAAGCTCTATGTATATATTTCTTTTTTGCATTATCAGCTGAAGATGTAATAGCAAAGTAGTCCTGAGGGACAGAACTATTGTTATTTTTGAAAAATAGAAATGTTTTATACTATGCATGATGAAAGCAGACGTAATAGTCTCATCAATGGAACCTTTGTTTAAATAGGACTTGGCCAATTCACTGATACAATGGATCTACAGAATGTAATTTTGATCACAATAGATGAATGAAATTACGCTTTTTTCTTTTGGAAAAAAAAATAAAATAAAATGATTTGAATGAAATTTTCCACAGAAAAAAAAAGATACATGAAATGGAAATGAACAATGAGGCATGCTGCATTTCCTTTATAGAAGGGATAAAAACAACCAAAATGTACATTGCCACTGACATAGCTATCTACGCCAATTCTGAACTTTTGTGTAACAAAATGAAAGGAATCTACCAAGTTATAAAATGGAGTTTAAAATTGCTTCATATAGAAGAAAGAACCATTGTTGTTGAATTTCATTTCTTTATGATCAACCACCATTCAGATATTAATAGGATTTCCATTGATCTACTAGTTAGGGAAATGTCAACTCTAGGGGGGTGTGAAAAAATGAAATGGTATTAACATTTGTTGCATCAAAATTTAGGCTTGCACATTGTTACACATCTCCGATGTGTGTATTTTTTTTGTTATAATTGTTTTGGTGTTACTCATGGTGTGTCTCATTCAATAAAACACAATTTTTGGACCACGATGTAATGGTTGGAGTCTCTTGTTTGGGTGACATTTTCATGAATGCCATGTAAAATTTTAAGCTTGTGCAATTTAATTTTAAGCTTGTGTCATGATATAATTGTTCAATAAAAAGATATTGTTGTTGTCATCTAAATTGTACAAGAAATGCATACTCTAATATGGTATGAATTATGTTCATAGAATTATGCATATGTTGTATTGAATGATTATGAAAATTATACAATATTATGTCCAAAAAATGTCTTGTATTAGATGTGAATTCCACATATATTCAACATTTAATGTTTAAAACAATCTTCTTTGTCCCCGGATGCGGGTGATAGGGAGGTAGATGGCCCACACAACTGGAATGACATGCCCTAACATGTCACGAGGTCCTCCAACCCACCCGGCGACAATGACAGGGCCTCACATAGTGTGCAACAGACACCTCAACAAACTCATCTCCGTGATAATATGGCTCATCACCATGCCCCGCTGGCTTTACTTCAACGTCACGATGACGCCAACACCGTTCATGCATCATCCTCCCTTCAAATTAACGACGAGAACAATCCCCTAAAAGGAATGTGTCCTTTCGATAGTTAATGACATGCAGGCTGAGCTAAGCACAATTATGGTCAGCCATAATGTGCATTGGGATCCGCACTAGGGGTTTAATGTCTCTTCATCCCATCAGCCTTCATTGTTTCTCGTTGTTCATCTTGGTTAACCTCTGTACTATCTCTAGAAGCCTACTCCTGTGCCCAAATCGGCCCTCCCTCCTGTTTCCCATCCTCCTTCTGCTCCCTGGCTTACTGTGTTCATCATGCCACCATGACAGTGCGACATTCCTAGGCGGGGACGTGGTCGTGGAAGGGATAGCAATCCGAGAACGATGCCCATTAATGCTTAGGAGAGCTTGGAAGGTTTCTACGTCGAGGTGTTGGATGCCCTGAGAGCTATGATGGACGACTGGGAAGATGAGCTTTCAAGCTCTCTCTCAGCTGCCAATCGCACTCCATACCACTGAAGAAATTACTGGGTAATTAAAAATCTGTTAACCCGCCTTATCTTGCATTCTGTAAATTTACATGCTGCTCCAGGTGCCCTTCCTGTCAACTCTGCTCATCTTGGGCCTTTGGATCCCTTTGTTCCTCCTACCCCCACTCCCCTTCCCTCCTCTTTAGTTCCTCCTATTCCAATTTCCACCCTTGCACCTATAATTTTGGTTCCCTCTGCCCCGGTCCCTATGGACACCACCCCCATTTCTCCCCCACCCCCTCAGCGACAATTCATCTCTCCAGCGGGGAAGACGACCAACATTGCTCTTCCTATGAAAATTGACCCTCTGTCGGTCAAGCGTTCCAGCTCCAACTCCAAGGATGGAATGGGAAGCCCCAGTAGTAGCGAAACCTATAGTAGTGAAAACAACTCAGGTAAAGACAAACAATTCCAAAGAATAGGACGAGCAGCTGGGTATAGGATTTGGCTTTGGAACACCGATTATCAAGGAGCCCTTTGTCAAGTTCTAAGTCCAAGTTTTATGTTCCAATCCTTCATCCGGGTTGCTTCTAGGAATAGTGCTCTTAAGAGCAGTTTTTCACATGTTCAACCATAAGTTTTTTGTAAACATTTTAAAACTTGATTTTGTATGGATCTATTTTCCCTATCAAAGGGAGGATCATCTTAAAAGTTTCAGACTACCTTTCCCCTTCAGGAAGACTGGTGTCTTTTCTTTGATTTTGCTTTCCTGCAAGATAGATATGTTGATACATACTTTTACTTATAACATTATTTCTTTTTAATAGAATAGATATGAACTTACAAAAAAAAACAATCTTCTTTGTGATTACTTTGATGGCAACCTATTACCTAATGCTAAGACATATTTATGAGTAAAGAAAGAGATAGTTTGTTGCATATCTTAATGTTGTGCGTTCGACAAAGGTTCTAAGAGCATCCTTGAGTAGGGCCCACTTAAGGAGGGTATCAAGAACCCTTGTATTCATTTCTTATTGAACTTTAATTATGTTTTAGCATAGACTCGAGACTGCTAGAGTATTCCAATAGTTAGGTACTAGTTCTTGTTGTTTCTGACATTTCTATATTATGTTCTAATATTAAGTAATTGATATTCCTATGTTTTTTGTTTCATGTAGTTTTTCCTCATTTACCTTATAAAATTCAGTACCCGATACATTAGTACAAAATGAGGAATTAGCTACTAGGTGACTAAAAATTCTAGTCACCACAGGTTTTCCAAGTGATTTACTACTAAATATGAGCAATTTTGATTGACCCAACTATAAACGACTAAAATTAATGACTAATTTAGTCACCAATTAACAAATATGACTAGATAATAAGTGACAGAGTTAAAAATGACTAAAATAAACGACTAATTTAGTCACGACATAAAAAATGACTAGATAGAAGAATATGAATTAGTCATTTATGTTAGTCATTTTTAATTGTGTCATGGAAAATTGAAAATTTGGCAATGAAGTGTAATTTTTGTAAGTTGTCTACCTTCTATTAGTAATATTAGTGTCATGCACCTCGATCTTCAGAGATCCAACAAAGCAATTGCATGAATTTTCTCTTGACCATCTTTATCCCTGCTGCACCATTGAAGCAAACATGGTTAAGCGCGTTCCAAAGGAAAATTATGTTCCTACGTCAATTAAGAATTAGGTAATAGAACCAGTACCATATATATCGTTACCTAGATAGAAGCATCATAGCCCTACATCCCCTCGAGAACTAGCCATTCGAATGCGCCTCCTCCACCTAGACTTACCAAATGCATCCAATGCATGGCCAAAAAAACACGTCAACTTCGTATTTTTGGGCTGAATGTATCATTCGACCGCTGCTCCCCTGTTTTTGCACTCGATACCCTATTTTTGCAGACAATAAGCCAGTTCAGGATCTCACAGTGACCAGTCGGAGTGCTTCAAAGGTATGGTTCTTGTCGCTCCGATTGTGTTCATCACTCCAATCAATAACCAGTTGTTATGGTTTTTTACAAGTCTCAATGCTGCTGAAGTTACTGCTTCCATTTTATATTTTCAATTATCACCATCTTCAGCCTATGCGCTCATAACCATATGCATTTTGAGCTTTCAACCTGGGAAAAGCATGAGCACCCTCCTGCAATGCCACTATTTGCAAAGGTCACTGGTTTTTGCACATCGACATTCCTCACACGCTCCAAAGGAAAACTGAAGCAGACATTAGAAGAAGTGATTAAATTTTGCAAGGAGGTTTACTTGTTTCTTAGATTGTGGCAAGTTTTCTGTAATGGAACAGAGATTGTGCCCCAAAAGTTTAAAAGATTCGAATCATCCCGATGTTGGAATCCGATACCATATATGGATTCTTTGATGGGGCCGAGCAGGATGGAAATTGTGGTACTGGCATGATCCTCTGTATATATGACTCTCATAGTTTCAAGCTAAGGATGGGTGTTGGGAGTGGCACTAATACTGTTTCTGAACTTTTAGCCTTATAGGGGCTTTTATGGTTCACAAAAAAAATAAATATTCTCTAGCTTTCTATTTTTGGCGAATCAAAGGTCATAATTGATTGGGCCAGAGGTCTCACCAATTTGCAGTCACTGAGTTATGATTGTTGGTTGAAAAGGATTGGGATCCTAAAGAATTTTTCTTTCTTTATCCTTCAGGCACTTGTACAGGGAGTTCAATTCTGACGCGGACAACCTATCAAATCTTGCGATAGGAGACTGCCCTGGTATTCTTCACTTATGTAAGTACTCAATTAACAGAATCATGATTATTGAAGGTTGCTTTAACTGCTTCTAGTTTCTCCATTCTAGTTTTGCCTTGGACTGTTTTAGGTTGTATCTGCATGACAACTCTCCGGAGCCCTGCTATTTTTTGTCTCACAGTTATTTTGTCTTTTCCGCATTTTTGCTTTCTATAGGTTGATGGGTAGAATCCCTCTCATTTATTTTTGGATATTGTAATGTTTTGCCCATGGCTTTAATATTGTCTTCTATCCTACTTTGAAGGGGATTTTACATGAACAACTATGATGTAATTTTGATTCTTATGAATAACAAATTACATATTTTTTTACAATGAAAAAAAACCATTAATATAGAAAGATTCCACCATGTTTCTTTCTATATTTAGAAAAACAATTTAAAAAGCTATATTTTAACAAAATATATAGTCTAAATTTCAATAAATTATAACAAAATATATAATTTATATTTCAATAAATAGAGATTCCATAATTTTTTCATTTACACCTTCGGAAAAACACAATTTAAAACAACCTATTTTGACAAATATATAATATATATTTTTATGTATAAATTTGTTTCCATTTTTCTTGTTATCTTTGAAAATATAATTTTTTTTGTTGACTAGTCAATTTTTCTTTATAAAATCAAATACCTTCAAAAATAAAAAATAAAAATAATCAAAAGTTAAAATTAACATTGTTTAATATTTCTATATATTATTAATATTACTAAAAAAATACTTAAAATCATTTTTAGTAATATAAATAAAACTAACCAAATGCAATTATGTCTATACCAACATAACCTATATTTAAACCTTACCACGTTATAATTCCATAGTTCAAACGATGGCATTTTTTTATGTTATATGGTTATAACACATGAAGTTTGACATTACCACTTGCATACAATCTCTTCGTGGCATGACCTTGGATAAAGATATGGTTAAGATTTATGATGTGGCATATAATAATATAACAATCCACATTATATTGGTATGGTTTTAATGGATATAAACATATGTCTTTGTGATATGTTTTAAACATTGGCGCTTATGGTTTAGGCTCCACATTATACCATATTATACCATATGGTTTAAATATAGTGTTATAACATATGATTTACATTATATTGGTATGGTTTTAATGGATATAAACATATGCCTTTGTGATATGTTTTAAACATTGGCGCTTATGGTTTAGGCTCCACATTACACCACATGGTTTAAATATAGTGTTATAGCATATGATTTACATGGAGTCATGGTGACCTTGGGTTTGGTTACTAGGCTTAATCCAAAAGCAAACAAAATAAAGAAGTATTAGGTACGCTTTTTTCTTGGACATGGATTGCATCCACACCTGCTGCTGCAAGTAGCGTCTCCCGTCAATGATAAGCTATGTGAGTACATCTAATTCCACCTATATGCCTTGCCTTTGGACATCCTTGTTTTATTGCTCTAGACACCATCTGGCTATGGATATGTTACACCTACGTATTGGAAAGAAGGATATGATATGATGTGCCCATCCCTAAATTATATAGAAAAGGGAGGGGTTCTTTTCCTACATGACCAATTGGAATCCACACCGCTACGTATGGCACATGATCTCCTAGTAAAATGCTATAGAGTGCCTAACGCTTCTGCAGACCAGAAAGATATACCCAAGATAGCGATGGATGCCCTATTGCAGACCGGGGGTTTTTATGTAATGAAGTGAAGCTTCATTTAGTTTTTGGTTTATTGAGGGAAATGACATCAGTGTAGACAAGCGGATTTGATTCTGAGAATGGATCAGAAAATTTATAAAGCAGGGCAAGAACAAGCTGAGGCCGGGGTTGTGGTCACCGAAAATGAAACCCTTGCCCCATTATATGAATCACAACCCTACCCTACTATGTTGAATACTTAGGCTAAGAGGACTAGATTTAGAAGTAATTTGTCTGAATCTAAGAAGATTCTTGAAGACACATCTAAGAAGAGTAAATGGAGTTGGAATTCAGGCAATTCTAAACATGGTGATGAGATCGGTGTTGGTGGACAGAAATTGAAACTGTCAAATATTGGTAGTGAGCTTCACGTTGGGTCTCCACTGCCTTCAGAATGGCATCAATGTTTAGACCTTCAGGTTTGTTCTATGTTTTTCTTGATTATCTATTGTGTTTTTCTTTTATTCATGTTTTTTTCCTTTGTTGTGGATGTGGTGGAGATGAAATGGCTAGATCATAATTCCCTTACAGTAACAGAGGATTGCTACACCTGTAGATGCACTAGAATAGGCCATAAGTATAAAATCTATTATTGGATCTCCCGTGATTTTCACAAGTTGTAGCCCTGAAAATAGGTTAGACCTGCCCAGGTTCATAATAATATTGCTATGTTTACAGATAAAACTCAGGTACTAGCAATTCCAAGGGTTGGTAGACCAAAAATGTTGTGTACAGGATTTCAGATTGAAGGTTATAATATCTAAGAATTTCCTCGCTTCAAGGTTCAAGGGAGGGACCTGGACTCTTTACTTTCCCTGCGAGACCCCTTCCAGAAACACTTACGAGAGGAGTTGTGCAAGTCTTTACCTACTGTTGCACCTCTTTTTTTGTAGTAAAGTATAATTCTTTCCCAAATACTAAAATTGCGTAATCTGCTTAATATTGTTATATTTGTAAGATCCATGAGCATCCCCCAGGAATTGTAAGACTCATTGATTAACTTTGGGGATTACAACAATCTCATACAAAAATAAGCTTTCCATTACTCGAAGAATCCAACCTTTTAACAAACTAATTCAGAATATATACAAAAGGAGAAGGAAACTAAATATAGAATTAGAAAGTTAATTCCTAAATTTATGCTAACAATCTGACAGCTTCACAAGATATCCTAAATGAATTCAACTGCATTCTATCCTATTTCTAACTTAACTCTTCCATTGACAGCAAAGCTAACTCGATTCTTTCCAGAACTAGTTCACTAAATTGATTACCACTAACCTAAACATATGGAGATTCAATTAAGGGAAACCCACTCCCGTTTGTAAAATTTAGAATCCTAATTTTCGAATGGCCACATTGCAATTTAAGAGTGATTCCCCTGCATCATTTATCCTTAGTAAAAGATCTAGAGTAACCTTGGTAAGCAACACTACAACTTTGGGAGAAGAGAGGTTTGTAGTGCTTTGGAGCATAACCCAATTGTCAAAGAAAGAGCTAGTACTAATTTGCCAGATGTGAGAGGTGTGAGTACCTCCTAAATGCATACTAATTTTCCATATGTGAGAGGAAGTGATGTTTTAATTTTGGTAAAAAATTAATGACGTATTTTTTATGTTTAGCTATTTCTATAAGTCGCTGTTAATTTTTCTTAATTTTTCTAGAGGTTGAACTTTAATGAAAGGGGTTTCTAAACCCAAATTTTAATTGCAAGTAATTTGGATATGATGGGTGTATATTGCATAATGTTAGAGGGTGTCATTTATGAGTTGTGTTATATCAAGAAACCTACATCCATTTTTCAACAGTGCTCACAAGTGTTTGTCGATCCCAAGAGTTTATACACTCGATGTTTGTACTTCATGTATAAGTCGATGTGATCAGGTGGCAATGCTGTTAATCAATCCATGTATGCGTAAAGAGTCGATGCCGATTCTCATTATGCTACTCCATGTAGTCAATCCCAGAGTTGATACAGGAGTCGATGCCTTCTTATGAAAAGAAATATTCGTTAGAATATTTTTATTGAGGGCGATTCTTACAAACCTTGGTGCCATGACTAATTTTATCTTCGGGTGCCTATTTCATCAATTTTGCCTATATATCGATTTAATTGCTTAATTTTCCATTTCGCCTTTGCATTTGCTGCTGGGAGTTGATTGTTTCAGGGAGGCCCGAGCACCTTGCATAATTTTATTTTTTGACAGAAAAATGGCAGAGCAAAGTTGGAGATTAAAATTACGTGAAACGACGTCAGTTGCAACTATAATGAAATTTGTGTCCCAAGGGGACCGGAGCCTTTGAATTCATTATGAAGGATGGGTGGCTAGGATACACGTCTTTGGTATATTCCCCAAATTCATCAAGCATACACATTGAACGACAAAGATTTGTTGTGAATGGGCACCAATGTGGGAAAACCTCAAATCAAATGCGTAAGCAATTTTTCAAAATGTATTTTTGATGCAATCTTATATGCTGTCATTTTATTTTTTGTTTTTACTATTTAGAAAAACAAAATTTTAAAACCTGTTTCTAAACTCAAATTTTAAGTGCAGATAATATGAATGCTAGGAAGCGTATATTGCATAATGTTAATGTTAATGAGTATTAATTATTGATTTGTGTTATTTTTGGTAAGTAATTTTTTAGATATTTTTAGAATATTTAAAAAGAACTAATTTTTTCATGACTTAAATTCTTTAATAAAAAAAATTATTAATGAAAGATTTTTACCTTAAATTTATTAGTGAAAGAATTCTACCTTAATGGTTGAAAAGGTAACTTTTTTATACCAGGAAAGAAATAAAAATAAATAAATAAAATTGAAATGATCGGGCAAAAAGACAATTGCTAATCCAATTCTATTGGCATCGTTTTTTTCCTAATCCAATTCTGTTGCCATCGTTTTTTCTTCATCCAATTCTTCCCAGGTCAAAGGTCGGATGTGCTAGTTATATATAAATCAATTTTACAATTCTCAATTGGTTGTAGTCGGGAAGATAATCCACGGAGGACAATGTGAATCCGAAGAGAGTCTCTCTAGATGGCGGACCGGCGGAGCTGCACTGTTCCACCTATTTAGCAATCTAGGAAACGTGTTCCTCTTTCCAATTTGACAAATCAGGCATCCGCCCAATGTAAGCATGTCGTTCCCCATAGCCAGGTGAAAGCATTTTCCAATTTCTGCCCAAATGGATTTTCTTGGTTTTGGCATTTGTATTCAGAGAATGCAAGGGTTTTAGGTTTTTTTTGGTATTTATTCTAATTTTACTGGGCAATTTGCTTTTGAAAATTTCTATCTGAAATTGTAAGAAAATGATTGCTTTGTCTTAAAAGGATCTATTAGCCAATCAGCATCTTCAAAATCCAGGGCTAGAGGGACTCCCAACAGCACAAGAGACTCTAAAATTCAAAAGGGTCTTGCAAAATCCTCTATTCCCAGACACACTGTAAAACCCAATAATGTTGGTCTAAGGGTTCTGAGAAACAATGTGGCCTGTAGTATCTCTAGTTCCTCTAATACGAACAATAGGATTTCATCTACAGGGGGAAATATTTCAAATACAACTACTTCTCTTTCTTCAATTATTACAGAGGCTCTACCCATCAATGGCAATGCCTCAGATATTGCTTCGTTGGAGCAGAAAACCTTGTAGAACCTGTACATATCAAAGCATCATTTAAAGTCAAAACCATTGGGAATGACAAATCCATTTGGGTAGGGTTTTCCTGTTGCTTTCTATTTTCTTGTTTTCCTCAAAATTTTCAAAGAACACTTTTAGACGCTCTCTATTTTCTTGTTTTCCTCAAAATTTTCAAAGAACACTTTTAGACGAACATGTAGCAAAGTTGAATATGAAATAACATTGTGGTTTTAGTCACAATACTAATTCTGAAACTTCAATAGGGGCCTTAAACTCATCATAATCATCACAACTAAAGGACACAGTGCTATATTGTGAAACATTCGTTATATTCAAGTTGCCACAAGGGGCATCTCCAAACTAGTATGAAACCAATGTGTTCGATTTCTTATGCTAACTAGTTTAACTAGCACACAGCTTAGATTAGCTGTACTTATTCAAAGAGTTGAGTGTAATCAATTACGTAAATAAGGTAAGTAAACATACTCCCTCTATCAAAATTCTATTTCACTTATCCTTAGTCAACCAGTTCCTATCCTTCCGTTACAATTTCAGCTTTCAGTTACAGGTGTAACATATGATCAATAGAAACGCTGCATTCCTCGTCCACCCTGTTTCGTGTGTGGCTGGGTAGTGGCCCCAACAGGGCAGCCAAAATTAATAATGTCTTCTTTGAATGGAGTACAGTGTACACATAGGAACAAGCAAAAACTATATGCTACAAAGATTGGTACCATTGTGGATACTATTTGCGTAACTGCACTAATGGGTTCCTCACTAGATCTGTAGTCCTTGCAAGAGGCAAAATCTATTTGCCATTCTTTCTTCTCTGTACACCACTAGGCCTTTCTACTTGCCAATGATATGGGGCCACTAACTACTAAACTGTACCATATATTTTTGTATATCGATTTCGCACAATCTAATTCTCTGTTCTCCTTGTTGACACTGCATGCTAGTCTGATATGTCTGATGTAGGACCTCCGTCTTCTTAAAAGTATACGCTTGTAACTATGCCACATCCCCATTTTCATAAAATTTGAGTAATGGTTCTCCTAATTGTTCTGTTCAAGTTGAATGGATAGGTTCAAAGCAGATTGATTTAATTTTTTTTCAGAATTACACTCTGTCAAGGTCGAAATATTATTGTTGGTTGGGATTGTTCAGTAAAATAATTTTCATTTGGGGTCATTGGTTAAAGCCTGTATTTGTATATTCAAGGTGATCAACTATATGAGATCCACAGGGGAGTGGTATTTGTGTAAATGTGGTAGCCCTATCACAAGCTCCCAGATATGTACTAGCTACGACACCTTATTAATGAATTGCATTCATTATTCTCTCCATACATTCTGTGTTTCGTGTGTTTATTTCATAGGCATATATCATTCTAAAAATCGAACAAAACCTCTGTTGTAATCTGATTATGTTGTAAGGATTCACTATTTCTGATTACACTTTGTTTGTTGCAATGTGTTCAGACAAAATATAAACTTTATCTTGTAATGGATTTTAAAAATGGTGGGCATCTCTTCTTTCAGCTTCAACGACAAGGGCTCTTCAGGTAATCTTCTAATGCCTCAGCCATCTACATTGTGGTTTTAGTCACAATACTAATTCTGAAACTTCAATAGGGGCCTTAAACTCATCATAATCATCACAAATATAGGACACAGTGCTATATTGTGAAACATTCGTTATATTCGAGTTGCCATAAGGGGCATCTCCAAACTAGTATGAAACCAATGTGTTTGATCTCTTATGCTAACTAGTTCAACTAGCACACAGCTTAGATTAGCTGTACTTGTTTAAAGAGTTAAGTGTAATCAATTAAAAGTCATTTGTAACAGATATAATTCAGCAGCTATCTGGGCCACTTCTTGTTCGAATGATCCATTCAAGAGATGGTTCAAAGGTTGGCGCACTTTGTATTATACATAGCGGTGCTAAGGTTTGTTGACAGTTCTTGTTCATCTTGTTTGAATTTCTGAACTAGCTATCATGTACTTTTTGAATGAAATGCAAAGCTGAGATTCATTATCAATTGTTCAAAACCTAAGGGGAGGATTTTCCTCTCTTAATGCCCAATTTAATTTGAGGGAAGGAATTGCTGGTAGGATAGGATAAATGTTATCCACAATTCAATGTATAATGACATTTACAACAACGCATTCTTCTGTCCTTTATATTTAATGTATATCTGATAATTCTGTTTGGCATTGGATGAATGTTGGTCTTTCGTGTTTTCCTCATGAACATCTAATTCAGTTCTTTGTTTATTCAGGAAAGGAAAAAGATTGTGAAGGGAATTAAAGGGCACGTGGTAAAGATTGCTCATGATGAATATGGATGTGTGGTGAGTATCGATGGCTTAATTCTATATTGTGGATGCCATTTACATGAAGCTTTTAGTTTCTCATCTTTAACCCTAGTTGATGTGACCCAGGGAGTGGTTATATTGGCATTGTAATATTGAAGACCATTTTGTGAAAATCTTATTACAATTATGACTACCTATCTATTAAGAGCATTAAGGTAGGTCCATAAGATATTGGAGAATACTTAGGATAATTTATTTTATTAAAATAATCTATATGAATATTTGTGTAAAATTAGAGGTAAAGTAATCATAGGTGTTGTCATGTTGTCAAAGGTCAACGATTATTACTAAAAACATATAAACCTTGACTAATCATATTAATTCTTAAAATACCAATTATAAAAATAATTAGTAACAACCACATTTTTAAAAGTGATTTATGTAAAAGTATAGACCAATATCAATTATAAACATATATTTAAAAATGATTAATATAAATACAGATACTAATATGCAATTTTTTATAATAAAAAACCAAACGACTAGCGTAAACAACTTCTAACTTCTTATGATGAAAAAGCAAAATTGGTAACAATTGATTATGAGCTTCCTTTCTTACATCTTCATTTCCTATTTTAAGAAATTTAATAATGAAAACCGATCATCATCTTGCTTTGGCATATAGCTTCATTTGTACACTGATAAAAAGGAGCACACTGATAAAAAGGAGTAGATGATTCCCCTTTGGATGTGATATATTAACTTTTAGCTTAACTATTAGATACAATTATTAACTCAACTCCAATAATTTTATATCTATTACCTTAACTTTAACTCTAATTCGGTTATCTTGGATAACTATTATATAACTATTAAGTTAACTCCAATAATGATACAACTATTAATTTAAATTTAGATAAACATAATAATTAAAACTTGACAATAACAAACTATTAAAAAAACCTATAGTTGTATTCTAATTACTCCATCTCTTAACCTGAAAAATCATCCCATCCCCAATACAATGAAACCATGTAATGTGCTTGGATCAATGCAATCTATAAGCTTACATAGTAACTTATCCTATTTTCACAAAATGTTACTATGAAATGTTTAACTACGCTTACAAATAATTTCAGTCTTATCCGTAGCCACTTTGTAACAAAATCTTCTAACGGTTAATGTAAGTGATAGTATAATTTGCATCATCATTTTGACGTTACTCGTCTAATAAGGTAAGTAAACATACTCCCTCTATCAAAATTCTATTTCACTTATCCTTAGTCGACCAGTTCATATCCTTCCGTTACAATTTCAGCTTTCAGTTACAGGTGTAACGTATGATCAATAGAAGCGCTGCATTCCTCATCCACCCTGTTTCGTGTGTGACTGGGGTAGTAGCCCCAATAGGGCAGCCAAAATTAATAATGTCTTCTTTGAATGGAGTACAGTGTACACATAGGAACAAGCAAAAACTATATGCTACAAAGATTGGTACCATTGTGGATACTATTTGCGTAACTGCACTAATGGGTTCCTCACTAGATCTGTAGTCCTTGCAAGATGCAAAATCTATTTGCCATTCTTTCTTCTCTGTACACCACTAGGTCTTTCTACTTGCCAATGATATGGGGCCACTAACTAGTAAACTGTACCATATATTTTTGTATATCGATTTCACACAGTCTAATTCTCAGTTCTCCTTGTTGACACTGCATGCTAGTCTGATATGTCTGACATAGGACCTCCGTCTTCTTAAAAGTATACGCTTGTAACTATGCCACATCCCTGTTTTCATAAAATTTGAGTAATGGTTCTCCTAATTGTTCTGTTCAAGTTTAATGGATAGGTTCAAAGTGGATTGATTTAGTTTTTTTTTTCAGAATTACACTCTTTCAAGGTCGAAATATTATTGTTGGTTGGGATTGTTCAGTAAAATAATTTTCATTTGGGGTCATTGGTTAAAGCCTGTATTTGCAGATTCAAGGTGATCAACTATATGAGATCCACAGGGGAGTGGTATTTTTGTAAATGTGGGTAGCCCTATCACAAGCTCCCAGATATGTACTTGCTAGGGCACCTTATTAATGAATTGCATTCATTATTCTCTCCATACATTCTGTGTTTCGTGTGTTTATTTCATAGGCATATATCATTCTAAAAATCGAACAAAACCTCTGTTGTAATCTGATTATGTTGTAAGGATTCACTATTTCTGATTACACTTTGTTTGTTGTAATGTGTTCAGACAAAATATAAACTTTATCTTGTAATGGATTTTAAAAATGGTGGGCATCTCTTCTTTCAGCTTCAACGACAAGGGCTCTTCAGGTAATCTTCTAATGCCTCAGCCATCTACATTGTGGTTTTAGTCACAATACTAATTCTGAAACTTCAATAGGGGCCTTAAACTCATCATAATCATCACAACTATAGGACACAGTGCTATATTGTGAAACATTCGTTATATTCGAGTTGCCATAAGGGGCATCTCCAAACTAGTATGAAACCAATGTGTTCGATCTCTTATGCTAACTAGTTCAACTAGCACACAGCTTAGATTAGCTGTACTTGTTCAAAGAGTTAAGTGTAATCAATTACGTAAATAAGGTAAGTAAACATACTCCATCTATCAAAATTCTATTTCACTTATCCTTAGTCAACAAGTTCCTATAGTTCCGTTACAATTTCGCTTTCAGTTACAGGTGTAACATATGATCAATAGAAGCGATGCATTCCTCATCCACCCTGTTTCGTGTGTGGCTGGGGTAGTGGCCCCAACAGGGCAGCCAAAATTAATAATGTCTTCTTTGAATGGAGTACAGTGTACACATAGGAACAAGCAAAAACTATATGCTACAAAGATTGGTACCATTGTGGATACTATTTGCGTAACTGCACTAATGGGTTCCTCACTAGATCTGTAGTCCTTGCAAGAGGCAAAATCTATTTGCCATTCTTTCTTCTCTGTACACCACTAGGCCTTTCTACTTGCCAATGATATGGGGCCACTAACTCGTAAACTGTACCATATATTTTTGTATATCAATTTCACACAGTCTAATTCTCAGTTCTCCTTGCTAACACTACATGCTAGTCTGATATGTCTGACGTAGGACCTCCGTCTTCTTAAAAGTATACGCTTGTAACTATGCCACATCCTCGTTTTCATAAAATTTGAGTAATGGTTCTCCTAATTGTTCTGTTCAAGTTGAATGGATAGGTTCAAAGCGGATTGATTTAGTTTTTTTTCAGAATTACACTTTGTCAAGGTCGAAATATTATTGTTGGTTGGGATTGTTCAGTAAAATAATTTTCGTTTGGGGTCATTGGTTAAAGCCTGTATTTGCAGATTCAAGGTGATCAACTATATGATATCCACAGGGGAGTGGTATTTGTGTAAATGTGGGTAGCCCTATCACAAGCACCCAAATATGTACTTGCTACGACACCTTATTAATGAATTGCATTCATTATTCTCTCCATACATTCTGTGTTTCGTGTGTTTATTTCATAGGCATATATCATTCTAAAAATCGAACAAAACCTATGTTGTAATCTGATTATGTTGTAAGGATTCACTATTTTTTATTACACTTTGTTTGTTGTAATGTGTTCAGACAAAATATAAACTTTATCTTGTAATGGATTTTAGAAATGGTGGGCATCTCTTCTTTCAGCTTCAACCAAGGTCAGATTTATAAATTTGCAAGAAGACTTTTGATGTATATGTTTCAAGGTTAACTTTGTTAATTGACATCTACGAATTCTATTGGATTTGTGCAGATCCACTAGGAGTTCAAGGAAAGAAAGTCAGCCAGCAGGGGGACATTGAGGTATGAATTATTTTGTAGGTTAAATATTTAGTTTCTCTGAAGATTAATTCAATATCCAAATTCTGTAATTTCATACCCTTTGTACTGTATTTACAATTTCAATGTTTGTATGCTGTCTCTTGTGTCTTCTATTTTCAATCTATGTTTTGTAAGTCTGACCTATTTTCTTTCTATATAAATTTGAACATATAAATGACTGCAGGTTTGGGTTGGGCCGCTGTCCAACCGCAGAGTTGCGGCAATCCTATGGAACAGAAGTGGTTCACAAGCATCTATAACTGCCAAATGGTCTGACATTGGCCTTCCCTCTAATGTAGTTGTTCAAGCTAGAGACTTGTGGGCTGTATGACTACTTCCTCTTATTTTTCATTATATTTCTCTTTTCACATCATTATCACAATTACCACAACTAAATTTGTGTTTTAGGCATTACTAAAATTTTATGTGGGGTTTCACATAATTTTCTTCATACCCCCAGTGTCAACTAGTTACATTCACATTATCGGATGCACTGCAGAGAGCAGTACTTCACCTGCCCTTACACAAAATGCTCTAATCAACAACTCAACTTGGTTATAGAACTTCCTAAAGCTTGAACCCAGCAATTGCTAGAGTGTCTGAGGCAAATATGGGAATCAGCTGCAAGTCAAAGCTGCTGATGGGAGACTTCTTTGTCAGAGCACCTAAAGGCTTAATCTCTGGATCAAGTTAGTATATCTTAGAAGGTTTTTTTGAGGATAGAATGTAGATGTATGGTTAGGAAATGGCCTGATACTGACTTCTTCCCATTCCCTTTTTGACATTGCAGCACTCATACCTTCGATCAAGCTTAAAGGGCAGCCTCACATCATCAGTTGCTTCACATGCTTACAAAATGTACATTCTCAGCCCTTTGGGATAAACCCTCACCAAAACAACCTATCCTTCCGAGTATGAAGCATAATGGAATTCTAATTTAAGCTGTTTCTTGATGCAAAAAGAAATATAGTTTGTGTAATTTTTCTAGGCCATAATTTCAACCGATTCTTCTGAGTATGAAGCATAATGGAATTCTAATTTCCAATATGTTGAAACAGTAGAACATCTAGGGACAATAAATCTAATGGAACAAGAGGAATAAGTGCAAATAAAGTTGTTAACTCATTTTGGAAGGTCTTGGTCCAAATAGGATCTTCAGGTTGACCTTGTCTACATTTAGTTAAGTCTATCAAGGCATGGTTCTGCACAGAACAAGACTAAAAACAATTAAGAGGAATGACAAGGAAATCCAGGTTTATAATTCAATGAAACAATGCATCCACTTCAAAGATAACCATGGAATGATAACACCATATCCACATAATTAATATGAGCTTGATAGTGGATACAAATTTTACAATCGCACATGAGATATTTCATTAGGTTGCCTAGCATTCAAAGGTTTCTCATGTTCATAATTAGGCAAAATAACAGGAGATTTCCTTCTCCCTTCAGAGAAAATATTTCATGAATTAACTCTAACTGTAGATATACCATGACTTTGGGACATACTGCGACATTGTTGGATTCTAGCTTCAAATTTTTTGGATTCAACCCTGCATCCTTGCATCTTAAGCATCCTAAAGGTTGAATTTTTGTTTCAATTCTTTCTGCCCCAACTTGACCATCCTTAGATTGGCATGAATACTGCACCAAAGAAATATCACACTCGTTGGAAGACTCTTCACTATCGCCTGGGAACACACCACCCTGTGAGAGTGCACACTCTTCAATTGTAGATGAAACAGAGTCAAGACCAATCTCTGAAGTCTTGACCTTGAACTCGTCTTTCTCAGTCTCTTTTTCATCTTTGTTAAAAAAATTTCCTGTCATGCATGGCACATATAACCCTGCTATTGTTGCTTCCTTGACATCCTTTTCAAGGTTGTCAAGATAACCAAGTTTTCCTCCACCTTGGGTGCTAGGATTCCCTACACTAAAACATCCTAATAAATGTTAAGGTTACTCTGCACCAGCTACAAGGATATTAAGTGTTCAGTAAACTATTTTAATTTTTAACTTTTAGCTCCATGCCATTATCAATATATAGGAGTAACTGTTCCTTTAGAAATCTTTTTGTCAGTATCTCTTATTTCACTCTGAACTTCAGAATCTAAATATACCCAAATAAATTAAATTATCTTGCTTCGTACTTTCCAAGTTGAGAATCGTTTCTTCATCATTTCCCCACTTTCATGGAGGGGTCCCCTTTTGCTGAAATAACTAAAGTCTGTCCCCTTCCAAGGAGGCTTGCTTCTGGGCAACATGCAGTGTTTTGCCATTATGGAATAAAGGGTTTCAAAGGTACAAAGCCATATGTGCAAGGCTGCAAGGATTAACTTAGCAACTGATTCAGGAGAGCAAGAAGCAACATTACAATGTAAGGATATCATGTCAAAAGCTCTCTCCTGAAAATGTTGCTGCTGGGATTGTGGCTGAATATGAAGGGACGAGTGGTGAGCTTGTTGATGATTTGATATCTAGAATTCTATCTTCATCAGATTCTTCAGGTCATTTCAATTTAGCAGAGGAAATTCGTGGCAATGTCATGGGTATGATGTTTCATGGTTGATGGTTGTCTGACAACATCGGGAATTATAAGTGGTGTGCTCACAAGACTTGCACAGCATCCAAAAATTCAAGCCAAGGTAAAAGGTTTATTTCATTCATTGTATGTTTATGTTTAAGGCTTTAAGCATGTGTTTTTTCTCTCTTATATGAGTAAGCTATGTTGTCTATTCTTCTGGGGTTGAGTTACTGATGAGACTACCATTTTGATTTCCAGAATACATTGCATTTGAAGTACCTTATTCTAATTCATTTACAAAGTTGCTGTAAACCAGGACTACCACTTTGCATGTGCAGGGTGCATTTTTGCGGCAGCTGTTACTTTAATGCAAAGTTGTAAGAATATTTGAATTTATAGAAAGTCTTAATTTCTTTGTATGCATCAAAAGTGGCTTGGTTTTAGTTTTAGCAATTTTATACATGTGTTTTTATCTATAGTTTAGCATAAGCTTAGCCTCATGAGCTTGAAATGAAAAACAAATTTATCATCACATGTGCATTTCCCGATAGTTTAGTTCTTTTGTGTGCCTTTCAGAGTTGGACTGGATTAGTGGTTTGAGAAAAGAAATGGGTGTAGAATTGAAAATCTCAAGTTCTGAATACTTACTTTGTAGTGAAGCATGTTCCATTGTAGATTTCCAGGAAATCGATAACAAACACAGTCTAAGGTACCACATGCATAGATTTAGAATCCAAAGACCTAGCTAGCATAAAGTAGAAACATAACTTTCTGTGAAGACAAAGTGCGTGAATTTCATTCAGGAACATTATTGAAATTAAATTCATTTGAATTGTTAGTTGTGGAAATCTTGAACTAGCCTGCGTTGCTGTGAAAATCAAACAACTTGAGAAAATAATAAAATCGAATGTAGCCAGTGTTAGATGTGCCTTGGTAATAATATTTTTGCCTAAAATGTTTTATGTCGTATTATTGCATGGAACATATATGGTTGCTCAATTAATAGATGCTATTGATCCTTCTTGTTTCATTATTTCTTTCAATTTCTCTGCCCTTTGTTCTCTTTATAAATCTCAGAGGAAGCGTAATTTAAGTAGACTAAGATGGTTCTACAAATATAATGTTTGATTTGTATTTGACCATGTTATCTCTCTCCATTTTCTCAAATATTCTTCGTTTCAGGAGTGCCAAAGGAAAGCGCGCTTTCCTTTTCTTTTGGCTTCATGCTTTTTGATTTGAGAATTTGTTTGACTGTTTTAGGTTTATAAAGAAATTGTTTCAATCTGTGGGAGATCAATACCACCAAGTGCAATCAATGTGTAGAAAATTCATTTTCTCTTGGCAACTGTTCATGGGTCTGCTCGGCTTTTACCTGCTGGACCACTTCTGCAGCGATGTTCATTAAAGCATGGTATTGCTCCACTTTGACTGAAATGCGGACATTATTTACTCAATATTGATATGAATAGACTTTGCAATAATTTTCATAACTAGATATATAGTAACAATCAGCCTTAATATGGGAATTTGATAACTTATACCATCTCCATAATTTATGGTAAGGCATAAAGTAGTTTACCAAATATTTGATCTTCGAATATGAAAACAGAGAAAGAGTAAATTGTCTATGGGTTGCCGGGTCAAGTTTCTATTAGAAACTCATTGCAGATCCGTATGCAAATATTAGAGGACTTTTTTCACATATGTTGGACAACTAGCTAGGTCATACCCTCTCTTACTCTTACCGTCTGCTCTGCCCTACCTCTATCCTCTCGCAGAAACATACCCTATGTTATAATGCTGTACTAATGGTAGGTTTTGAACAATTCTTCATGAACTTTGTACTTGTAAATATAACTCCACACCAAAATACGAGACCCAGGTCTTAGTGAGGCTCTTATATTCCATTGAAGAAGCAATGCATCCCACGTGGGGAGTCAGAGTGGAAGGCGTAAACATGCCATAGGGCCTCAAGGGAATTGGATCTTAAAAATAATTCATAATCAGATAATCAGGGCAGGGCACTTTCACATCCCACTCAAGCAAGATGGAGACATGCTTTATTACCCTTACGAAGAAATAGTTTCTTCTAGGCAGTTCAAATGGGGAATATGAACCTCATCATGATTTTCTCTATCCCTTGCTTCATCATAAATGTGCATTTCATGGTCAAGTAAATTCCTTCATTTTGAAAGTCACAAATCTTGATAAGAATATGCCTTTATGCAACTGTGCATTATAAGAACACTGTTGAATACTAGTCTCTCCAACCTTTTCCATAGGTTTAGTCAATCTCAAAAGCTTACTGGAATCTAAATTTTATTGTAGTCTTATTTTAGGTGATCATACATTCTAAGGAAAGTTCAGTTCTTATCAATGGTTATTTCTCTCTGTGAACTGTTGTCCAATCATCATGGAAGCTGTTTCAAATTCTGTACATCTCAACATAGAGCTGATATATATTTTGTTATACCTAATAGTTTGCAAGTTTTTCAAGTTTAATTCATGCTTAAGCAGTTGTCCTGCCTTTCAAATAACTGGTATCGTCACCTAGAATCCAAATATACAACCCTTTAAAGGTTTCTCTAAAGACACAATGTTGTAGGAGCAGGGTATTTCTCTTTATATTTGCAACATGACTCTTTATTTATTGAATCCACTATAAGGTTCCCTTATAGCCAAGGAATATTGATTCACAAAGCATAACTCCTCCATACAAAATGGTACATTTGAAACAGTAAATGATTCAATGCTAAATACTTGCAATACTTGTAATTCCCCAAGTCAAAATACTTGCAATTCTTTGAATTCTAGGTCTAGAGATCATTTTTGCAAGACATTACGGTGCATAGGGAGTCAAGTCTCTAATTTTGCAAATGATAATCGTCGAGTCTCCATTAGAAATAAGTTTCTGAATCTTCCTGGCTCTTGGAATGTTTATCACTTGTCTTAAAGCTAAAATAGGCTTCACAATAAAATAGGCTTCACAATAAGAGAAGAAACCTTTTGCAGTTTGGTCACAACCATAGACCTGCTTATTATGGAACCTTCTCAAAGAAAAGGTGAAACTTTGCATAATTTTAAGTTTATTAATTATCAAAGCAACATGTTGTGTTTTAATTTTGATAGCCCATGATGAGGAACATCTGAAACACCTTGAAGCTCATGGATTCTTAATATTGCAGTAGACAAGAGGGAAAGTTTTATTTCTAACTCTTTGTTTTTGATGCAGTGATGGCATTGGGTTTCGAAATCCTTTCAGGAAGGACTCTTCTTTGGACTATGAGAATGATAATGATGAAGAATGGAAAGAGGTATTCATCACTAAATCTCTTTGGTAAGAGTATTTGTAGTATTTTTATTAGCTTTAGTTACAGGGAAAATTGTACATAGCTCTCAGGAATTAGTTTATCATAAATACTAGTTACTAGTAAGTTGTAATAGTAATAATTATGTAGTTTGTAGATTGATATCTATCATAAATTTGTTTGAATATTATCATTTTCAATCAATAACAACTTCTTAAAGGGTGCTAGCTCAATGGTAGAGCGCCTGCCTAATTATAGGCAGGAGGTTGGTGGTTCGATTCCTCCATGCCCTATCATAAATTTGTGACTACAAAAATGACTAAATTCGCAAATATACGACTATTAGTAATTAATTTCCCGTATCTTAGTCGTATTTAACTTAGTCATTAATATGTTAACGTCTAGTAGTTTATTTAGTCGTATATTTGGTCATTAATGGTTGCAATCAGTGACTAAATCAACGACTAAATCAATGACTAACTCAGTGACTAAATCAATGACTAAATCCATGACTAAATCAATGACTAAATCATTAACTATCAATGACTAAAACAGTGACTAAATCATTGACGATCAATGACTAAATCATTGTCTATCAATGACTAAATCAATGACTACTAAGTCAAGATATTAATGACTAGTGAAATACGACTAGCTATAAGATAGTGGAAATTTGCTACTATTAGTCACCGACTCAAAAATAGTCATTTATAGCTTGATTTTAGTCATTTTTTTAGTCATTAATTTCTCATTTTCTACTAGTGATAGTACATCTTTGAATCCAAACTGATTACTAAATTTGTGAGGTCAAATGACCTAGCGTAGCATCTAAGGGGTCTTAGGATTCACTTGATTAAAGTTATTTGACTGTTATTCATCAACAAAGAAATGAACCTAGATATCCATCTACCCTTGCACATAGTTAGGGTAGATAGGAGTGCATGCCACTCATCCTTGTACGTGAAGTGTTGAGAATAATGAACTAACAAGGTTGAGCATTTCCTTTTAAAACATAGATTTTAAAACATTAGTTTATATTGTTCGGGTACATATGGTACTCCAAAAATACCGAACACCTAGAGCAGCCACTCACACAAATAGATCACAGATCAACACATTGATGTTTTCATGTGGTTTAAACCCTCGAAAGGGAAACACTCCATGGCCCCAACCAAATAGCTACTTGAGGCAGTTTATTATGCAAAAGAAAGAAAGTTACAAATGAGCTTCTCATAATCGATCAACTAGCTAGTGACCCTCCATGCTCTTTAAATATATATCATGGACCAATCGGGTGTTAAGACACATATCAAAGGTAGTTATGATCTAAGAGAAGATGAATCGTTGGATCACTCTATGTCTAGAACATATTGTGACCGTCGGATTAGATCTTGACAAATGCATACTAAAGAAACACATGTTTCCTAACAGATATATTATAACAAGTTGATATTAAATAACTCCTATGTGTCTAAATATCCTAACATCCCCCCTTAAGAACAACTTGGGATAGGATTGAAGGATTTACAAAAGTGACACTATTAGGAGAAGGAAGGGGGCATTAAATCCTATCCCCCCTTAGTGACAAGTTCATGAACTCTTAAAATTGACCGAGGTTTAGAAAACTTCGTTTCTGTAAGAGACTTAGTGAAGATGTTTGCAACTTGATCATCTGTAGAGAAAAACAACACTTCAAAAATGTGATCATGAACAAGATTTCTGATGAAGTGCATATGTATCTCAATGTGTTTGTTGTGTTAATTTTGAACCGGATCTTTGGTGAGCTTGATGGCACTTTGATTGTCTCACCAAAGTGGAGTAGGCTATTGTTGTTCGAATACAAACTTTGAGAGGATATATCGAAGCCATAAATCTTCCTGACTAGCATTAACCGCGACTCGATATTCTTCTTATGCTAAAGAAAGAGCAAGAGCTTGTTGTTTCTTACAATCCCAAGTGATAGGTCCAGATCCCAGACTAAAAACATAACTTGCAGTAGAATTTCGATCATCAGGATGGTTGGCCCAATCCAAATCAGTGAAACCAACCAACAAAGGAGTCCTCCTGTACTGTAATGAATACTAAACTGAATTGTACCCCGAATACGTCAATGTATTATTTTTGCTGCTTTCCAGTGACTTTCATGGGGTGTTTGCATATAGCTGGAAACATGACCAACGACAAAGGAAATATCAAGACGAGAATGGGTCAAGTATAAGAGATGACCAACAAGCTGACAATACAAGGTGCATCTACTCTAGGTGAAGTACAAGTGGCATAAAGTTTGACTCCATATTGGAAGGGAGAAGGGGATGGTTTACAATCTTCCATGTGAAAGCGACGAAGAAGGTCATAAGAATACTTCAGCTGAGAAAGAAAGATTCCTTCTTTGGTTTGCAAGACTTGGAGACCAAGAAAATAATGCAAATGTCCTAAGTCTAACATTTCAAAATTTTGCTTAAGACTAGATTTCACATGGGTAAAAAGATTAGAGTCACTACCAGTAAGACTAAGATCATCAACATATAGAACATGGATGATGAGATGGTTTCCTAATTTCTTGGTATAGACATTGGGGTCATAATGACATCTATAAAAACCAGTGTCAAGTAGAAAGCTATCCATTTTGGCATACCAAGCTCGAGGAGCTTGCTTAAGGCCATATAAGGATTTCTTAAGGCAACAAACAAGGCTAGAATTATTCTGAACATATCTAGTTGGTTGTTCCATGTAAATTTCCTCCTGTAAATCGCCATGTAAGAATGCAGACTTGACATCTATTTGATGGACTTCCCATTTATGTAAGGTAGTAAGGGAAAGAACAAGGCGGATGGAGTTCATTTTACGACATGAGAAAAGGTTTCATTGTAGTCAATCCCTTCAACTTAGGAAAAACCTTTGGCAACTAACATTTCCTTAAGTATTTCAACACTTCCATATGATGCATACTTAGTTCTATAGATCCATTTACATCTGATAAGTTTTCTTCCTTTTGGAAGAGGTATAAGATCCCAAGTATCATTTTCCATTAAAGAACAACATTCTTCATACATAGCCGCATTCCAATCTGGATTTCCTTAAGATTCTACAAAAGTCTCTGGATCATGATTTAATGAAACTTGAGCCAAAAGAGAAGAGGCTCGCTGAAACTAAGAACGTGTTTGTCGTTGATCTCTAGGATAACCGATAAGATCACCACCTGCTTCACATGTTGAATGGGGCCATTGAGAAAGCAATTGTGCTGGTGCAACTAGAGGAAAATGAGCATACGGTGGTGGATTTTCATCCTCATTATTATCATCATAAACTGGAGTTGGAAATATGTCAAGGAAGTTGGAAGTAGAAGAAGGCATAAGCGTTGAATCAGGATCACAGGCCAAGAGATTTTCATCAAATTTAACACCTCTTCTAATGATAATATCATGAGAATGTAGCTGAAGAATTCTATAACCTTTTACATCTTCAAAATATCCAACAAATATGCACTTTTCACTTTTAGGCTGCAATGCTTTCCATTTTTCATCCAAAATGTGAGCCCATACTTCACTACAAAACACACTGAAGTGACTTACATCTGGTTAATTTTACTCCATGCTCCTTCTAGTGTGATACCTTGTAAAGATTTAGTGGGGGTGTGATTAACTATGTAATTTGCAAAATTTATGTCTTCAACCCAAAATTGAAGACTTAGTCCCTTAGCTTGGATCATACAATTACCCATTTCTTTTGAAGTGCGGAGCTTTCGTTCAACTACACCATTTTGCTGTGGTGTATATGGAATAGTGTGTTGTTGTTGGATTCCTTGTTTAGTGCAGAAAGTAACGAACTTGTTGTTAACATATTCTCCTCAATTATCAGATATTAACTTAAGAATTTGATGACCAGATTGTTTTCAACAAGGGCCTTGTAGGCCAATAACACGTTAAATACTTCGCTCTTAAATTTTAGGAAATAAAGCCAAGTGCGTCTGGAGTAATCATCAGTGAACATTAGTTAAGAAATACTTGAAACTAGAAAAGGAAGAAGATGGAAGAGGACCACACAAGTCACTATGCATAATCTCCAAGAGAATCGAGGCATGCTAAGAGGGACGTTTATGATGATTTTTGAGTACACATCTGGAACAAACACCATCCCTTGTAGATACCATTGGAATACCTGTAACCATATTGTATTTACATAGTTGTTGCAATGAATGATAATTTAAGTGTTCAAATTGCTCATTCCTAAGTTTGCTCAAGTCATCACTATGAGCAACAAAAACTGAAGGAAAAGGTGATGACCCAAAGTTATTAAATTTGTACAACCTGGTAATATCATCAGCAATTTTGGTAGCTAGGACATGCTTAGGATCTTTAAAATCTTTGATTACAACTTGGTGAGTTGTAAACGTTACAATTTTACCTTCACCAGAATAAGTGTTTTGATAGTCCAACAACACATTACAAGAAATTCATGGAACACATAGTACATCACTAAACTGATCATTATCTACTAGAATTATTCCATATCATACAACACTTAGAGATCTATTATCACCAATAAATATTTGTTTGGTGTTACATTCATGCATAGTAAAAAATATGGCTTGATCCTTAGCCATATGATAAGATGCTCCAGAATCAATGAGCCACTCATTTGAAGTAGAAGAAGAAGATGCAATATAAGAAAAAGCAGAAGCACAAAGTGCATGTCATGAGATGTAGAATCTAAAGATGTATCTAGGTTGATGTGGTGCTTCTTCATTGCTGCTTCCAAGGCTGCCATCTTCTTGAAACATTTTGATTCATCGCGATTATCTTTCCCGCAATAGTTGCAATGACGCTAAGTCGTTTTACCTTTTGGCTTGGTGCCTTTGCCAATTTTTAAAGAATGAGCCAACTAAGAGGGTTTGGGACCCTTTTTTGGCTTATTATTACGATGATTTTGTTTCTTGGGAGGCGTGGAATTTTATTTCTGTTGTGCCAATAAGGATTTCCCATATGTATATGCATGGCTAATCATTCTAAGATGTATGAGTTTATCTTTCTCTCTAATCAAGGAATCACAAAAGGATTAAAGAGTAGGCTCTATATTGCTAGTTGGAACCAAGGATTCTTTCATGGAGTAGAATGTAGATACAAAAAAGAATATGCAGGTTCAAGTTTTGAAAGAATATGATAAATGCATTGCTTGTCTACCCTTTTAATTTTGCATTCTGCACATAAGAGTCTAAGAGTTTTGTTCTTAGATAAATAATATTGAATGTGGGAAAAATAATTTGGATTTAAAGAAATAAACTTATTTTTGAGTTGATGACCTCGAATTTCATTGTGTTTACCAAACACAACTTCAAACTTTTCTCAAGCTTTATCCGGTTCATCAATTCTAGATAGGTGGAATCACAAATCAGTAGAGATTGACATCCCAATCAATCCATGAGCTTCATCACATTTATTTTCCCATTTAATTTTCTTATCATCATTAGTGGGTTCTTTTTCTTTCCCTGAGGCAATTATGTAAAGTCCCTTACTTCATGGGACATCCTCCATACGAGATTTCCATGATAAATAGTTGTAATTGGTATGTAGAATATCACAAAGGGTGGCCATGCTATAAAATAAATGATCTAAAAACAAAAACCAATGGTCTGGATGCAAAGAGCTCGAAAAACCAAGTGGTTAAAAAATGCAGCGCTAAAAGCTGACTTCGGATGAGGAAGTTATGCTTGATTAAAAAAAAAAATGAAGATGACCCCAAGAGAGATGTGGCAGATGATGATTGACCAAGTGAAAAAAATACCCCCCCCATGCTTCCCAAGAATAACCTTTTAAACTCACTTTACAAGAAAGTTGCTTTATGTGAATCACTTTTGTAAAATAAGTGAAATTCACTTTTACAAGGATGTTACTTCAGATATTGTAGAAAAAACTAAAAGACTTTAAGTGACTCGCTTTTATAATTTAAGTGAGATGCACATTTACAATAAGGTAACTTAAAAATAGAAATTGCATGCACTTTTAGAAAAGTAACTAACAAGGCTTGAATTCAAGACATATTAATTAATAAAGAAACTTTTAACCAAGTGAGCCAATAATAAAAGGTACATAAAAGATGGGAAAGAGGAAGGTTTTTTTTTTAACTCTTATGTCTCGATGTGCGTGCTTGCTTTTTTCTTGCAAATCACTTCACATAAACCAAAACAAAAACAAAGAAAAAAACTTTTCCATACTTTTGGAGTTAGTTCTCGTTACCTTGTTCAGAATGTCTGCATTTCCTCTCTGTTTCTGATTCATTGCGATTGCACAAGGTACACGACAAAGAGCATACACAATAGAGAAAACCCTTTCATTTATGTTTTTGATTTGTTGCGATCGCACAAGGTGCACGACAAAGACCATACACAGATAGGGAATGCAATAATTTGAAACCAAAACAAAATCTAGATCTGATAAAATATGAGAATTAAAAAAATGTCATTATAACAATATACCTTCAGATCTGATGAAATGGCTATATCTAGGGAAAACGAAAACCTTTTTTTGATCAAAAGAAAACTATTTTCTAATGGAAATGATGCTCCAGATGCATGGAACACCACACAACCCATAAATGAACCAAAAAATTAGAACCAGAAACCCTTTCAAAGCTTCAACAACACCAATTCAAGATCTAGATCATCAACGGAAGCGACTCTTCATAAACACTTTGATACCATGTTTGGGTACACAGGGTATTCCCAAAAGACCAAACACATAAAGAAACCACTCACAGAAACATATGACATATAAACACATTGATGTTTTCATGTTGTTTAAACCCTCGAAAGGTAAACACTCCATGACCCCAACCAAATAACTGCTTGAGTAAGTTTATTATGCAAAAGAAAGAAAGTTACAAATGAGCTTCTCATAATTGATCAACTAGCCAATGACCCTGCATGATCTTTAAATAAATATCATGGACCAATCAGGTGTTAAGCCACATATCAAAGGTAATTATTATTTAAGAGAAGATGAACTGTCGGATCACTCTATGTCTAGAAGATATCATGACCGTCGGATTATATATTAACAAATGCATACTAATGCATACTAAAGAAACACACTTTTCCTAATGGATAAATTATAACAAGTTGATCTTAACTAACTCCTAAGTGTTTAAATATCCTAACACATATTAAATCTTATGTAGTATGCATATATACTTCCAACACCTCATAATTTGCACAAACCCTAGGTTGATGATTAAGTATGTCAAGGGATTCAACAGTAAATTGTTGCAATTCCTTGGCCCATTAATAATTACCATGTGACTTTGTTGATGCAATAAGAATTGTGGAAATTGAATTTGGGGCTAGTTAGAATCAATCATAAAAATGGCATTGATAAACCAAAATTATGAAGCTTCTATTTGAGGATCAAATAAGTGGATCAAAATCCATACGTGAAAGTTTTGAACTTGGCAAGGTGATTATCCAAATAATCATTGCAAATCAAAGTGGTATCCATGTTTGGTCAACATAAGTCAAGTATGTGGAGCTAACAATGTATGGGAATCCACTACAAACTTCTAGAAGCATCAACGAGAGTTCAACAAGGTTTTAAAACCCTAAATACACCTCTAATTTGTGCTATAAAAATATAGCAAAATGAGGGAAATATGGTCACTTTTCTTTTAGCCCATAATCCTTCTATAGTATAAATTGGAGTGTGGATGAGATACTATTAGAGAAAGGAGGTATAATCATATTGCATATGATTTTATATCATAGTCTCTCATAGCTCTATAGCAAGCTTGGACAACTTTGTTGAAATAGAAATAGATCCATCATAATAGAAATAGAATTGGATCTTCATTTTGTTGAGTGATAAATAATTCCTTCTCAACAATTATACTGTTGTTGCAAGATGAATCTGACTTGAACCAACTAAAAAATCATTATCGATTTCACTCAAGAAACTCGAAAGAGAGTTGCGAAAGGACTCCATAGGTATTATGTTCAACGGGTGTTACTGTGTCGTGAATTTGCTAGACTCAAATATCCAGGGAACGTCTAATGAGTCAAAAATAGGCCTAAGAACCGATATCACCACACACACTGAAGTGCTCAAAAGCAGAGCCAAGAATCCTAAGAACACCAGAGCTTCAAATTCCAGTTCATCAGGCTTTGACATTACAGTGAACCCCAAGAACACGATTCTCAATGGAAGAAAAATAACTATTGATAATATCATTACCCAAACTCGTATATCCGGGCTCTTATTGATAGCCAAATATATGATCTTCAAGCCCAAATACAAGAAATAACTCACAAATGAAGCAACAAACACTCCATGCACTATGATACTCAATAAAGGATAAGTACATAATGCCAAGTTACCTTCTTCAAAAACAACTGCAGTGAAGTACTTTGGTATCTTTCCACCATAACCCTCTTTCTAAATTTCAATTTTGGGGTTGATAACATTAATGCATACTTGTGCAATGATGGTTGGAAAGCACATAAGGAGCACACATGTAAACGCCCTTCTGTTTTCTTCAGAGCAAAGCGATCTCTGTACCAAAAAATATAGGGTGAGAAAAAACCCCGGCTTTGTAAAACCCAAAAAGTACATAAGGCTAGTACTAAAGAAAACTATGGGATGAGTCAATTAAATAGGCAACTGGATTTGCCGAGATTTTCCTTTTATGCATAAGGTGTTCCTTGATTTATCCTATGGTTGTTTTATGACAAAAAGTTGTATAGAATTTTACCTTTTTTGTAGCGAGATTAAGCTGGGAAGAATAGGGGGACTGGTGCAATCAACTATGGTTAGTTTATCATTACAATTTTCTATTCTATAAGATGATTTTCTTCACGAATATATCAAATACATAAATCTCATTTGTCATTATTTCTATGATACTATGATTTGTTGCTAGGTGGCTGGTTCATCCTTATTTCAATTAACGAAACCTAAGAAGAAATTTGATTACTGAAAATCTTATCAAATATGATTTCACCAGCTTTATTTAACATCATTAACAATGCTCCATTTCTTAAGATAAACAGGGACTCATGTATATAGGAATTGGATCATGCAATACATGTTGGCATGGGTTCACAACCTGCAAACTAAAACCTAATTGTTAGTTTTTCATCATATAAGCTAGCATTATGATCTTAGGATCTTTTCACTGAGAGAATAACAAGCACAACAATAAAACATAAGCACATCACAAGAGACAAGAGACACAAAGAGTTTTCCTCAGGGAAACCATAAAGGAGAAAACCCCACAACTTCCTCAAAGATAGAATCAGCACCAAAATAGTAAAATCACCAAGACATTAAGATGATCTCCACACAGCACCAGTCTCTCTCTCTCTCTCACTGAGAGAGCTTCTCCTCTCACTCATGCGCCCCCCATAAGTGAGTGTGAGTATTGCAAGTGAGAGAAATAGAGAGGATCTCACTCTCTATTTATATTCTTCCATTCACTTGAAGTGCACTCCAACATGTCACCCTTACTTAACAATTACTTACTAGAGCCGACATCTCTAGGAGTGTCTAATAACCCTAGTTCCCCACCACTTGTGGGGACTTTGCCTCCTCTAACTAATAGGAGGGTAACACAATGGTGGGGACTATTGCCCCAACTTACAATGACTCACCTAGGGTCGAATTCACTAGGATAGTCTAATAACCCAAGGGCTCCACAACTATGGGGATTTTAACCCTTGACCAATAAGAGGGTTACCCACAATGACTTGACATGACTTTCTCATTATAGAAACTTCCTGATCGAAACATCGGGACATGACGTGACTCAAATACATTACAATACATCCCAGAATGAACATCGGGTTACAATAGATAAGAAATACAAGTGAATACATTCTGAAGTTACAATTACATCAACACTCCCTCTTAACTACGAAGGTATTCACTCGACACAATTTATCAGCACAAGTCTTCTTCTCTGTATCATCTGGGTCATCGTTAGGTCTTCGTCATCTTCATCTGTAATTTGGATCTGGATCATCACTTGATCTAGATCATCGTCACTGGATCATACTCGATCTAGAACATCGATATTGGATCTTGATCATCACTCGATCTGGATCGTCATCACTGAATCTAGATCATCACTCGACCTGGATCATCATCATTGGATTGGATCTGGATCATCACTCGATCTGGATCGTCATCACTAAATCTAGATCATCACTCGATCTGGATCATCATCACTGGACTGGATCTGGATCATCACTCGATCTGGATCATCATGGAACATCATCACTGGATCTGGATCATCTCTCGATCTGGATCAACATCACTGGACTGGATCTGGATCATCACTTGATCTGGATCATCACTGCTGGATCATCATCACTGGATCTGGATCATCGCTCGATCTGGATCATCACTGGCTGTCAGTACTGGATCTCAATCATCACTCGATCTGGATCATCGCTGGTGCTATCTCATGATTCTTCTCATCACAGGAAGTTCTACAGAGCCAGCTCTTTTTCATGCTGGTTGTAGGCCTAGCCTCCATGTAGGTCTTCTCCTAGCACTTATATCTGACCTACTCGTCAGAAAGGCACATCCATTTAGATAGGAACACATCCTATCACAGTGATGGAAGACTCCCATCTAGACAGGAACACATCCTATCACAGTGATGGAAGATTTCAGCACTTACATCTGACCTACTCGTCAGAAGGGCACATCCATCTAGACAGGAACACATCCTATCACAGTGATGGAAGATTCCCATCCAGACAGGAACACATCCTATCACAGTGATGAGAGATTTCAGCACTTACATTTGACCTACTCATCAGAAGGGCACATCCATCCAGACAGGAACACATCCTATCACAGTGATGGAAGAATCCCATCCAGACAGGAACACATCATATCACAGTGATGAGAGATTTCAGCACTTACATCTGAGCACATGAGAACACATCCCTCAGTCGCTCCAGAAAGGCTCTGCACTTACATCCATATAGACAGGAACACATCCTATCACAGTGATGGAAGGGCTTGCACTCACATCTGATCCTATGAGAACACATCCCAGCAGTCATATTAGAATGGCCCCCAGTCCTCGACTGAGCTACCTGGTAACTGACCAGGCGCCTCCATTCTCCTAGAGAATGGCAGTTGCCCTTACATCCGACCTGCTCGTTGGAATGGCCAACACTCACATCTGACATGGAAGGAACTTAATCCTTTAGCCATGACAGAATGGTTCAGCCCTTACATCTGATCAAGTGGGAACACATCCCTCTATCACATCAGAATGGCTACTCAGTCCTACACTGAGTGATCCTGGTAACTGACCAGGTGCCTCCATTCCTAGAATGACAATTGCCCTTACATTTGTCTTGCTTGATAGAATGGCCAGCACTCATATCTGTCATGGAAGGGAGCAACCCTATCACCATGACAGAATGGCTCAGCCCTTATATCTGACCATGGAAGGAACCAATCCTCTCACCATGTCAGAATGGCTATGGGTCTCATCGCTTTCTCTTGGAGGGAACCTCGATATGGAGAACAACAAGTCTCTCCCTGAAGTACTTGAACTTCATCCTAGCCAATGGCTTCATCAATACATCAGCTATCTATTCCTCCGTCACAACATACTGGAGCTTCACTGCTCCTCTCTGCACCATATCCCTGATATAGTGGTACTTGATCTCGATATGCTTCGACTTGTCATGGAACACTAGATTCTCTAACAACTTCACGCAACTCTGGTTGTCACAATGTATACAAGTAGCATCCAACTGGAGATCAAATATATCAGACAGTAGCTTCCGCAGCCATACTGCCTCACAACTAGCTGAACAAGCTGCGGCATACTCTGCTTCAGCTGTACTCAGTGCCACACATGATTGCTTCCTGCTAAACCAAGAGATCACACTTGATCCCATACTGAAGCAACATCCTGAAGTACTCTTCCTGTCGATGGCACTGCCTGCCCAATCTTAATCAACATAACCCTCCAGGTTAATATTCTGATTGGCATTGTACTTGAGCCCATAATCAACTGTACCCCTTAGGTACCTCAGAATATTCTTTGCTGCAGTCAAGTGAACACTTCTCAGATCTGTCAAGTACTAGCTCAAGGTGTTCACAGCAAAGCAAATGTCTGGTCTCGTGTTCATCAGGTGCATCAAGGACCCAATCATCTAATGATACATCGTAACATCAACCGTCTTTGATGAAGCATCACTCAATAGCTTCATGTTTTATGCCATAGGTGTGGTCATGCAGTCCATCATCCTGAACCTATTCAGGATCTCTACCACATACTTCCCTTGTCCACACCTCCATGCCTAGAAAATAATGTATCGACACATAACAAGAGCATCACTGATCTTTCACCTTCAACCTTGAAGCAAAGGTTGGAATCCACTTTACTCTCAGTAAAGCCTAGAGTCATCAGTAATCTGCCCATCTTGTCATACCATGTCGAACCTCAAGATCTTCTGCAGTCACTCCCTCTGAAGCAGAGCATCATACTCCCTCTGTCTTCCGTACTCTATGCACTGAAACATTATGTACCAGAGTGACAAGTAGTATCCATCTAGGATCACTGGATACCAAGATCCTCTATCTTGAACTTTTTAAAAAGTTCTTCTCACATCCATCTGTGAGCTTTTCATCCTTTATCAACCTTGTAGCAAAGGTTAAGATATTCATCAAGCTCATCATGTATGTGTTTCAACTCTTACTGGCTGCAAATGTCTCTTCGTAGTCTATGCCTTCTTTTCGTGAGAAGCTTCGAGCTACGAATCTTGCTTTGTATCCCACGATGTTTCCATATATTGCATGATGGAACTACGAACTTCTCTTCAGGTCTCGATACTGCATCCTAGACATCATTCTTCTTCAACTGGTCTTCTTGGTTACTTCTTCATAGTTGGAAGATTCTGCATCAATGATGTCATTGCATTCATCATATTATTCTTCATCTTGAACTATCGTCACTTGTTCTTCGGAACAAGTTTCATCCTTCTTTGCTTGCAGGCGATTATGTATGCGATCTTTCCTACAAGTCAAATGCATTTGTATGGTTAGAACATTTCATAAGGAATATTCATACTGGCAAATACTTATGCATAAATACATGATCATGAAACCACTTTAGCCAATACAACATAT
>LPNX010495894.1:995709-1019721 GCA_001517045.1 Pseudotsuga menziesii | reverse complement strand
ACCAGGACAACATTGAGATTGTGCACTAATCCAATATGTCAACAAAGAGGTTTCATTCTAGATAAGTAGCAATGGAGAGTTTGTATAGCACCATGAGCTACTTACTCATCACATGCATATTAGTAGTATACTGTCGTTAATGCAAACATCCTATCATGCATAATACATCAACTGAATATAAACAAATGCATAACAAAACAATATCATGAAATGACAATTGAATACTTATCTTTATTTGTTTCGTGGGTAGACTTCTTCTTAAGCCTTCAGCTTCATCGTCTTCTTCATTCATAATAGCATCATTTCTTATCAAATGTAAGGTGGATAAGAATTTCTTCAAGATTTGATATCTTCATATTCCTCATCGCTTGAGGTATCTTCTTTGGATGGTAAGAGCTTGATCTTCAGTTGCTCCCACCTTTCTTCTTCTCTTCTTATGAGACGAGCTTCTTCTTCTTCCCAAAGTCTGCTGAAAGTAATCACTTACTTCCTTCTGGCACACATTCTTCAAATGAATGAATTACATGATCCTGGGAGGCTATTCAAGGTGGCCATCACCACTTTTGCATTCTTCACTTCTTCTTTTACCGCTTCAAGTTGTTCTTGATTTGAGAGACTCTTATGATTGCATGGTCTCGACATTTTGGATCTTCACATTCTTCAATTGGTTTCTCAAGGTCATATTCTAATTTCTGTTCTTCCCTTCAAATATCTTGGTCAAGGAATCAAACATATTTGGTGTCTTTAAGGAAGACACTTGTGGTACAAGTTGATCCGTGACTGAATCAATCATGATCTTCTTAGCCTTGACCAAGTTCTTCTTGTGCAAGGATTCTACCCTCATCTCCCTCTGAAAATGGAACCTCTCTACTCATGTAGGTGTCCAATTCATTTTCTTTAGAGAGATAATATACTTCTATGCTTGGAAGTTGTGAGCTTCACCAATCTGATGTGATAGATGAGAACTTCAAATGAAAATAGCAAAGGATTAGATCTTACCGATTTGAGGTGTCCGTCTTGGTTCCGGAGCTGGCTGATCTAGGGTTTGTCACAGAAACCCTAATTTTAAAAACTTGAAATATTTTAGATCTGATTAGATGAACAGGTAGATCTCTTCAAATGGAGCTGTCCAATGTACTTATTTTCTGAAAATAGTGGAGGGAAGCTCTCGAAACAGGAAGCCCTAATTTTCCAATTTCTTCTGCAGAAATTCCTGTTACTGTTTCGGTGATATCTCTGAAATTTATGCTCCTCTATGTCTGAAATTTTGTATAGCGTTAACCTTGCATGTCCCTGATCTAACACCACATGTTTCATCATAATTGGTTTCACCATTTGGGATTTATGATCCTTTTCCCAAGGTGACCTGTTACAGGACTGTTCAGAACAACGAAGTTGTATGGAATTCCATGTGTCACTGGTTCATCTTCTGAGTCTGATATTTGGACCATCGAAAGTAAAGTCCATTCCATTTTTGGAACATCTTTAGGAATTCCATTTTGACCTCTTTAGCCCAAGATATTTCAATTCTCCCCAGGTGTCCTGTTTAGGGATGAATTCTGGAAGATGCTGGAACCCTAATTTTGAGGGATCATATCTCCCAGAATATAGAGAATCTGAGACTGATTTTTGGAAGCAGTGTTCATCAGGAATTTATCTTCGGCCCCTACAATTTTTAGCTTCTGAGACTTCACCAAACTCGGAATATAGCAACTGTACCAAAACTTATCAGTTTTAGTATTTAGGGTTTTTCAAGCTTGGGGTCAAACTAGGGTTTGACTTTCCCGGAGTTTCACCCAACCAAATTTCTTGATCCAGGTCTCTAAATTTCGGTTTTGATGAGGAGAAAAATCCTATGCTGGTCTGACTCAAAAATTACTCTTCTATAGAAAGCCCTAATTTCCGCATTGAAAACTGAAAATGCTCGGAATCGAATTCTGCTTCGACAGAAAGATGCACCCTTCAATGGAGAGTCATCCTAGCATACTTTTGCTGATAGATTGTGGAGAGAGACGCAAAAAGCAAGAAGCCCTAGCTTCTGCAGCTACACAATGTCTTCTTCTCACGTTAGCTCTGATACCATGTTAGTTTTTCATCATATAAGCTAGCATTATGATCTTAGGATCTTTTCACTGAGAGAATAACAAGCACAGCAATAAAACATAAGCACATCACAAGAGACAAGAGACACAAAGAGTTTTCCTCGGGGAAACCATAAAGGAGAAAAACCCTGCAACTTCCTCAGAGATAGAATCAACACCAAAACAGTAAAATCCCCAAGACATTAAGATGATCTCCACATAGCAGTAGTCTCTCTCTCTCACACCGAGAGAGCTTCTCCTCTCACTCATGCGCCCCCCATAAGTGAGTGTGAGTATTGCAAGTGAGATAAATAGAGAGGCTCTCAATCTCTATTTATATTCTTTCGTTCACTTGAAGTGCACTCCAACATGTCGTCCTTACTTAACAATTACTTACTAGAGCCGACATCTCTAGGAGTGTCTAATAACCCTAGTGCCCCACCACTTGTGGGGACTTTGCCTCCTCTAACCAATAGGAGGGTAACACAATGGTGGGGACTATTGCCCCGACTTACAATGACTCACCTAGGGTCGACTTCACTAGGATAGTCCAATAACCCAAGGGCCCCACAACTATGGGGACTTTAACCCTTGACCAATAAGAGGGTTACCCACAATGACTTGACATGACTTTCTCATTATAGAAACTTCCCGATCGGAACATCGGGACATGACATGACTCAAATACATTAAAATACATCCCGGAATGAACATCGGGTTACAATAGATAATAAATACAAGTGAATACATTCCGAAGTTACAATTACATCAACACTAATCACCATATGAAATGGTAAATTAATCAATATTGTTAAATATGATTCAAACGTGATCACTTTGAAATGCTTAAATACAATTTCATGTTTAAACTGATCAGTTTGGGGCTAATGTTTTGAAATGATTTCATGGAATATTATGATGAGCTCAAACGACTTGACCAAAATTCATGGTTTCGATGTCCATTAAACCATAAAAATTTTCGTTTAGAAATGTTTTATTCTTTAACATCATTAACAACACTCCTTTTCTTAAGATAAACATGGACTCTTGTATATAGGAATTGGATCATGCAATACATATTGGCATGGGTTCACAACCCGCAAACTAAAACCTAACCACCATATGAAATGGTAAATTATTTAATACTGTTAAATATGATTCAAACGTGATCGCTTTGAAATTCCCAAATACAAGTTCCCGTTTAGACTTATCAGTTTGGGGCTAATGTTTTGAAATTATTTCATGGAAGATTATGATGAGATCAAATGACTTGACCAAAATTCCTGGTTTCTGTGTCCATTAAACTTGAACAATTTTCGTTCATAAATATTTTATTCTTTAACATCATTAACAACACTCCATTTCTTAAGATAAAAAGGACTCTTGTATATAGGAATTGGATAATGCAATACATGTTGGCATGGGTTCACAACTTGCAAACTAAAACCTAATCACCATATCAAATCGTATATTAATTAATATTGTTAAATATGATTCAAACGTAATCACTTTGAAATGCTCAAATACAAGTTATTGTTTAGACTTATCAGTTTGGGGCTAATGTTTTGAAATTCTTTCATGGAAGATTATGATGAGCTCAAATGGCTTGACCAAAATTCCTGGAAATGGTGTCCATTAAACCAGAACAATTTTCGTTCATAAATGTTTTATTATGTAGGTTATGTTCTTCTATAGGTTATGTTCCAGTTGTTCCAGTGGGTACTATGCAAATTCCTAAGTCAAACCCATCTATCCAATGCTAAAATTCAATCAAAAACAAAAAGAGAACAACTTATTTTAATATGCAACATATATTTATCCCGATGTATCCAGATCCATCCATTTCTACGTCGGATGTATAAAATGTTGAAATCCATTAACCTCTAGGTCGAATTTACGTAATAAATATTGAGAAGGTTCAAAACCAAAATTCCAAATACATTTATTTAATTACAACATTTATTTTGTCACCAACTTAGATTAGAATTGTTATACATATATTTATTCTAATGTTTTTAAAACATAGAACATGTTAGCTATTCATCAATTTTAATTATTAAATATGGAGCTCCATTGAATATTAATAGTGTATACATACATATCCATTGATATGTATGTTTCTGCAACATATCTTTTTCCCTGTGAATTACATGAAGTTAAGATGAACAATGGAATATACATGATTCATCACTAAGAAGCATGGGGAGGAGAATGAAAAATTGGATCCTTGTATAAAAATGAATGTTGATAAATAAAATGCACCCATAAAAGATGTTGCAATATCAAACATAATATATGCCTTGATGTTGCCAGGAATGATTGAAACAAGTCAATTTTCTCAAGTGATACCTACACTCAAATTCTTTCACTTTATGTTAGCATCTTGCATTGCATTTGAAGAACCGCTATGCTTTCTCTTTGCAAAGTGATCTTTGTCAATCAACCAGGCATGTTCTATACAAGGGTGACCTTGAATATCTCGATAGCCTTGGATTGGCACCAAAAAGGGAGTGTTTCACATCTACACACATCAACACACCACATGCTAAAGAATGACGATGTATAAAGGATATTTGAAAAAGAGTTCAAAACGTAGCATTTTCCAAACCTTGCAGATAACCAATTGGACAATTGTTAGTTGGATGGGCATGTTTGGAAGGAGGAAAATCACTTAATAAATTACTTGTACCTATAATTAAAAAATGAAATAGTCACTATAGACTGTATTGGCATGTAAAGAAATACGGGCATCCAAACTTTGATTAGAACAATATGAGTATCATATCAACCTACCTGGCATAGTAAAAAGTGTTGGATGTCCTTGCATATCCCCATGGCCTTGCATTGGCACCGTGAACAGGGAGTGTTACACCTATGCACACATAAAAACATCACACATTAAGAAATGATGATGCCTAAATAAACTAAATTTGACAAAGAATTCCTCCCAATGTCACACACATAACCATACAAGCAAATTTTAGAGAAGAATACACAATGCTTATATTAGAAATATACTATGAGAAGTGTCTTTTGGGGTGCAATTATGGACTGATTTTGGAGGGATTTCAGTCAGCATTATTGTGGCAGCTTGCAACTCTTTCCAACAAAGACTAGGCAAATGAAAATATGCAAATAATTAAAGGACACCTCAATGTCAAACCATAGTAAGAGGATGAAAGCATTTGATAATGAACAACCAATGTCTCATGGCTAACAATCATGCAAAGGATAAGTAGTAACAAGAAGGATTTTGATTGTCTTAACAAAATTTTGGGCCTAGATTGCAAGATAGTGCAACAGCACTAAGGCACACTATTTGGGCTTGGACTGTGAGTAGTTTTGTGGCAACAAAATAACCCTATCACAAGGTTGAAGAAAATTGGTTTATATTACAATTCATGATTACGTTTTCCTTGAAATATGTAGTAAACAATTCAAGACAAGTTCCTCTTAAAGGAGGCATAGCTAGAGCACTAATAAGATGCAGTAGTCAAATATCTCTTCAACAATGTTGCAGTTCAGGTACTTCAATTTTTTTTAATCTCCAATACTTTATCAACTAACTCGGTTGCTATTTTTTTTTCTAGCCTTGAAGGCCCTTGAGATAGTTGTTCAAGGGGAACAAGGTGAATAGAAAGGATTCTTAATATGTCAAAATAGAAAAGACGGATCCATTGGTTTGGTAACCAAAAATTGCACAAAAATCAATGTATTGGCAACATTGTTGAAAGCATATCATTTTACAAACCTTGCATATCACTAAGTGGAGACTTGTCAAGAGGTTGGTCATGTTACATATCCTTTTGGCGTTGAGTTGGCACTAGGGTTTTGGATTGTTGAACTTATGCAGACATGAACACAACAAATGGGTATGAAAAATATGATATTTCAAGGAATTTGCTTCACAACATGTGAAAAGTCCCTTGAAATGTACCTGACAAGGCAGGAAAGTTTGGATGGTTTCACATTTCCCTTTGTCTTTAGATTGCCGAAACCATTGTGGATTGTTGCGCCTCTGCAAATACGAAGACATCACATGGTAAAGAATGGCAATGCCTAATTATACTAATATAAACCCATTATTGTTGTCGATCTTTGAAACTAACCTGGGACCATTGATAGTGCTTTATTTACTGGAGGACGTCCTCATTTGTTGAGGTAGTGAAACTAAAATGGTTCTTCTTCCAATGCAGGGACATTCAAATCAATTTCCATTCCATTGTGTTGTTTTTTTCTTCTTTGTGTTTTTTAGGGCTTAGGAAACTCTTCTTCCTCTTCAAAGACAAATCAAGAGCATCCACCCCAACTGTGAATTCAAAATCCATAAGGTGTTTCTTATTGGCCTCTTCCAACATTTTTTTCACCATATCAGTCAACTGTTTTCTCTTGGTCAATGTGTTAGGGGGGATGTTTTGAATCAACTATAGGTATCTAAACAAATCCTCTCTAGCGAAATGAAGTGCCTCTGCATCTGCATCAACACTATCGATGGCCAGAAGATCAATGTTGACATCTACACTATGGTAGTGGGGCTCTATACTTATGCCAAGAATCTCCTTGAATGTGTTAGCCATTGCATCGTGATGACATAATGGTTATGAATTGCTTGAGTTGAAATATAACCAATTAACCTTTATGGCACGCTTGCACATGTTAGATTTTCTTAAGATCTGATTATATTACCTAGGATCTTTATCTGAAAGAATAACAAGTACATCAAAATGCATAAGATATAAAAGATACACAAGACACAAAAATATTCATCAGGAAAACCATAAAGGAGAAAACTCCACAAACTTCTTCAGAATAGTAAGATGATCAAAAGCAGTAATAAGAAATGTTCAAAAACTATCTTTCTCTGCTCCTCTGACTGTCTCTCTCTCTCTCATGCACCTTGGAGAGTGTGTGAGGTTTGTATAAATGAGGGAGAACGCCTCCCTATTTATACCCTTTCAAGTCATTGACCAAATATAAGAATCGAGCCTACATGTCATCTCACATGGGGCCTACTTCTCCTAGAGAGACCAAAATTACATATTACATGACATTACATTACATGACATTACACAATTTATACATCTTGTAAAGGGGTAACACACATCCCCAATGGGGGTAAAACAACATACAATGATAATACACATCAGAATATCTTCCGAATTTACAAATATATCAACACTCCCTCTTAACTAGGAAGGTATTCTCTCTCTACACAGTCATCAACACATTTGGTCAGGTCTTCATTGCATCATCATCATCATCACAGAGTCATAGAGTCTTCATCATATGTGCTGCCATCATCTTCTTATAATTTGATCATCATCCCATACTATCTGACATCAAAATTTTCTACAGCGCCAACCCTTTTTCATGTTGGATGTAGGCCTAGCCTCCATGTAGGCCTTCATCATCTCTGCGAGCAAGCCATCAAGTAGGTACATCCTAGGACTTATTATATGCCTCTTACAAAACCTACAAGATATCCCAGGACTAATTATATGCCACTACAAAACCTGAAGGAGCATCCCAGGATTGATTACATGCCTTGCAACACCTGTGTACCCTACTATTACCTCATCATCTTCATATCATCTCATTGTCACACAGAGCACATCCCAGATACACATAACAAAACACTTACATCAATGACCATGGGAGGCCCAGCATGCCACCATGTCAGAAAGGCTCTTAGCACTTACATCAACGACCATGGGAGGCCCAGCCTACCACCATGTTGGAAAGGATTAACACTTACATCAATGACCATGGGAGGCCCAACCAGCCACCATGTCGGAAAGGATCTCAACACTTACATCAATGACCATGGGAGGCCCAGCCTACCACCATGTAGGAAAGGCTCAACACTTACATCAACGACCATGGGAGGACCAACCTACCACGATGTCAGAAAGGCTCTCAACACTTGCATCAATGAACATGGGAGGCCCATCCTACAACCATGTCAGAATTGATCAACAATTACATCAATGACCATGGTGTTGATGTATTTGTAACTTCAGAATGTATTCACTTGTATATCCTATGTATTGTACCCCGATGTTTATTCCAGGAAGTATCTATAATGTAATTGAGTCATATCATGCCCCAATGTTCTGATCGGGAGATTCAATAATGTAAACAAGTCATGTAAAGTCATTGAGGTTAACCCTCCATTGTAAGTCAGGGAAATAGCCCCCACAATTGAGTCAAGGTTAACCCTCCTTGTTGATCGAAGGGAAAAGTCCCCACAGTTGTGGGGCACTAGGGTTATTAGACTCTCCTAGAGAAGTCAGCCCTTGTAAGTAATTGTTTAGTGAGGCTGACTTGTTGGAGTGGGCATAAAGTGAACGAAAGAATATAAATAGAAGTGAGTCTCTCCTCATTTCTACACATTACACACACACTCACTCATTGGGGCGCATGAGTGAGAGAGAAGAAGCTCTCTCAAGTGAGAGAGAGAGAACAACTGTGGAGATCATCTTTTCTGTCTTTGGGTTTTACTACTGCCATTGGTGCTCATTCTATCTCTGAGGAAGTTATGAGGTTTTCTCCTTATTGTTTCTCCGAGGAAAATTCTTTGTGTCTCTTATCTCTTTTGATTTTTTCACTGTGCATGTTATTCTCTTAGATAAGATCCTAGATCATATTGCTTAAATGATAAAAACATAACATGGTATCAGAGCTAACCTGAGAAGAAGACACTGTGCAGTTGTAGAAGCTAGGGCTTCTTACTTTTTGGGTCTCTCTCCACAATCCATCAACAAAAGGATGCTAGGATAACTCTCCATTGAAGGGCGCATCTTTCTATCGAAGCTGAATTTGATTCCGGGCATTTTTAGTTTTTGCTATGGGAAATTAGGGCTTTTCATAGAAGAGGAATTTTTTATTGAGCCCAGCATAGGATTACTCTCCTCATCAAAATCGAAGTTTAGATACCTGGGTCGAGATTTTTGATTGGGTGAAACTATGGGAAAGTCAAACCCTAGTTTGAACCTGGGCATGAAAAACCCTAAAACTATGAAACTGATAATTTTGGTAGATTCACTATATCTCAATATTGGAGAAGGATCAGGTACTGAAACTTTCACAAGTCGAAGATAAATTCCTGATGTACACTGTGTCCAAGTTTCAGCCTCAGATTTGCTATATTCTAGGAGATATGATTCCTCCAAGTTAGGGTTCCAGCCTCTCCCAGGATTCCTCCCCAAATAGGACACCTAGGAGAATTGCTATATCTCGAGCTACGAAGGTTCAAATGAAATTTCTCAAGATGTTCCCAAAAGGGAGCAGACTGTGCTTTCTGTGGTAAATGTTTTCGACCCCGAAGATGAAATGTGACATGTGGCAGTCCGTACAACTTTGCTATGCTGAATAGTCCTGAAACATGTCGCCTTGGGAAAATTCTTATAAGTCCCAATTGGTGAAACAATTCTAATGAAACCTATGGTTTTGTAATAAGGATAGATGAGGCTACCTCAGTACAAAATTTTAGACATATAGGAGCAGTACTTTTGGAGATACTGCAGAAACAGTATCAGGTATTTTTGCAGAAGAAATTGGTAAACTAGGGCTTCCTGTTCTGAGAGATTCCCTCCACTGTTTTCCAAAAAGGAATACATTGGACAGCTCGACTTGAAGAGGTCTATATTGCTATCCAATCAGATCTGAAAGATTCCAAGTTTTGAAAATTAGGGTTTCTCTGACAAACCCTAGATCAACCAGCTCCAGAACCAGGACTGACACCTCAAATTGGTAAGATCTAATCTTTTGCTATTTAAATTTGAGGTTATTATTTCAAAATGTCTAATCACACCAGCTTGATGACAAGCTTGGTGAAACTGACAACTTCCAAACATGGAAGTATTGGATCTCACTCGTTCTTGAAGAAAATGAATTGGACACCTACATAAGTAGAGAGGTTCCAGTTCTAGAGGGAGATGAGGCTAAAAGCCTTACACAAGAAGAACTTGGTCAAGGCCAAGAAGATCATTGCTGATTCAATCAAGCATCACCTTATACCACAAGTGTCTTCCCTAAAGACATCGAAAGGGATGTTTGATTCCTTGACCAAGCTATTTGAAGGGAAGAACATAAATCAAAAGATGAATTTGAGAAAACAGTTGAAGAATGTGAAGATCCAGAATGTAGAGACCATACAGTCATACTTTACAAGGGTCTCTCAAATCAAATAACAACTTGAAGTGGTAGAAGAAGAATTGGAGAATGCAGAAGTGGTGATAACCACCTTGAATGGTCTCCCAGGATCATGGGATTCATTCAATCAAGGAATGTGTGCTGAAAGGAAGTGATTAATTTCAGTAGACTCTGGGAAGAGTGCACACAAGAAGAAGCTCGACTCATATTAAGAGAAAATAAGATGGGAGCAACTTAAGATCAAGCCCTTACGATTCAAAGAAGATCCCTCAAGCGACGAGGAATACGAAGAACTAAATTCTTTAAGAAACTCTTATCCATCTAAGCATTTGGATAAGAAATTGATGCTATGAATGAAGAAGATGATGAAGCTAAAAGAAGGAGTCTACCCATGAAACAAATAAAGATAAGTATTCAATTGTCATTTCATGATATTATTTTGTTATGCATTTGTTTATGTTCAGTTGATGTGTTATGCATGATAGAATGTTTGCATTAATGACAATATACTACTAATATGCATGTGATGGGTAAGTAGCTCATGGTGCTATACAAATCTCCATTGCTACTTATCTAGAATGAAACCTCTTTGCTGACATACTGGATTAGTGCACAATCTCAATGATTTCTTGGTAGAGATGGAAGGCATCTAGAAAAGTTTCTATGAGATATGGATGAATGTTGTATTGGCTAAAATAGTTGCATGATCATATATTTATGCATAAGAATTTTCCACTATGAATATGCCTTATGAAATGTTTCTAACCATACAAATGCATTGACTTGTAGGAAAGATCGCGTATAATCACCTACAAGCAAAGAAGGATGAGACTTGTTCTGAAGAACAAGTGATGGCAGTTCAAGATGAAGAATAAAATGATGAATGCAGCGACATCATTGATGCAGAACCTTCCAACTATGAAGAAGTAGCCAAGAAGATAGGGAAGACTAGTTCAAGAAGAATGATGTCTAGGATGTAGTATCAATACCTGAAGGGAAGTTCGTAGTTCCATCATGTAGTAGATGGAAACATCGTGGGATACAAGGCAAGATTCGTAGCACGAGGCATAGACAATGAAGAGACATTTGCAGCCACTAGAAATACACATGACAGGTAGAATCATGTGTGCAAATGGAAGAAGGCCTTGTACGAGCTCAGAAGGCACCCATGGGATAACAAATACATGAGGAGCTTGAAGATCACCTAGAGTGATGAAAATATTAACCTTTGCTACAAGGTTAAAGATGAAAGCCTATAGAGGATGACAAGCTCACAGATGGGTGCAAGAAGAACGCTTTCAAAGATAGAGGATCTTGGAATCCAGTGACCCTAGATGGATACATAGAATATTAATAGCAGAGGAAGCTACTTGTCACTCCGGTACATAATGTTTCAATGCATAGAGTATGAAAGGCAAAGGGAGAATGATGCTCCACTTCAGAGGGAGTGACTGTAGAAGATATTGAGCTTCAACATGGTACGCCAGGGTGGACATATTACTGATGACTCTAGGATTTACTGAGAGTAAAGTGGATTCCAACCTTTACTTCAAGGTTGGAGGTGGAAGACTAGTAATGCTCATGTTATATGTTGATGACTTGTTCCTGATAGAAAATATGAACTCATTAAAGTTCCAAGAAGGAGACTTGCTGCCGAGTTTGAGATGAAGAACTTGGATATGATGCACTACTTTCTAGGCATGGAGGTGTGGCAGAATGCGGATGGAATCTCCTTGGGATAAGGGAAGTATGCAGTAGAGATCCTGAAGAGGTTCAATATGATGGAATGCAAGGCCATGACCACACCTATGGCATCGAACCTGAAGCTATTGAGTTTTGCTTCATCAGAGTCGGTTGATGCCATGATGTATCATCAGATGATTGGGTCCTTGATGTACCTGACAAACACGAGACCAGATATTTGCTTTGCGGTGAACACCTTGAGCCAGTTTATGACAGATCCTAAACATGTTCACCTAATTATTGTAAAGCATATTCTGAGGTACCTGAAGGGTACGATTGATTATGCGCTCAAGTATGATGCGAATCAAAAGTTTAACCTGGAGGGTTATGTTGATTCAAATTGGGAAGGCAGTGCTGTAGATAGAAAGAGCACCTCAGGGTGCTGCTTCAGTATGGGATCAGGTGTGATCTCTTGTTTTAGTATGAAGCAATCATGTGTAGCACTGAGTACAGCCGAAGCAGAGTACGACGCAGCTTGTTCAGCTAGTTGTGAGGCAGTATGGCTCAGGAAGCTATTGTCTGAGTTATTTGATCTCCCGTTGGATGCTACTTGTATCTTTTGTGACAACCAAAGTTGTGTGAAGTTGTCTGAGAACCCGGTGTTCCATGATAGGTCGAAGCACATCGAGATCAAATATCACTATATCAGGGATATGGTGCATAGAGGAGCAATGAGGCTCGAGTATGTTGCAATGGACGAGTAGATAACAGATGTGTTGACCAAAACAACAGCCAAGGTGAAGTTTGAGTACTTCAGAGAGAGGCTTGGTTTTATTTAGATAGAAGATACTTCGAGGAAGAAGTGACAGGACACATTTGCAGGAGCCATTCCAAGCATGGTAGGAGGATCCTTCCCATGGCTGTGGATGTAAGCACTGTGTGATGAGCATTGGGATGATGCTTCAGTTTCTACTATGATGATGATCAGGATGATCATATGATAATGATATGCATCAGGATGATGTTGTGATGAGTATCAGGATGATACTCACTTGAATAGATTTTATAGATAGCATGTAAAAGATTCGGAGAGATCTGATAGTTTGTGCTCGGATGCTCTTTCTAGGTTTTGCTACAGGTTGGCCATGGACATGTTGTGTAGATAGCATAGAAAATATCTTGGGAGATCCTATAGTCTGTGCTAGGATTCTCTTTCGAGGTTTTGCTACAGGTAGCATAGAAAATATCCCGGGAGATCCTATAGTCTGTGCTAGGATGCTCTTTCGAGGTTTTGCTACTAAAGGCATGTAATCAACCTTGGAGATCCGATAGGTTGAGCTATGTGCTCGTAAAAGTCTTGGGATACTCTTTAGAGTTCTTGCAGGTTGCAAGACACTCTTTTAAGGTTTTTCCTGACCACATAGAAAAGATCTTGGGAGATCCTATAGTATGTGCTAGGATGCTCTTTCGAGGTTTTGTGGTGGTAGTCACATAGAAAATATCCTAGGAAATCCTATAGACTGTGCTAGGATGCTCTTTCGAGGTTTTGTGATGGTCACATGTAAAATATCCTTGGAGATCCTATAGTATATGCTAGGATGCTATTTCAAGGTTTTGTTGATGCACGTAATCAGTCCTGAGGATTCCATAGTATGGCCAAAGATGATGAAGACCTACAGAAGCCATTATTTGGGAGAATGGAGGCACCTAGTCAGTTACCAGGAAATTGATTCAGTCTGGGACTTAAGCTCAGCTCAGTGCTGAGAGGCCATTCTATAGGAGAATGGAGGCACTTGGTCAGTTACCAGGAATTTGTTTCAGTCTGGGACTGACACTCAGTCTAGAACTGAGAGCCATTATTTGAGAACGAAAGATGTAAGTGCTGGGCGGGCCATTCTGACATGGTTCTTGGATGTGTTCCTCTCATGGCCAGATATAAGTGCTAAAGAAGATGAATACCTACTTGGAGGCTAGGCCTACAACCAACATGAAAAAGGCCTGGCTCTGTAGAACTTCCTATGACAAGAATAATGAAGAGATAGCACCATTTGATTGAGATAGCAGAAGTAGTGATGATGATGATGATCCAGTGATGATCCAGCTTTGATGATGATCCAGATCAAGTGATGATCCAGACTTGATGAAGATGACTTGATGATGAAGATGACTTGAAGATGAATATGACTTGATGATGATCCAGATCATACAGAGAAGAAGACTTGTGCTGATAAATTGTGTCGAGAGAATACCTTCCTAGTTAAGAGGGAGTGTTGATGTATTTGTAACTTCAGAATGTATTCACTTGTATATCCTATGTATTATACCCCGATTTTTATTTTGGGAAGTATCTATAATGTAATTGAGTCATGTCATGCCTTGATGTTCCGATCGGGAGATTCAATAATGCAAACAAGTCATGTAAAGTCATTGAGGTTAACCCTCCATTGTAAGTCGGGGCAATAGTCCCCACAATTGAGTCAAGGTTAACCCTCGTTGATCAGAGGGCAAAGTCCCCACAGTTGTGGGGCACTAGGGTTATTAGACTCTCCTAGAGAAGTCGACCCTGGTAAATAATTGTTAAGTGAGGCTGACCTTTTAGAGTGGACATAAAGTGAATGGAAGAATATAAATAGAAGTGAGGCTCTTCTCATTTCTACACATTACACACACACTCACTCACTGGGGTGCATGAGTGAGAGAGAAGAAGATCTCTCAAGTGAGAGAGAGAGAACAACTGTGGAGATCATCTTTTCTATCTTTGGGTTTTACTGCTGCCATTGGTGCTCATTATATCTTTGAGGAAGTTGCAGGGTTTTCTCCTTTATGGTTTCCCCGAGGAAAATGATTTGTGTCTCTTATCTCTTGTGATTTTTTTGCTGTGCATGTTATTCTCTCAGATAAGATCCTAGATCATATTGCTTAAATGATAAAAATCTAACACATGGGAGGCCGAGCCTGCCACCATGTCAAAACGACTCTCATGTGTATATGTGTCTTCTAGACTCATCACTTCCCCTTGGAAGGAACCTCAATTTGAAGAACACCAAGATTCTCTTTGAAGTATTCAAAACTTCACTCTAGCCATTTCTAGCATATAATCACTTTAGGACTGATTATGTCCAAGGATAACCTCAAGCTTCACTAGGACTGATTACATCCAAGGACAACCTACATGACTGATTACATCTGAGAAACCTACGAGCTTTGTTTGGATTTTATGCTCAGACAACCTGTCTCACTGGCTATGCTAGAACTCATCACTCCCTCCTTCATGAGATCTCAATCTAGATCACATACTGGAGCTTCACTGTTCCTCTCTGCATCATACAAAAATGCAAGCCAGATCAATCAAATCAAATAGTATATTTCAAAAGAAACATACTACCTCACAAATATTTGAGCAAGTGGCAGCAAATTTTTCCTCGGCTGTACTCAATGCCATGCAGGACTACATCCTGCCAAACCAGTAGCCCATACTGGATCTCAAACTGAAGAAACAACCCAAGGTTCTCTTCTTCTAAGTGGCACTACCAATCCGAATCAACATAACCATGTAGGTTAGTCTTCTAATTTGTATCATACTTGAGCCCATACTCAACTGTACCCTTCAGGTACCTCATTGCATGCTTTGCAACCAGGTGAGCATGTCTTGGATCCATCAGGAACTGGATCAGGTTGTTCAAAACAAAGAATATGTTTGGTCTCGTATTCACCAGGCACATCAATAAACAAATCATCTGATGATACATCATGGCATCAACCGTCTCTAATGAAGCATCACACAAAAGCTTCAATTTTGATGCCATAGGTGTGGTTATCACCTTACGGTACAGTATTCCGGATTTATTTAGGATATCCACTTCATATTTCCCTTGTCCAAGAGAGTCTCCATCTGCAGTCTGCCACACCTCCATACCTAGAAAGTAGTGCATCATAACTAAGTCCTTCATCGCGAACTCGACAGCAAGCTTCCTCTTTGTGTCAGCAATCAACCCATCCTCACCTGTCACAAACAGGTCATCTACATACAGTAGGAGTATCACTAGGTTCCCTAACTCAACCTTGTATTAAATTTTGGATTCTGCTTTACTCTTGGTAAAGACCAAACTGGTCAGAAATCTGTCAATCCTATCGTACCATGTCAAACCTGAGGATCTTTTGCCGTCACTCCCTTTGAAGCGGAGCATCATTCTCCCTCCGCCTTTCATACTCTATGTATTGAAACATTCTGTAATGGAGTGACAAGTAGCTTCCTCTGCTACTAATATTCTATGTATCCATCTAGGGTCACTGATACCAAGATCCTCTATCTTGAATTTTGTTGAAAATTTCTTCTCGCACCCATATGTGAGCTTGTCATCCTATATAGGATTTCATCTTCAATCTTGTAGGAAAGGTTAAGATCTTCATCACTCTAAGTGATCTTCAAGCTTCTTATGTAACTGTATGTTCTATCCCATGGGTACCTTCTGAGCTCATACAAGCTCTTCTTTAATTTGCACACATGAGTCTTCCTGTCATGTGTCTCAACTCTAAGTGGCTTCTCTATGTATACTTCCTCCTTGACTACATTATTCAAGAATTTTATCTTGATTCTAGTTGATGTATCTCCGATTCCATACCTATACGTATGGATATAATGGAAGTGTACCACGTCACTGGTGCAAATGTCTCTTCGTAGTCTGTGCCTTCTTTCTGTGAGAAGCCTCGTGCTATGAATCTTGCCTTGTATCCCAAGATGCTGCCATATACTCCATGCTGGGTATTGTAGATCCATATGGAAGACACTACGGACTTCCCTTCAGGTCTCGACACCGCATCCTAGACATCATTCTTCTTGAACTGGTACCCTTTGATCATAGTCTCCTTCCCTTTCTTCTTGGCAACTTCTTCATAGCTGAAAGGCTCTGCATCAATGATGTCACTCAACAGTGTCACATAACTAGAGTGTGTCTGAGACCTCTTGCTTTCTTTGGAAGTCTCATCATACTATTCTTCATCTTGGATTATTTCTCGTTCCCAAGGTGGTATTCATCTTTCGAGGTGGATCTACCATTCTCTTTATATTCTTTTGAAGCTCTTTCTTTCGCTATGGTGTCTTTGACCCAAGAATATTCAGGTTCCTCTTCTGAACTGTCATTACTTGTTATTTGGAATGATCTACAAGTCAAGTTCAATTGCATGATTAGAAACATATCATAATGTTCAAAACATGTTAATAGTGACAAATATATGTCACAGAGCCATGTGGCTATTTTGGCCAATGCTACAACATTCATCCATATCATGTATACATACAGTGACTTCTAGATGGATTCTAAACTAATGTTATTAAGAGTGTGTACTACTCCTAATATTATAGCAAAGAGGTTTCAATCTAGATAAGTAGTAATGGAATGTTGTACACAATCATTGACTCCTTACCCATTATGTGCAATTCAATAGTATAAATGCAAAATACTCAAACATCAACTGGATATAGACAAATGTATAACCAAACAATATCATGAAATGACAATTGAATACTTATCTTTATTTGTTTCGTGGGTAGACTCCTTCTTGAGCCTTCAAATTCATCATCTTCTTCATTCATAACAACATCATTTCTTATCCAAATGATAAGATGGATAAGAGGTTCTTCAAGAATTGAGTCCCTCATTTTCCTCATCGCTTGAGGGATCTTCTTTGAATCATGAGAGCTTAATCTTCAATTTATCCCATATTCTTTTCTCTTCATATGAGTCAAGCTTATTATTGTGTGCACTCTTCCTAGAGTGTACTGAAGGTAATCACTTCCTTCTGGAACACATTCCTCGAATGAATGAATCTCATGATCTTGGGAGGTCATTCAAGGTGGTTATAACAATATCTTATTCTTCTTTGATTGCTTCATCATAACATCCAAAACTTCCTTTTGGTGTCTTCAAGGATGACACATGAGGGATGCGACGATATTTAATAGAATCTACAATGATTCTCTTGGATCTAGCCTTAGCCTCATCTCCCTCTGGCTCTTAGAACTTCCTTACTGAAATACTGATCCAAGTCATTTTCTTCAAGGATAACGGAGGTCCTATACTTCCACACTTGAAAGTTGTCAGATTCACCAATCTTGTCATCAATAAGGGTGTGATTAGTCATTTTGAAATGAGAACCTCAAATGTAAATAGCAAAAATTTAGATCTTACCGATTTTATGTGTTTGACCTGGTTCCAGAGATGGTTGATCTAGGGTTTTTTTAGAGAAACCCTAATTTTTCAAACTTGGAATTTCAAACTTCTGATTGGATAGAAATATTTTCCTCTTCAAGGTGATTTGTTGAATGTACTTCATTTTTGAAAACACTGGTGGGAAGCTCTCGGAACAGTTTACCTAGTTTTCCAATTTCTTTTGCAAAAATGTCTGAAATTGATTTTGCTGTATCTCTAAAGTTTCAGATCCTTAAAGTCTGAAAAATTTTCACTTTAATATCCTGATAAGTCTTCTTTCCAACCCCATAGGTTATAGCAGAAATGGATTCTCCAAGTGGGACTTATTCGTATTTTCTCAAGGTGACTGTTTTGGGGACCATTCAACATAGTGAACTTGTACGGAATTCCATGTGTCACTATTTCACATTCTGGTTCTAAACATTGTACCATAGAAACTACAGCCTATGCCTACCTGCAACATATTGTGAAATTTAGTTTGGACCTCCCTAGCCTGAGATATAGAAAATCTCCCTAGGTCACCTGTTTATGACTATATTTTGGAGGAGGCTAGAACCCTGATTTAGAGGAACCATATCTCCTGAAGTATAGGAGGTTGAAACTTTTACACAAGGTACACCATGAATTTTTATTCATCATGTATAAGTTTTGGCTTTCGAGGCTTCTCAAATCTCGTGTTTTAGTGAAAGTTATAGAATGACTCAATTTAGTCTTCTAGGGTTTTCAGGCATGAAACCCTAATTTCCATTAGCTGCCATTGTAGCTGTATTGCAGCTGCACAATGAAACTTCTTTGATTTAGAAAATGCTACCACCAACAGATGCGCCCTAGTGAGGAAAGTTAGCCTATCCCTCCTTACTTGATGATCTACGGAGAGAACACCTTCAACTAGGAAGCCCTAGTTCCTATAGCTGCACAATGCCTTCTTTTAGAGAGGCTTTGATACCATGTTAGATTTTCTTAAGATCTGATTAGATTATCTAGGATATTTATCTGAAAGAATAACAAGTACAACAAAATGAATAATATATAAAAGATACACAAGACACAAATATTTTCATCGGGGAAACTATAAAGGAGAAAACCCCGCAAACTTCTTCAGAACAGTAAGATGATCAAAAGGAGTAATAAGAGATGTTCAACATCTATGTTTCTCTCTTCCTCTGACTGTCTCTCTCTCTCCTGTCTCTCTATCTTTCAACTTAATCCGTATGTATTTGTACTAAACGTTGAATCCATGGCTATTATGCTATTGTGGGATAGCTTGACCTTGGTATCCAACATCCATTTTGTTTGAATTCCCATTATGAAAGGGACACCTGGACCATTGGGATTTTGGTAAAAACAGAAATATTTTGGTCGCTTTTGATACCATAAGTTGACGCTCATTTCATCCTTTTGGTGGAGTTGGTATAATTTACCCTTCATTAACCGACTATATATGTTTACAATATCTTTCCTAGATAGGAAGAAATCTCTATCTCAAACTGCTGGACCCATGTCAACATGCATGTCGATGTGCATTTTATATGCCAAATCAATGAACACTCCCAAAAGGTAACAACTCTCCACATAGGAACCAATGTCCTTTGTTATCTTTGGCTTACACAATGTCCTCCCCTCACCTTAAGTGTCAAGTTTTCCATGACATGACCATCCTTGAACTTCTTCGTGCTCATACATGTTGTAAGTCAATATTGCTATATGAGGACTTTTGACCATAACCTTTACAATGGAGTGGCATTGGTAGCCCCTCTTCTGTGAGGTCTTTTGTTTATCGAAATGCTCTCCTCTTCTGTCTTTTGGGCCATATGAACATTGATAACTACATGGGAAGTTTTGAAACATTAGTAAATAACATGAATGATAAATGCAATCTGAAGGCTATTATGTAGAGAATGCACTCTCAAAATACTAACACTTCATATAGTAAAGCAGTATTTCTTTCTCCAAGTTGTTTTTTTTTGACGACGTATGAAAGTACATGAAGCATCGGGGTTTGTTTCCTCCCCTCTGATAAAATCAGCAACTCTACGTGAAGGGGCTAAGGAAACACGATCAATACTCTGGTTTTCTTGATATATTTCAGTCCAAACTAAGTATTTACTGGAAAACCTGACCTTCTTTTTGAGGTCTTGTACCTCAAGATCCATGATGGCCTCCCATTTGCATTTGTTGCCCATTTTGTGCTAATTCCTACATACAATATGCAAACAAATGAGAAATTTAGACTATGAAGAAACATGCAAGCATTAAATATCTCTATTCTATAGTAAGTCCACAAAAGCAAATTGAAGAAGCAAAATATATTGTTTACAAATTTTATGCGCCTTCTCAGAATCCTTTCAACAAACTGCTTTCTTTTATGTCAAAATAAACTTTAACAAGATTACAACCCTTGTGGCAAATGTTGTCATCAAGGCCATAAAGAAACTGATATTGCTAGGTGTGAACAACTAGGATACTTCTATACAATGAGTCTCAAAATTCATTTTAAAATTGTGGGTTGAATTTCTATACTATTTATCAAATGTGGCAGCATACAAGTATAATGGATATCATGAAAGTTAAAAGCATAGTGAACATAGATTCAACTATGACTTTTCCAATCCGTGAGAGTTTCAAAACTTTGCTAACTCATGCAATTAGGGAAAGAAAATATTTTCTAGAGGCAATGAAATGAGTTAAGCATTTAATAGCTGGAGCATGACCATACTAATGACCTAGAAGATCACTCTATACCGACTTGTGATAGACAGAGCTTAAGATCAATCATTTCATTGTTTTAACAATGATTAGATCTAGCTCTTACATCTAGCTTTTAAAAAAAAAATCTTGGGGAAATCGAATAAGCTGACTAAAAATTGAATAAAAAAAATCCATAACTAGGGATATATCAATTTTAGTTAAGCATTTATTTGGGAATATGAGTAGACACATTTTTCGCCATAATTAATGGAGCATCACCATCCCAACGATCTACTATACACTACAAACATATTTGTGATAAGCATATCTTGTTGCAAAATCAATTGATGTTTTAACGATGGAAATATCGATTGCAGGAGTCCACATATTTCTGGAGTTCCAAGGAAAGTTGCCCTTTAAGGAACCCTCCTACTCTTCCAATGCAAGATGATTATAAAGCTACCACTACGTGTATATAAAACCAACAAAATCATTCAAATAGAACCCATTTTGGTAGGTTGTTGGATTTATTGATGCTCGTGAACAACCATAGAAGAAAACTTTAGAAGAATCATCCTTTTTGGGGAAACCTTCAACCCTAGTTTATAAAAGGGGTGCCACTAGGACCAAAGTCAAGAAAGCTTTCAATGAATTGTTGCTCAAAGTTCAAACAGATCATTCTAAAGAGGGTGAACCAGAAGTTCCATTTTCATCCCATCTTAGTGATTCTAACTCTGATAATGATGAACAATTGTTGAAGCTAGTGAAGAAACCATGGGGGGTGGACCTATTCAAATCCTCAAAGCATTCTAATAAAGAGGAAGATATGGCTTACATTTCCCTGAATGGAAATTCATAGGACACTCTCTCACTTTCCAAATTGGTTCTGAACCCTATTGGAGAAGGCCCAAATACAAAGAAGACCAAGAGAAAATTATATTCAAATGGTGCATCTATTGACTTTTTGATTGACAAGGTACAAGTAAAGGCCATTTATGTTGTTCTTATCCTCTGAATCTATAGATTGTATACATTGTCAGGTGCCATAAAATCTCATGTTCTTTTCTTTTTATTCTCAGGTTTTAGGTGGGAACATAAAGAATGAACTATCACATATTCATGTAGAGATGAGCACCACAAGTACCAAATCAACTTTTACATAAGCACTCTAAGCTTGAGAACATACATGCACAACTATGTTGCCTCAGGTGAAGGGAGAAATGGGAATAGGAGGAGGTAACTCTAGGTTCAACTTTGTTTTATATTTAAAATTTTTTTAAATATTTCTCGCATGATGAAAATTGCACTATTGAATTCCCAGCTCTAAATTTACAGATGATTCATGTTGATTTTTGTATGACAAATAATGAACAATTTTTTTTTTTTTTTTTTTGTCAATGCTTTTTGCAATATCATACAAAAAAATGAAGTTATAGGCTAGAATGTATCCTAACAAGTCCCCGTATAGTGTTACAGGAAATATTTAGAAGAAGATGGAAGTGAAGGGGAGCTTAAGAGGGCTATATTGGTATGGACTGTAATCTAACTTTTCTTTCCATGATTCTTGTACCAATGGTATGATTATTTCTAGGTGTTCATGATTAATTGATTTAATCAATGTTCTCTGGAAATGATATTTAAAATTTTGTCATTTTTTGATCATGATAATGTGAGAGGGAACGAAAGAGGAAGAGGAAGGGGTAGAGGGGCAAGAGGCAGTAGATCAAGTGGAAAAACCAGTGTTACACCAAAACAATTTGAAGATGAAGACCTAGATTTGTCTCCTAAGTGTAGCAATGATAAACATGCAGATACCTTTGAAAGGTGTGCAAATGTGATTGTGGAGGAAATAGAGCCTACAAAAAAGTGGTTTTAGGTAGCACCGCCCCATTTATGATAGATTTTAATCTCAATATGGAATTAGATGCTGATGGGAATTTTGTAAGTTCACAACCTAATGTTAAACATTTGGAGGTTGAAATTTCATAGCCTATTGTTAAAAATTTAAATCCTGAAGTTTCACAATCCGACCTCAAACAGGAAGAGATTTATCCTAATTTGTCTCATTCAAATGGATATGATCTAAATATAGGTCAGTTTCACTTTCAGACGCACTTAGATATGACTATCAATCAATATGTGGATGACTACGACAATGATGAGGGATAATGTACTTTGCAAATTTGAAACCCTTTCTTTACAAAAGTTTTTAAATGGTTACTGATTAGAGTTTTCTAGATATGAAACCGTAGTTATAACTTCTTCCCCATTTTGACCTTGTAACATCGAGGGATCATATGACATAGTGACTATTAAAGAATTTCCACACAAGAATTAGACATTTAAGTACAAGGAAAACTATAATGCAATGCAAAATTACACACATATAACACCAATAATTCATAGGTTAGCCAGAATGAACTCCTAACTCTTTTGATATTAAATAAATTAAATCCTCACAACTCCATTCTCTATCTCTATTTTTTTGGTTAGTTTCATTCATCCATAAATGAAAATATATGCAAATTACAGATAATAATACATTTGGTAAACTGTGGTTGGGTTTTCTTCATAGATATATCGAATACATAAATCTCGTTTGTCATTATTTATATGCTATTGTGATTTGTTGCTAGGGCATTGATTCGTCCTTATTTCAATTGATGAAACCCGAGAATAAATTTGATTACTGAAACTCTGTAAGTTATGTTCCAGTTGTTACAATGCAAATTCTTAATTCAAACCCAACTATCCCTCGCTAAAATCGTATAAAAAAGGTGAACTCTATATACATGTTCCAGTTGTTACAGTGCGAATGCTTAAGTCAAACCCAACCATCCTTACCTGAACTACAAGTGGGTAATCGACTATCCTCTGTGTGCTCTCAGTAGCAGGGTGTAATTGGATTTCCTGTTGAAGGCGGTCTCGATAAAGTACAGCTGCAGTTTGATTGTAGGTAAGTTCGTTTGTAGGCGAGTTCTTAGTAGAGTGTAGAGGATACTCTCAACTGTAGCTCACAGTTCGAGTTCTTGGCAGAGTGCAGAGTAGGCGTGTAGAGTATGTAGATGTAGGGATAACCGTCGCATGAGGGAGAGGATTTTGAACACCATTTCAAAATCACCAACCCAGATGGAGGGAATTAACACCATGCATCGATAAGGAAGGGGATGCGACGTATGGTAGCATGGGGATTACAG